>OY728160.1:1187305553-1187869541 GCA_963277665.1 Viscum album | reverse complement strand
AACAAAATGCAATAAATTTATTTAATTAAAATTTATACCTATGAAAGTGACACTCCAGTATGTCCGGGATGAACTGGAAGGGGTGCGTCGCTGCCCCACTACTGAGGCTCCTGAAGGGGGAGTCGACGACTCAACCTCTACTGGGACATCCACAGATGGTGTGAGAGATGGTGCAGGGGGAGATGGTGCAGGGGTGTCGGCAGTTGGTGCATCAGATGTCGTGGGGAGGGAGCCAGATGGATAGTCATCTGTCGTAGAACTGGATGAAAGAAAGTAATTCTTCTTCCTTGGCATTCCTGTCATTTAATCAAATAAAATTAAGTTCAGAATATATATTTCAAAAAAATTATGCAGAAAAAAAATTAAAAATTATAATAGATGGAGTATTAACAGAAAAAATATATATAACAATGATAATGAATGACTACAGAAATGAAACAAGTGGGAGGGTGGGAGGGGGTTGTGTAGTGGGAGAGGGGTTGGTTGGGCGACAGGGGGGTTGTGCAGTGGGAGGGTGGGGGCTGTGTAGTGGGAGGAGGGTTGTAGGGGGTTGTGCAGTGGGAGGGGGTTGGCTGCAGATGGACTGTGCAGTGGGGAGGGGGGCTGTAGGGGGGGGGGGTTGTGCAGGGTGGGGGGCTGCAAGGGGTGAGGGGGATATGCAATGTGGGTGGGTGGGGGGGGGGGGTTGTGCAGTGGGAGGGGGCTGGGGGGGGGGGGTGCAGTGGGAATGGGGGGGGGGTGCAGTGGGAGGGGGGTTGGCTGTAGGGGGATGTGCAGTGGGGGGATGTAGGGGGCTGTAGGGGGTGGTTGTGCAGGGTGGGGCTGCAAGGGGTGAGAGGGGTTGTGCAGTGTGGGGGGTGGGGGCTGCAGGGGGAGGTGGGGGGAGGGGGCTGTAAGGTGGGAGGGGGTTGTATGAGGCTGTAGGGTGGGAGGGGGTTGGCTGGGCGACAGGGGGGGTGCAGTGGGAGGGTGGGGGTTGTGCAGTGGGAGGGGGGCTGTAGGGGGGGGGGTGCAGTGGGAGTGGGGAGGGGCTGTGTAGTGGGAGAGGGTTGGCTGTATATGGGTTGTGCAGTGGGAGTGGGGGGGGGCTGTAGGGGGGTGGTTGTGCAGGGTGGGGAGCTGCAAGGGGTGAGGGGGGATGCACAATATGGGGGGGGGGGGGTTGCAAGGGGAGGTGGGGGAGGGGGGACTGCAGGGGGTTGTAGGGGGGTTGGCTGTAGGGGGGCTGTGTAGTGGGAGGGGGTTGGCTATGGGGGGGGGGGGGTGTAGGGGGGTGTGCAGTGGGAGTGGTGTGGGGCTATATAGTGGTAGGGGGTTGGTTGGGGGGGTGCAGTGGGTGGGTGGGTGGGGGGGGGGTTGTAGAGGGGGCTATGCAGGGTGGGGGCTGCAGGGGTGAGGGGGTTGTGGGGGGTTGGGGGTGGGGACTGCAGGGGGGAGGTGGTGGGGAGGGGGTTGGCTATAGGGGGTTGTGCAGTGGGAGGGGGTTGTGTGCAGTGGGAGGGGTGGCTATGGGGGGTGGGGGTTGTGCAGTGGGAGGTGGGGGCTGTAGGGGGGTGTGTAGTTGGATTGGGGGGTTGTACAGTGGGAGGGGTGTTGGCTTTGGGGGGGGGCCTGTAGGGGGGTGGTTGTGCAGGTGGAGGCTGTAGGGGGTGAGGGGGGTTGTGCAGTGTGTGGGGTGGGGGATGCAGGCGGGAGTTGGGGGAGGGGGACTCAGGGGGGGTTGTGCAGTGGGAGGGGGGCTCACACACCACTAGTCATGGTCTTCTATGCGAAACACCTTCTCCGTACCCATCGTCAACCCCATTTCCTATGTCGCATAATCTACAGCGGTCTCCACCCACAAAGAGTGGTCAACACCACCTCAATGGGTTCTATCCTATGTTCACATGAACGAGATGACTTATTGGCTAACCACAGTGAGCGACATAAAAAAAATCCTAGGCTACACCTTTGGAAAGCCTCTGTCACCACCTGTGAACCATTTTTCCCAACAAAAAAATGGTCAAAACTATCTACCTTATCCTAAAAAATTGCGTCACCTCACTTACAGTGATTAACATCACCCATTGTCACATGGTCCTTTCCCAACACATACCCATGGAAAGAGGAGTACGCTGTTAGCTCAGCCGAATGGGAAACCATAAAACCCCATTTTAATATCAAAATAAACAACCTTTTTCTTTCTCATAGAACTATTCATAGTGTGAGCTGTATATTTATTCCATGGATCATTGGGACCCCTAACCTCTTTATTACTATTTCATCCCATGGCACATAGTGTCACGCTGTGAATAGATATAGACCAACATGAATCTCCCAAACCTCTTCCTTGCACGCTCTTAACCCTCAAATCTTTTAAATCCATGAAAAATACACGTGCCTTGCCATATCCCAAACATATAATATCTCATCCTTATGCTATTTTGGCTATACACAGACCAAAACTCTCCTCCATCTCAAGTGCTCAATATTCATTGTCCCAAAATTTGATATGGCATTGAATGTAGATGTATCATTACCACATGCCTAGAATACCCCCAACTACTCAATATAATTAATCGATACCTTCTGTGGGAACTCCCCCATAGGAATTACCTACCCCATCACTTCCCGACCCAAGGTATCAATATCCTGGTGGTTCCACAACAACCGTCATCCCATAAAACCCATATTAGAAGCATCATACACCATCACTTCCCACATCCCATCACATTCTCATTTCATAATCACACCATACATGATGCCCACAAAATACCACATCAAACTCAATGCTCATACAAGTCCTGCATCACTCTTCATGACCATATATTAACCACACTTTGTTAATTCACTTATCACACACACACCTCATGCACCAATTTCCATAATAAAAAACTAAAAACCATAGTCACCTGCTCAAAATGTAACTCTAACTATCATGGGATCTCTGAAATGTGAGTGGCCTCTCACTCTTGATGCCCACATATACCTTGCTGAATTTTCTAGAGGCATAATTCAGGATGCTCTCTCTATTGGTTGTTGAGTGAAATAAAGCCGCAGAATCAATGTTCCGTGATTTTAATAGACTGATGACACTTAGTAAATAACCATCCTACTAAAAATTAATTTTTTTATTACATCTTGTATGATTTATTTAATTCATTATATATCTATTCAAGCTCACCTAAAACAATGGATAGTTAAATTACCCGTGGACAACCCACCCACCCCCTGGACACCCCCTACCCCCTTGGACAACTCCGTCACCACCACAGACAGCCCGCCCACCCCCTGGACACCCCCTAACCCCCTGGACAACCCCGCCACCCCCGTGGACAGCCCCGCCACCACTAGCGATGCAAAGCGGGCTCGTGGCCCGCGGGCTTTGCGGGTATGGGGCAGATGTGGGGCGGGGCGGGTCTAAAAAATTTGACTGTTTAGAGTGCGGGCCAATGCGGGTTGAGCCTGCGCGAGTGCAGGTTAATGTGGGTTAAGCCCGCGCGGGTGCGGGCTTGCCTGCGGGGCTTGATTTAAAAAAAAATATTATTTTTACATTATATGTTTTTTTACATTTAATTTTTTTAACAAAAAAATCATGGTTAAACAGTGACATATGATTTCTCACTGTAATGGTCATATTAATTCACCATTTATTCACATGTTAATTTTAAATAGGTCTATATTTACTGTTTTAATATGATAATATATTATTTATATAGTAATTATTAACCATATTCACATGGTGTGTCAACCCATCTCTTGAAAAATGGAACTCATCGCCCCTACGCATGGTTTCAATTCTATAAGAGTTATTATAATCATAATATTTATTAGGTCGATTTCATTTTGTTATTATTTAATTTTATTTTTTTATTAATAGAATTGGATAGAACCTCGTGAAAACACTAATAACTTCCTTTGAAACTGGTGGTTACCTGGAGAGACTTCATTCATTCATAGGTTTAGTTGTTCACATCACCACACAACCAACATTATCATTCATCGCCCATCACCGATCACTCACCTACTTTATATCGCAACAATTCACCACCACATCGACATTACCACATGACACCATTAACCCACAAAAAAATGTTCCATCACATCCTTTAAAACTCTAGTTATTGTTAATTCACACTTCTCCCCACAAATACCTTTAAGAATGATAAAAAATACAGTATTTAAATGATTATAAATAGTATTTTTTTTGGTAAATGTAGGTAAGCCCGTGGGCAACCCGCGGGTTTATGCGGGGCGGGGCGGGCTTGAAATTTTTTATTCGCATTATATGCAGGCTTTTGTGGACAAACCCGTGCGAGCTCAAACCCGTGCGGGCTTAGTCCGCCCTACCCCGACCCGCCCGTTTCACATTACTAGCCACCACCGTGGACAGCCCCGCCACCCCCGTGGATAGCTCGCCCACCCCCTGGACACCCCGTACCCCCTGGACAGCTCCTCCACCCCCGTGGACAGCCCGCCCACCCCTTGGACACCCCGCCCACCCCCCTGGACACCCCACCCCCTGAACAACCCCCACCCCTGTGGACAACCCACCCACCCCCTGGACACCTCGTACCCCCTAGACAGCCCCGCCACCCCCGTGGACAGCCCGCCCACCCCCTAGACACCCCCTACCCCCTGGACAGCCTCTCCAACCCTATGGACACCCCGCCCACCCCCTGGACACCCCTACCCCCTGGACAACCCCCACCCTCGTGGACAACCCACCCACCCCCTTGGAAACCCCCTACCCACCTGGACACCCCCGCCACCCCCGTGGACAGCCTGCCCACCCCCTGGACACCCCGTACCCCCTTAACAGCCCTGCCACCCCTGTGGACATCCCCCCACCCCCCCGGACACCCCCACCCCTAGATATCCCCCACACCCCCGTGGACAGCCCGCCCACCCCCTGGACACCCCCACCCCCCGAACAACCCCATCCCCCCGAACACCCCCACCCCCCCAGACACCCCGTACCCCCTAGACACCCCGTACCCCTGGACATCCCCCCACCCCCGTGGACATCCCGCCCACCCCCCTGGACACCCCCACCCCCCCCGGACACCCCTACATCCCCTCTGACACCCCCACCCCCTGGACACCCCGACCCCCTTGGACAGCCCCCCAATCCCCTGGACAGCCCCCACCCCCTAGACCCCCCACCCCTGTGGACACCCCCACCCCCTGGACAACCCCCCACCCTTGTGGACACCCCCACACCCATGGACATCATGCCCACCCCCTGGACACCCCCTACCCACTAGACAGCCCTTCCACCCCCGTGGATAGCCCGCCCACCCCCTTGGATACCCCCTACCCCCTGAACAGCCCCGTCACCCCCGTGGATAGTCCTCCCACCCCCCTGGACACCCCTACCCCTTGGACAGCCCTGCCACCTCTATGAACATCCCTGCCACCCCCGTGGATAGCCCTGCCACCCCCGTGGACAACCCGCCCACCCCCTGGACACCCCGCTACCCCTGTGGACAGCCCGTCCACCCCCTGGACACCCCTACCCCCTGGACATCCCCACCCCTGTGGACAGCCCGAGCACCCCCTTGGACACCCGTACTCCCCTGGATAGCTCCCACCCCCGTGCACAACCCGCCCACTCCCTGGACACCCCCACCACCCTCGTGGATAGCTCGCCCACCCCCTGGACACCCCCTACCCCCTGGACAGCCCCACCACCCTCATGGACAGCCCCACCACCCCTGTGGACAACCCTTCCACCCCCGTGGACAACCTGACCACCCCCTGGACACCCCGTACCCCCTGGAAAGCCCCACCACCCCCGTGGATAGCCCACCCACCCCCTGGACACCCCTACCCCCTTGGACAGCCCCCACCCCCGTGGACAACCCGCCCACCCCCTACACCCCTACCCCCTGGATAGCCCCCCCACCCCTGTGGGAAGACCGCCCACCCCCTAGACATCCCCCACCCCCGTGGACAGTTCACCCACCCCCTGGACACCCCTACCCCCTAGAGAGCCCCCCACCCCCGTGGACAACCCACCCACCCCTTGGACACCCTGTACCCCCCTGGACAGCCCCGCCACCCCCGTGGATAGCTTGCCCACCCCCCTCGACACCCCGTACCCCCTGGAAAGTCCCACCACCCCCCATGGACAGCCCGCCCACCCCCTGGACACCCCGTACTCCCCGTGGACAGCCCGCCCACATATTAGATTCATATGAAAAACATGCATAAACCATAGAGATATGTTCAAGGATTTCCTATATTATATAGTGATAATCTAGACATCAATATTGACCTACTTAGATCATTAATTTATAGATAACTCATTGAATCTTATCTTGTAATATCTAATGATTTTTGGATCTGTAACTACAAACACCAATGCCCAGTATTCACCAAACATAAAAATCTCTACTCATCACCATAATTAATATCAAGAAAGCATGAAACTACATCCATCTATCCCAAGATAACATTGTATCATAAACCACTCATCCCCAAACATATGTTTCTCCCCACCATAATACAGGGATCATACAAATCAATTCACTACAACAGAATCGACGTTTAGCGGCGGTTTAAACCGCCGCTAAACTGTTTGGCGACGGTTTACAAAAACCGCCGCCTAATAGGGCGTCGACAATCTATTAGCGGCAGTTTTTAACATTTCACGGTGGTTTAAGGAAAGCGTCATAGGTGCCTCATTTCGCGGCGGTTTTCCTGAATTTAGTGGTGGTTTTACGAGCCCTGGATCTCACTTTATTTGCGGTGGTTATAACTGCCGCGAATAAACTCAAATTCCAGCGGCCGTAAAATCGCCGCTAAAGTCACGGGAACCGCCGTGGAATGAGGCAGCCACGATGCTCCTATTTTGTAGCGGTTATAACCACCACTAAAATTAAATTTTATTTTACGTTTAGCGGTGTTTTAAACCGCCACCAGTATACATTTCGCGGCGGTTAAAACCACCGCGAAAAGCTGCCCAAAATAAAAATAATAATTCTTGGATTCTGCTGCACCACTGCCCTGAAAAACAAATAAAACTAGAAAAAACAATCCCTGGCCTCCCTCCAATGACCAAGAGCTGAATATACAGAATAAATCACAACATCCAAAAACATGCTTTTCTCTCAATGAGAAATAATATACAACTTTAATATTTAAAAATAGAACAAAAATCTGAAACTCTGGAAAATAAGACTTCCTATTAGAGAAAGTATTATTAACACAACAGTCAGATATCCATCAAAGGTTCCAACACATTCCTCATACTCATGTATACAATATCCTAAATAGTAAATACTAGGAAGATAAAACTCCATTGATACAACATTGTAACATCCCAAACTGGATTCCACTAAATCTTATAACTTCACTTTCTTAGGATAGATCATCCATAGCGATTCCACTCTACTTATAAAAATTGATAATTGATGAATTGGTAGTTATATTATTACCAACTCATTTATATAATGATTTTTTTTGGTTTTGTGGCTTAGAAACCATCCTTAATACTTATAATAAATTTGAACTGATGAAATAGATTAAATACCACATTAGAAATATATTGTTATAAAAGATCCTATTGTGGGAATAGTTTTAGAGTTACATTGGGATATAACTTTTATAGGAATGTGGATATTTCCAGTGATTCTTATTTGACATCTTTTTATGTTGGAATATAGGTTTGGTGGGAGATTCTAGTGACCTTTTAGGAATAAACCTAGAATTTGAGTTGATTCCTCGTGTTATGTGAGGGGTTAACCTAGTTTTTCTAGAATCTTTGGACATATTAAGCATCATTAGATGTATCTTTTTAGTTTTTGGTCATAGAATGTGTTTTTTATGTATTTTGGGATTGATTAGGACTCTAGTTGTGGAATGATTCCCCAATTTGGTAGGCGATCATGAGATAAGTAAAACTTCTAGGTGTTATGAGCATCTTTAATTCTTGAGATTAATGGGGCTGACATGCCAATCTAATTTTATTTAGTTTAGTTAGTTGTGTGAGTTTAATTTCAAAGGTGTATGACTCAAGAAGTCATCATCCATGTTAAATGGTTATGTAGGATAACGTGACCCTTGGGTTTGATTTTTTGAGTAGGCTAGAAAATACCAAGAATGCACAGTGTCATTGGTCCTATGAATTATATGAAATGGGTGTTACCATTTCATTGATGTAACATCAATTTAGTATTCATTATCATATAAATTTCCTATTTAACTAAGGTTTGGTGGAGAGAGTTGTGTGGTGTTTTGTGAAAAAATTTCTAGTCTCTGAGAGTTTGAGGGATGAAATCACAGGTAACACCTTGAGGGGTATCATCACATAACTACTTGGTTTAGGGTTGTGGGATCTAAAAAGGTTGTGTTAACCGATCACTCCCTGAGCGAGGTTACCTAGGTATTAACTATGTTGTGGTGAGTGATGTAGACCAGAGTTTTTAGTAGAAAAGCTAAGTTATCCTAGTTCTATGGATGACTGTGTAAGAGGATCGAGTTTTATAACATCATCAATCTGGGTTAAAGTTCAAGATGTAGTTATTGATGTTGATTTAATGTGTGCGCATGGAATGAGGATTGCATAATGCATGTGATTATGAATAGACCATTTCTATTTATTATTAAGTGGATGATGTAAATCTATGTGGTAGGAAGTGAACCACAGTTTGTTCAAGGATGTAATATTAGTTCCAGATGAGGCTTCAACGTATGCCAAGGATGGATTGTCGTGATGGAACATGGTATAATTATGTTAACTCACATCCAGAAACCATATTTAGTGGTGGACAGAGTGTTTTTCATGGGAATTAGATTCCTATTTTTATTAAAATGATGAATATTAAAATCCTATGGTGGGGAGAATCACACAGGTCATGGAAAATGTAACCTTTGGGAGAGTGGTTGTAGAAAGAATAGTCATGAATGGTCAAAATGACTTTCAGAAGTCTGTGAGATATAAAATTCAAGTTTTCCAGACATGTAGGAGGTGTTGAATTTAAGACTTAGGTATGAGTTTGAATCAGGTTTGGAAATTATATTCAGAATTGGGCTGCATGTGAAATCTAGGAAATGTGATAGATTGATATCACATATTTTCTTGTAATGTAGCATGATGTTGAAATGGTTGGTTGAGTATTCACCCATTAAATCACACCACGAGTCAATTTTTGAATTCAGTGGGTTCATCTCAATTATCACAATATAACTTTTCAATTTATGTTAATATGATTTAGTTTTCAAATAAAGGCATTGGCCATCAATTTGGATGTCCTCTAAGTAGGTCAACCTAAAGCGTTCTGACTGGAATTTCAGTAAACTAGTGCATGTTGTGAGCTAAGATTTCTTTGTGTAAGATGTATTAATAATGAAGAGTGTGTTTTGGTTATGACCCTTTAGTTTAATTTTTTAGGACTAGATTAACAGTGACGATTGATTTGTAAATGGAGGTAGCGGTTTTCATGTGGCACCGCTTCATAAGGAGTTTTCAAGTGATCTCAAGTGAGATATGTCTTAAATAAAGAAAGAAAAGCTCAAACATGTCAATGTGAAACTAGAAGTGATGTATAGTAGTATAGTGCTCATGGTTTAGTGGTTTGAGAATTACTATGGTGGGAAGACACCATGGACCTATAAATAATGTGGTGCTCGCTTTAAGTAGTTTTCATTGTTAATGTGTCTGAGTGGTGTCACTTGGTTTAATGTTTCTGGATTAAATTTAGATGGCAAAGAAACCTAGGGACATGTGATGAGAGGTGGTTTGGGGGGTCTTATTAAATTGGACATCCTCTAGATGTGGGTGTTGGTCAAATTCAATACGATCATTACATGGAGTCGTGGGAGTATAACTATGGTTTCTTATGAGTATGTTTGGATAGAATTGTTTTGTACCAGACCTATGAAATCTCCCTATAAGGCCTAGTTTTGGTAAAGAAGAAAGTTCTGGAATTCCAGTAATTAAAGTTTCGTGACCGGATTGCTTGTAATGAATCAAAAAATGGAATTAAGAATCATAATATAAATAATTCAGGGATATAATGATAAGTAATAATTACCAGACAGACCATGATTAAGTGGAAGTTGTGTTGGGAATGCAGTTCAAGTCATGTAGTAATAGTTCAGTGATCAAAACAGTTATGGTTGGAAATGGTCCATTGTAACTGGTCAGTTTTATTTTGTGTTTCTAGTAAGTGGAGGTATGTATCATCAAACAATTCCAATAAAAAACTCAATACTCCTCCATTTATTCATCCATTTAAAGAAGAGGAAGGATAGGGGTTTGGATTCTGCTCCGTTTACCTCTTTTGTTTTCTTCATTTCTCTAAATATTGTCTTAAACATATAATATTGTCTTATAAATATTTAAACTAATTAAAAGATTACCATTGTACTTCGATTTCTAGAAAAAAAATTTGAGCCCGCAGTGTGCGGGATGACTTGCTTCGTTCAATTTGACGCATTCTATCTTGATAGATCCTGAAATAAATAAAATGCAATTTACTACTGATGCATTGAATGTCATGTCCTTTTCATATACATGTATAAATATAAATTGAGGATAATATAATAATATATATATTTCAATACCATCCGCTTCTGATCCCAATGCCTGTCAACAAACACTTTCCACTGCTCTTTCGGTACCCCACTGGGTAGCTTCTCATACATTTGCAGCGCGGTCAACGAAGCATCGTTGACATCACACCACAATCTCCATTTAAAATCTTTCCACTTCTTACCTAGTTTTTTCAACGTCCACTTCTGTGATATCACATTAGCAACGGTAAAGTGGAAGAACATCTGTATACAGAAATTCATTTTGAACATATTAGTAACATGACATTCAATTAAACCATAATATAATAAATTTACCTTGATTTGAGAATCAAACACTTCATTTTTCCAGCTTGGAGGCATATGTCTCCAATCTTCATATGAGATGGGAAGGGAAATGGGCTCCGCTGCCAGCTGGCCTAGAATCTGGCCAAGCAACTCTACGACATCATCTGTAGGGACCCCGTAAGAATGAAATGGAACAAAAATATTCTCACCATTCAGATTCCAAACATCTGAACTTTTTATGTTTTTCTCCATGGTTTCATTTTTGTCATATTCAATGAGAAAACAATTAGTATAAACAAAATGCAATAAATTTATTTAATTAAAATTTGTACCTATGATAGTGACACTCGAGTATGTCCGGGATGAACTGGAAGGGGTGCGTCGCTGCCCCACTACTGAGGCTCCTGAAGGGGGAGTCGACGACTCAGCCTCTACTGGGACATCCACAGATGGTGTGAGAGATGGTGGAGGGGGAGATGGTGCAGGGGTGTCGGCAGTTGGTGCATCAGATGTCGTGGGGAGGGAGCCAGATGGATAGTCATCTGTCACAGAACTGGATGAAAGAATGTAATTATTCTTCCTTGGCATTCCTATCATTTAATCAAATAAAATTAAGTTCAGAATATATATTTCAAAAAAATTATGCAGAAAAAAAAATAAAAAATGATAATAGATGGAGTATTAACAGAAAAAATATATATAAAAATGATAATGAATGACTGCAGAAATGGAACAAGTGGTTGCTGAATAAATAAATAATTGTACATACAATCATTTTCCACTTCAATCATGTCGGTTTCCTGCTCCATTGTTTCATCCACTTCATTCATCCTTGCTAGACTAATATTTTCAATATCATGATGGACAAATAATTCTGCTTCCTGTTGCTGATTAAATTCAATTTCAGAGGTCAAATTTTCCACTTCTTCACCCATATCATACAAATCTCTTTATATTACGTGAGCAACTACACTCCACCCTTCATCGATAACATCATTCACATAATATACCATTTTTGCTTGCGATGCTAAGATATATGGATCATGCAGTTCACGATCACCAACATCCATCAAGCGAGAGAATTTCATAGAAGTAAATTGCAAGGAATATCTTTTAACACCTATGATAATATCAACCCATTTTCATTTGAATAAAACAACCAAAAAATGTCCGCGGTAGTTTAATTCAATAATATCATGCAACTTTCCATAGTATTCCACTTCAGCAAATGTAAATATACCACTATTTTGTGTTCTCAAACCCACTTCTCGATCAACTGTACGAAATCTAAAGCCATTCACATTATAAGAGTCAACATTTCTAAATTCTTTTAGAGGAACTATAGCAAGAAACTTCAAATCTTCTGACACCTCTGCTCGAGTATCAGTATTCATGATCTGAAAAAAGAAATATACTTTATTAGATTTACAAAATGTATGTGTCAAACTAATATTCGTGTTTATTGCAATATTTATGAACTTACACATCGTGCAAACCATTCTACAAGATCTTTATTAACAGCTTTCATTATATATTTCTCATTTCATGTTCGGCCTCTCATTCTTATCTTTGTTTGTATCCTCAACTCTTCAATAAATGGATTTGCAATTTCACTATTCAGCAGCACATATCTATGTGCCTGTAATAATTCCAATTCAGTCAGTGTCACATTTGAGGTCCTCCCAACTGATCGGCCAATAGAAGGAAATATTTTGGATTTCTAATGTATTTGAGATTGAGTCGATGTGTCTTCAACACATCAAACTCGATTAAATATTTTCTCAATAACATCCAAGTATCGAGAACAAAAGGTAAGACACTCCTCAGCCACATAGCCTTCAGCAATTGAGCCTTCTGGTTTAGCTTTATTTCTCACGTATGATTTCAAATGCCCAAGATATCTGTGAAATAAAATAAAGATAATTATGCATTTAATTAAGTACCAATTTTTTTTACTTAACTGGAAAACATATAAATAAAGTACCTCTCAATTGGATACATCCATCGATAATGAACGGGACCTCCTAATTTAGCTTCCTCAACCAAATGCACAGTTAAATGCATCATTACAGTAAAAAAGGACGGAGGAAAGATCATCTCCATTGCGCAAAGGGTCAATAAAAACATCTCCTGGAGGTTGTCAAGCTGAAATGGATGTAGAGATTTCTCACATAGTTTTCTGAAAAATGTGTAGAACTGGAGTACAACAGCAATAATTTTTTCAGGTAATAATGTACGCAATGCCAATGGTAGTAACTATTGTAACAAAATATGTGAATCGTGGCTTTTCAATCCATGTAACTTACGATTCTTCAAGTCAACACACCTTAAGATGTTACTTGAATACCCATCAAATACCTTAACATTCTTTAACATTCGAAGGAATGTATCTTTATCCCTATTTTTCATTGCAAAAATTGTCGAAGGATACTTTCCATTCTCATCTGGCCAGAGATCACATTTTATGTTCATTGCTTGTAAGTCTTTGCGAGCATTGAGATGATCCTTCGACTTTCCATGCTCATTAAGCAATGTGAAAATCAAATTGTCACAGAAATTCTTCTCAATATGCATCACATCAAGATTATGCCGCAAAAAATTAAATTCCCAATACGGAAGTTTGAAGAATATACTTTTTTTCTTCCATTGTTGCGTTCCGGTTTCGCTTGACGATGCACTTCGGACCCGTTTTCTGCTATCATTCAAATGATAAACCTTCCCAAATTCTTTTTCAAAATTTTCAATCTGTGCCAATATTTCAAAACCATTTAACAACTTTGGAGGTGGTCTACGATCAATGGAACCATTAAATTTTGATCTATTCAGCCGAAATATATGAGATGCATCGAGAAATCTTCGATGACACAAGAAGCACCATTTTCTACTGTGAGGTAGCCATTTGGGCTCAAAATCAAAGTTACAAATGGGACAAGACAAACCCATGTAAGTATTCCAACCAGATAAATTCCCAAGCCCAGGGAAGTCACTAATGGTCCACATTAAATCAACATGCATTTTGAACATTGTTTTAGAAGAAGCATCAAATGTCTCAACACCGTTGTTCCATAACTCCTGCAATTCTTTAATCAAAGGCTGCAAGTATACATCAATATCATTTCCAGGCATTTGTTTTCTAGGAATAATCATCGAAAGGATAAAAGATGTTTGTTTCATACACATCCACGGAGGCAGATTATAAGGGATCAAAACAACTGACCAAATGCTATAATTGGTACTCAAAGTCCCAAATGGGTTGAATCCATCGACAGCCAATCCCAATCGAACATTCCTAGGATCAGCTGAGAAATCAAGATGTAATGAATCAAATGTCTTCCATGATTGGGAATCTCGTGGATGTCTCATTAACCCATCACTTTTATTATCTACAGAATGCCACTTCATGTGTTCGGCGGTTTTCGATGACATGAATAATCTTTGCAATCGAGGTTTCAAAGGAAAGTAACGCAAAACCTTTGCAGGTGTGCTCCTTTTCTTCTTCTCCATGAAATTATGTTCATTCAGACTTCCAACATCACCCTTTGCCTGCCATCTAGAAGAAGAACATTTATTGCAATTCTGTCTACTTGAATCCTCTCCCCAATAAAGAATACAATCATTGGGACACGCATGTATTTTTGTATAATTCAGACCAAGCTTGTTAACAACTTTTTTCATATCATAAAAATATTCTGAGATTTTTGCTTCAGAAAATGCATCACGAATCAATTCCAATATCATGGACATTGTCTTATTTGTAATTCCACATAGACATTTGATATGATACAACTTCAGCAAAAATGAAAGCTTTGAATATTTCAAACACCCACTATACAACTCTTGATTTCCATCATCAACTAAATCATGAAACACATTTTCCTCAGTGAAGTTTTCTCTTACATTTGTCTCCACAGAAGCAAGAGGAGGATCCAATGATATGTGACAATCTTGATCTTCCTGTGTTATAGTCTCAAAAACATCAGTTGTCACGTTGCAATTTGTAGCACCCTCTTCTGGTTGTTCTGATATGTTTTGATGCTGATAGTGGTGTCTTGCAGTGCCGAATGCATCATTTATTAGGTTTTTCATTTCATTTTCCATTGTCGACGAACTTGGGACCTCATTATGCGGATTAACATCAGTGCTCAATCTTTCTGTAACGTTCGATTCTCCATGCCAAATCCAACACAAATATTGAGCAGGGAATTGCTTCAGTATTAAATGTTCATAAACCTCATCTCTCTTCAACCATGTTCTAAATTTACATTTAGGACATGGAAATTTTATTCTCCCTTCAACGGATCGATTAGAAATTTCAAAATCTAAAAACTCATTCAAACCCTTAACATACTGAGGTGTGTTCCTCGGTAATGTGATCCATATTTTATCCATGTATATCACAATGTGCCTACACAAAAAACAAGGAATCAAACATGAGACATCTTCTATAACCCCATCATCAAAAACAAATAATGATGAACAAAATTTCCATAATAGAGAAAAATTCAAGGATATATCAAGAAATGGGTCTCAAAATTCCTCAAAGTCCCTAAACTAGAAGCATAAAATGGATGAACTCTTTCTATAAGAATGGGCCTTTTCATCATGTTATGGTTCATCCTTCCTCTACTCCTTGCACATTGGATTCTCTTCATTCCCACTATTAATTTGTTTCATACCTGATAAAACTAAGGAATGAACAACCATCGATTTCCAAGAATATTTAGATTCCATTCACATGTCCCTAGTGACAACCTCCAAAATGGATGTTATGCCCAAAGAAAGTAGAGATGTACCAAGGTCTGGGTGAAGACCATCACCAAAGAAACGATCTTTCTCGTAATTGATGACCCCTATCTTTGGAGAATATATAACAAACCTTGAAAGGTTATTGACATACTCCCATACTGATCTGTCACCAATAAAAAGTCTCATGAGTGGTTGATGTTATCAAATATTGGTTTTATCTTTCTTTGGGTAATGTTATTTCTGATTTTGTGGAATTATATGAGCTAGTAATGTCAAGATTGAGGTTCTTGTGGTGAGTGGGGTGTCTATAAACACATCATCGATAATTCATATTCAAATCATTGAAGATGTAAATGTTGTCCAGACTCTTATGATCTGAGTAAACCATGATTTTATATTCAAATATATAGTGACATCGTTTCTTCGACATTTGCATCACCACTAATAGTTTTAATTTTTTACTTGGGTAGTTTATTTCAAGTGGTTGATGTTAGGGAGAGCCAAATGACACTACATGATCTTCATACTTCAACACAGACCCAATAATCAAACATAATTGAACACATTATTCCACTTATACTTTTCTAGATTTAGGTTAGATATATATATGGGGAGTGTTAAATCACAACTTGAGCACCACAATGTATTCCTAACATACTAGGATACATTTAACCCTTAACCTATTATAGGTAAGATTGGTCATGGGTGAATAACTCCAAGATAAATCTATGACAACACTCTTGTAGTATCCTTCCATTCCTAATAAATTCTCAATATTTAATATGATCTTGTGGTTCACCCATTAAATAACTACTCTTGTTTTATTGGTTTCCACTAAAACTCCATGCTATGAGATTACATGGCCTAGAAACTTTACTTATCAAAATGAGAAGCTACACTCTAAGGGATTAACATAAATGTAGTGATCATTAAGAGTGCCTAGATTATTCCCCCAGTACTTCCCACGCTCTTCTTCACTTCCCAAGTAGACAAATATTTCACATATAAACACCATGATAATAGAATCTACATATAGGTGAAACACCTGGTTTATAAGATCCATGAAAACTAATTATATAATTCATTAGTCCAAATTGTATGAAAAATTTCTCAAAGTCCCCATACCTACATAAAATGTCAATCTTGGATATTTTTTCCTCTATACCATTGAACTGATAATTCAAAGAGTTTAGGTTGATCTCATAGAACAAAATTTTACCCTTTTTTGGACCTAAAAGGGCCTCAATGTAGGGTATGGTGTATTTATTATTGAATATGACCTCATTTAACTTCTATTACTCAATGAAAAACAATAGAGATCAATTAGCCTTTTTTTTAAAAAAGTTACTAGGGAGTCCTTCAGAGTGACGCTCGGGAAAATAAATCCTTTAGATCCCAAATTAACCATTTATATAATTAAATCCTTCAACTAAGTGGGGTCCGTATGATATAAGAGAAGAGATATCAACTGAGTTCCCAAAAATAATCCAATGGTGAACTCTACATCGAATTCTGGAGGTAACCTATTATCAAAACCTACACCACCATCCTCTATAAAAAGAGAATATACTTAGAAATATGACATCCTAAATCTGGAGGTAGAGTTCTAGTTCAGCCTAATTAAGGATCACATTATCCTTAAAAAACATGTTTACACCCATCAGGTTCCACAAGGATCACTCAAAAATGATAACAATCAACATTTTACTTTAAACGAACCATAAAATCTACACCGAGGATCACAACAATAATATCTATTTCTAAAACATTAACTTACCACTCAAATTTTAATCATAATATAGTGAGAATGTAGAACTGACATTTAAACCACTATTCCAAATTCTGTCCTATAAGAACAATCAAAATAAATGAATAATGCATAATCATGGTCTGTCACATGAACAGTTCTACAATATGGGAAGAAGTAAAATAGTTATATGCAATTACATAAAATAAATTATTGTCGATTAATTAAGAAATAAAAATTTAAAATTGTACTATTACATGCCATGAATAAGATTTAACTACTGTATATTTCATGTAATAGGGGTGAATTGAATTATGTAATACATGTGGTTGATTACTGACTTGTGGATCTACCATGAGATGACTCTGTCCATAAGGGGACTCATCATTACCACCACAACCAATAAAATGATAACTAATAATATTTAATGTACTATATTGAGATGGAAATTCTCTGTACATTGAGGATCTTGCAGCACTCTAATTCATCACAATACCCATACAAAACTACTTCAAGTGGACCATACGTTCACACTAATGGCATGGTGTAGGTAGAATTGTATATTCTAACCAAACATTCACCAGCATTCCACATTTGTAGCACAGTAATAACCCACCCCTAGTGGGTTGCAGTTGAATGTTGTTGGGATGTGTGGCCAGATCTACAACCTCCCTTATCCTCATACTCTTCACACTTCTTTTTCTTTTCCCAGATTAAATGATCACCTTGGACCTCTACTAGAACTTCTTTATAGAATCTAGATTTACCAACATGTTAAATTTCCACAATCCGAGATCGTGCAACCACATCATCTTATATCTTAAACATAATCAAGAATACTAGGGGAAAAATATATTTTTTGGAATCACATTTCAAAAGTAGTGGAATTTATTTTCTCATAAGAAATCACATCTGGTGAGAAATGAACTGGTTTCATTGAATGGTTAGCATGCTCCAACATATTCTGATCCCCCTAATGGAAATACCAAAATTCATGGGACATAGAAATAGGTGTGTTAATAGGAAAATATTGTTCATTAAAGAGAACCTGTAATTACTTCTAACACATATGCTCATGTTTCCTAACCTGATCGGCTAATTCCCACTATTTGTGACTAGGAACTTCCAAGATGAATAAAGAACACATTAACTTGACCGCATCATGACTATCAAAAAATAAGAAAATCCTCTCAACATTTTCAAACCACTCAAAATAATGCTAGACATACGTTCTACCTAAAAATTAAGGATCCATTTCCTGGATGAACTTTTGGGCTTTATCTTTCTATAAACCATAATCAGATTCATTAGAATGATCAGGACTACCGGCCAATCTATGATCTAATTCTTGAACATCCAGAAACATGGCTTAACTTAATATTTGATCAACTAGTGAGGGATAATTTTCTATGATGACTTTCCCGAGATTCACATGAATCCTTTAAGAATTCATGTTGCAACATCAATTAGCAACCTCAAAAGAAACCATTAATACGTTTGACAAATAAATTTACAAAAACACTATCTTCCAATATTTTCACAGGCTAAAAACACCATAAAAATAGTAGGAGCAACAAAACCCTACCTAGAGGGGAAGATGGTGCAACTTCTGGGGTCGCGGGGGGCCGGGGGTCGCGGGGTCGCGGGGTCGCCGGGGTCGTCGGGGTCGTCGGGGTCTCCGGGGTCGGGGTCGCCGGGGTCGCGGGGGGCCGGGGTCGCAGGGGAAGCGGGGGGTCGAGGGAAGCAGGGGAAGGAGGGTTGGGGTGGGGGGAAGGGTCGAGTGTTCAAAAAAAACCAATGTTTAGCGGTGGTTCCTAGAACCGCCGCTAAACAACGGTTTTGTTGCAGTGATTCCAAAAAATGGTGGTCCGCATCATAGGAATCACCCATCAATAATGTATCCCCAATGGTCCATCGACTATCGCAATACAGTTCCCACCTTACCACAACTAGTCTTATATAAAAACACGGGTCTGTCATCCTCTAGTTGAATTAACCCAGAAATGCTCAGTCCCACCCACCAACGTGATATCACACCTCTCGATCATGATGTTTAATTACTAGAAGGCATCATTATATCATCTAAATTTCCACACTTACAATTAGTCTAATTCTATGTGTAGATCACCCACTTTCAAGCACCCATCCTTATTGAGAATAGGTATACTAGACTGTAAGAACCCGATTATTATTCTTGAGGTATGGGTTTCTTCTTTTCTCTTTTCCTTAAGTGTTTTTGAGAAAATAAGGAAAATGGGGAAAATCAAAAATTTTGTGGGTACACGTCATGTACGTTTTCACACACCATGTACTTTGGCCTTATGGGATGAGTACATAGGGTTTGTAGCCATGCTGGTGATGAAAGGTGTAAAAACCGACTACACGTCGTGTAGTTTGTATTTACACGCCATGTAGTTAGTCGATAAGAGAATAGTAAGGCGGTGGCCAGCTGAGCGACAGTACATGACGTGTACTCAGGAATATGCGCCGTGTAGTCATGTCGACAGATGAATAGTGTCACGCTGGTGAGAAGCCGCCGTAGGAACAGTTAAAAATGGAAAGTACACACCGTGTACTTGATAAGTACACGTTGTGTAGTCTGTTTTTTTGGCTTAAATCAGGCAGTAGCCTCCTCTGTTCACAGAGGAAGCTTAGAACCAGAGGGTAGCTCGGGAGGATGGCTGAACCTTAGAGGATCAACCGATCGAACACCGAGAATCCGATTCTGCCTCCATCGATCTCGTTGGAACCACACGTGTGAGTTCTTCCTCCTCGCATAGTTCTTGACAATTCTTCCTCTAAGGGGATTTATTTGAGTTTGAACGAGGTTATGTTAACCTCAGATCTACTTCATTCTCAGGTGTTTCGAGGAGCATCGTTCACGTATATCGATCAGGGGCGATCGAGGTAGGTGGTCTGGTGTTTAATTTCTAACTGTTGTGTGTTTGTGTACCATTGATCTACAAACCCATGTTTGGGGTATCGTATAGATGAGGAATTGGCTGTTTAAATACCTAGAATTGTATAGGTGATTAAATATGGTTGTAAACTACTATTTGGGATCACTGCTTGGATCCAGGACCACCCCAGGGGTGCGTTCCTCTGTTTAGCCGTTTGGCCAGGATACCCGAGGGTATGCCATAATTATAATGTGTATTGAATTGCCTTAAGAGGAATGGTATGTAAATTTCATGTTTATGCTTTGGGCTCAGCCCGGTTACTTATGCCTGAGGGTAGTGTTTTACTATAGCCTGATGGCATGACTATATTAGCCTGAGGGCAGTGTTCTATTTCGCCTGAGGGAAACACTTATTATGCCTGAGGGCTGTGAATTCTATGCCTAAGGGCGACACTTCGTACGCTTGAGGGAAGATACCTGAGGGTTTTGATTCTATTTACCTAAGGGTAAGAGTTTGCATGTCTGAGGACATTGAATATTTACTTAGAACATTCACTGAGGTGATATATTATATTGAATGGTTAAATGAATATAAAAAAATGGCAATATAACTGGTAAAGTTAGTTACTTTTGAGTACTTCTTAGTTTATTGCATTTACTATTGCACACTGTTGTTGCACTTTTACACTGACAGTTGGGCATGGACCTTTGGTGGGTGCCTACTGAGATTTATTTCTCACACCCTGTTTGGGTCATGTCTTCGGACCAAATAGATTATATTAATTTAGGTGTCGACAGGGGAAAGAGTCCCTATACAGGTACTTGATTGTTGCTGAGGAGTAGGAGAGCATGGGGCCGAGCTTAGGCTCGCGATGCTGCTTACTGTTCTATTTTTATTTTCTGTACTTGTACTTCAGTTGTATTGTATTGCAGTGTAACATGTTTTGGTTGTTTTTATAGAATAGCGACATGTTGCATCTTCATATATATGACAGCTGGTTTCCTTTTGCATCACTTATCCATTTCAGTTATATATTTATTGTTTATTGCTTCCGCTTGTTATATGCTATTTATCTTTTCTGCTGCGCTACACTTTGACAAATGAGGGCATAGTTTCCCCACTATCAGACATGGGCCCTCGCTGATAGTCGGCAGCCTCTGGCGTTTGGGGAAATGTGCTTGAGGTCACATGGAGAACTGGGTTCGGGGCACCTATTGAGTGGCACCTGGAACCGGGACGTTACAAAGTGGTATCAGATGGGTTTCTTTTCTTTGACTTACTGTTTGGAGCCTTAGTCAGGGATAGGAAGAACAAGGTATTTGGTAATAAGTTGTGCCCAGTCATAGCTAACCCGTGTATAGGGAAAATCCAAATTACCTCGTAATTGAAATTTTACTGGTTTCACAATTTTATAGTTGATTTGATTTTCACCGTTGGGTGATGCACTTGTATTGTGTGTTTATATTTTATTCATGGGTTATATTTAGTTGAAATCCAATGAGATGAGGGTATTCCATCTCATGAATCATTTAGCCACATGCTAGAAATCACACTCCATGCATAGTTCCATGCCATGTAGGCGCATTAGAAATTGCATGTTGTGATAGTGGTTGTGCTAGAAAAAAAACATGCTGTTGTGATAGCTGCTTTGATAAATACCTGCTATTTGATAGGGTAACGCTGTGTGAGGTGTTGAATAATGGATTCCAAAATTTGGTTTTTGGGGAGTATGGACCCTCATTGACCGGAATTTGGTGGATCATTGACTTGTTTACCTTGTTATAACACATATAAGATTCCAAGCTTTGATTTGCGGGGAGTATGGGCCCTCACTGATTGGAATTTGGCACTTAGGTGTTGTTTTCAGTATTTACTGGGTTTCGTAGTAGTTTCAGAGGCTTACTGTCTAGAAAACCCAGGATACACGCCGTGTAGTTCCTCGGACACACACCGTGTGTTCTTCTGTTCAGAAAGAAATGAAAACTTTTTGAGTACACGTCGTGTACCCTTAGTACATGCCGTGTAGTCGCTTCCCGTGTCATAGACTGTGTGGGCGGGGACACAAGGTAGGGAAAGGCTTGGAAAACACACGCCGTGTATCGAATGTGCACGCCGTGTAGTGTTGACCTGGTGTCCGCTGTGTAACTAACAACATGGGTGGAGGAAACCTTAAGACATACACGCCGTGTCCACTGTGGAACACACTATGTTTTCTAAACTGGGGACCCGGCCGTGTAGCAAACAACACGGGTCAGTGTTACCCTACCTTGTACACACCATGTGCCCGTGGGACATGTCGTGTAGTATTGACCGGTGAGAGACCATGTGGACTTGGCCGTGTGGCTGGGGAAACAGGGTGGTTTACACGCTGTGTGCATGTGTGAAACGCCGTGTAGTATTGGATGGGTAGCCGGCCGTGTCATGAATGACACATGCAGTTGGAAATTAAACCATACACGTCGTGTAGATGATATACACGCCGTGTAGTCTTGTTCAATGAGATCCGTGTGGATTAGCCATGTAGAAGGACCCGATCAGGGGAAGAAAAGTCAAGTACACACCGTGTAGATTAATGTACATGTCATGTAGTCTTGCTTTGCAATTTTTGAATAATTTATTCCTCCTGTTCCCCTTTTGGTCCCCTCATTTTCAGTCTTTGATAAACTTGAATCTAAGGCATGTTTTTGACCTTGTAGAGTCATGCCGCCGAGACATTCATGCGTTGTTATCCAAGAGAGTGGCAATGATTATACTCCAGAGATGGTAGGCCATAGGCTACCAATGTATCCTCCATCAGAGCCAGATGTGGCGCCAACTGTTATACCAGACACAGGTGCAGATGCGCAGTTCTGTGAAGGCTTCATGCGGTTTATGCAGACCTTTTAGGGAGCACCGCTGGCTGCCACATCTATGGCTGAGCTGACTCTTATCTTCCCGCAGTATCATCCACCTACGTTTTCAGGGGATGGTGGACCATAGGCTGCGAAGTCTTGGATGGGGTCGATGTAGACTATTTTCGAGCATCTAGAGACGCCTCCAGGGCGGAGGGTCAAGCTCGCGACTTATATGCTGCGTGATTCCTCCAAGAGGTGGTGGGATGTTTCCACTCAGTCAGAGCATCACTGTGACATGACGTGGGAAGATTTTCAAACAGCCTTCTATGACTTCTTATTCCCAGAGACACTGAGGGTAGATCGAGCTCGAGAGTTCATGAGCCTATAGCAGGGCGCTATGTCGGTGGTGTATTATTCTACTCGTTTCACTAAGCTTCAGTGTTTTGCACCCATTTTGGTGGGTGATGAGACATTGAGGGCTAGACTCTTTGAGTATGGTCTTTGATATGAAATATGAGCACTGGTGAATGTTTTTAGGTTGCCTACAGTACATGCTATCATGAACCAGGCACTGATTACCGAGCATAACATGCAGGAAGCTAGTGGTGCATGCCAGGGTGGTTCAGCACCAGTTTCTGGTACTATTTCTACCGGTAAGAGGAAGAGGTAGATGTATTTCTCTCACGGTGGTAGTACTAGCCATAGGAATACTTTAGGTGGCCAGGTCATGTGCTACCAGTGTGGTAAAGATGGGCGTAAGAGACCACAATGTCCACGTGACCCAGTGGAGTGCCGAGCTTGAGACAAGATGGGTCATGTGCAGCGCTTTTGTAGGGCATTTTTACCAGTGGCTAGTGAGAGGGGTTCTATGCAGACTCTGCGTGTGGGAGCAGGACCAACAGCTTCTTACCAGTCGGGAAATTGGAACACGTCAGGGTGTGTAGGCAGAGATGGTGGTCGTGGCCATGGTAGCCAGACACTAGGATCTCAGAGGCAACAGGGCGGGACAGCTCAGGGTAGCCAGGCTGTGTCTCAGGGCCACGACACTGGGCAGGCATATGCAGTGCAACGGACCCAACAAGAGCAGGATCCCGGTCCTTCTACCATCAGAGGTACTATCCTAGTTGCTTCTATTTTATCTTTAGTACTTTTCGATATGGGTGCTACACATAGTTTCATATATGTGCCCGTTGTGAAGAGCCTTGGGCTCTGTGTTTCTTCTTCTTCTGATGTTATGACACTAGACACTCCGTTGGGAGCTAGAACGGCTGGTGTGCGTCAGTTCAAGGAGTTCCCCCTTGAGGTTGGTGGGTGTCACTTTCTTTGGGACCTCTATGTCTTAGAGATGACGAGATATGATTTTATTCTCGGGATGGACTGGTTGGTTCCCTTTAGAGCCTTTGTAGACTGCTATCGTCATAGGGTGCGTTTCACGTCACCAAAGGGTGGAGAGTTTCTATAAAAAGGCGAGTGGGATGTTCAGGCGAGTCGAGCTGGACCAGAGCGTCGTGGGTGAGGTGGAGTCACAGCCCAGATTTTGAGCTTATATTTGGACGACCAGGGGACTTGTCAGAAGGATTTCCTTCTAGTCATTGATCATTTCAGGGATGTCTTCCTGGATGACTTTTCAGGTCTACCTCCAGAGCGTGAGGTGGATTTCTCTATTGATCTTGTGCCCAGAGCGACACCAATGTCCATTCCTCCTTATAGGATGGCTACACCAGAGTTACAGGAGCTCAAGAAATAGTTAGAGGAGCTACAGTCAAAGGGTTTTATCTGACCCAGTACTTCTCCTTAGGGTTCTCCGGTCCTTTTTGCGAAGAAGGCGGATGATACCCTTAGACTCTATGTGGATTATCGGAAGCTGAACCAATTTATGGTCAAGAACCAATATCCCTTACTAAGGATTGATGACATTTTTGATCAAATTAGGGGAGAATGAGTGTTCTCGAAGATTTACTTGAGATCCGGATATCATCATTTGCACATTAGACCATCTAATATACCTCTCATGATCTTCAGGAGCAGGTATGGTATGTACGAGTACTTGGTTATGCCTTTTGGACTCACGAACGCGCCAGTAGTTTTCATGGATCTGATGAATCGTGTGTTCCATCATTATTTGGATTCTTTTGTGGTAGTATTTGTGGACGACATCTTGGTGTACTCTCACACTCGACACGACCATGCCACCCATCTTGAGATTGTACTGAGTACACTGAGAGAGCATCGACTATATGCTAATATCTCAAAGTGCTACTTTTGGATGGACCAAATACACTTCCTGGGTCATATCATCTTAGAGGAAGGAGTTGCAGTAGACCCAGATAAGGTGATAGAAATAGTTTCCTGGGAGCAGCCTAAGAGCGTGTTTGAGATACAGAGTTTCTTGGGGCTGGCTGGTTACTACAAGCATTTTATATAGGACTTCTCTCGCTTAGCAGCGCCGTTTATGGGTTTGACTAAGAAGGGTGTGAAGTTACAGAAGCTTGCGAGACAACTTTTCAGGAGATGAAGGGAAGGTTGACATCAGCACCGATCCTGATACTCCTAGAGTAGGGGAAGAGCTATATAGTTTACTGTGATGCATTAGGTATTAGGCTAGGAGCAGTGTTGATGCAGGGAAATCGAGTTGTTGTGTACGGGTCTCGGTAGTTGAGGCCACATGAGAGGAATTACCCAACACATTACCTCGAGTTGGCTAAAGTTGTTCATGCGTTACACTGTTAGAGACATTATATCTTGGGAGAGCATTTTTTGGTTTTCACCGACCACAAAAGTCTCAAATACATCTTTACCCAGCGTGACTTGAACCTGAGACAACGAAGGTAGGTTTAATACCTTCAATCCTTCGATTTTGAGCTTGCCTATACACCTGGTAAGGGTAACATAGTTGCTAATGCATTGAACAGGAAGACTCAGATACAGGCAGTACAGGAGGCCAGTAGTGAGTGGAAGCTTATGGCTTTGTTCTCTGAGATGCATTTGGAGGTGCACAACAGTCAGGGGAAAACCTATATTTCATCTTTAGATGTGACTTATACCCTCCTGGATAGAGTGAGGATGAGGCAACTATCTGATTCAGAAGGCCTAGTTCTATGGGAGTCGGTGGCAAGTGAGGACCCTCCTCCTGGTTGGACGATATGCGATGATGAAATTCTACGTATCCATGAACTAGTGTGGGTTACAGGGGATATATGCGAGGAGCTGATGCAGGAGTTTCATGCTTTAGCTTGGGAAGTTCATCCCGGAGTTACCAAAATGTACCGTGACTTGAGACGTCAGTATTGGTGGCTGGGTATGAAGAGATATGTAGCTGGTTTTGTTACGAGATATTCCACCTTCCAGCAGGTGAAGGTAGAGAATCAGAGACTAGTTGGACTGTTATAGCAGTTACCCATTCCAGAGTGGAAATGGGATGATGTCATGATGGATTTCGTGACTGGGTTACTGAGGTCACCTCGAGGCAATGATGCCGTGTGGGTTGTTGTGGTCAGACTCACAAAGGTAGCTCACTTTTTGCCGATCAAGGAGACCTTCGGTGTTGAAGAACTTAGAAATTTGTATATCCGAGAGATCATACATCTTTATAGGGTCCCTATTTCTATCGTTTCAGATAGGGATGCCCATTTTACGTCTCATTTCTGGCAGAGTTTTAAGAGGGCACTGGGTACACAGGTGCTTCTCAGCACAACTTACCACCCTCAGACCGATGGCCAGTCAGAGCATACTATATAGGCGCTTAAGGACATGCTGTGTGCATGTGTCCTAGACTTTGGGGGCTCTTGGGAGAAGCATATACCCTTAGTTGAGTTTTCCTACAATAATAGTTTTTAGGCAACTATAGAGATGAAACCTTACGAGGCTTTATACGGTAGGTCATGCCGATCACCTTTGTGCTGGTTGGAGGCAGGTGAGGCAGCTTTACTGGGACCACATCTCGTGCATGAGACTTCTAAGCAGGTCCAGCTGATTTAGAAGCGGATGGCTACTACGAAATCTCGTTAGAAATCTTATGCTGATCGCCGCAGACGACCCTTTGAGTTTGTGGTCGGGGTTCATGTTTTCTTGCGTGTTTCACCGAGGTTGGGACACATGCGGATCATGAGACAGGGTAAACTTTCACTGAGGTATGTGGGGCCATTTGAGATTCTAGAGAGAGTCGGGCTGGTTGCCTATCGGTTGCAGTTACCACAGAGGTACCGGGCCATGCACGACGTCTTCCATGTATCTCAGTTACGCCGTTATCATTCAGACCTGTCTCACGTCTTTCAGCCCGAGGAGGTTGAGCTTTAGATAAATGCGTCATATGAGGAGCATCCGATTCGTATCGTTGATAGGAGCACGAAGGTTATCTAAGACCGGTCAGTTCCTCTCATACGAATGCTATGGCAGCATGGCCGAGTACAGAACGAAACCTGGGAGCGGGAGACTGACGTACGTTCTCAGTGTCCATAGTTGTTATAAGCTTTATCTTCACCACCCTTGGAAGGGCAATTCGGGGACGAATTTATTTAAGGGGGGAAGTTTGTAAGAACCCGGTTCTTATTCTTGAGGTACAGGTTTCTTCTTTTCTCTTTTCCTTAAGTGTTTTTGAGAAAATAAGAAAAATGGGGAAAAATCACAAATTTTGTGGGTACACACCGTGTACGTTTTCACATGCCATGTACTTTGGCCATATGGGATGAGTACATAGGGTGTGTAGCCATGCTGGCGATGAAAGGTGTAAAAATTGACTACACGCCGTGTAGTTTGTATTTACACGCCATGTAGTCAGTCGGCAGACGAATAGTAAGGCAGTGGCCATCTGAGCGACAGTACATGTTGTGTACTCAGAAATACACGCCGTGTAGTCATGTCGACAGATGAACAGTTCCATGCTGGCGAGAAGCCTCCATAGGAACAGTTAAAAATGGAAAGTACATGTCGTGTACTTAAGAATTACACACTGTGTAGTCTGTTTTTTTGGCTTAAATCGGACAGTAGAATCCTCTATTCACAGAGGAATCTTAGAACCTGAGGGGAGCTCAGGAGGATGACTGAACCTTGGAGGATCAACCGATTGAGCATCGGGAATCCGATTCTGCCTCCGTTGATCTCGTTGGAACTGCACGGGTGAGTTCTTCCTCCACCTTGCATAGTTCTTGCCAATTATTCCTCTAAGGAAAGTTATTTTAGTTTGAATGAGGTTATGTTCACCTTATATCTACTTCATTCTCAGGCAATTTGAGGAGCATCGTTCACGTATATCGATCAGGGGCGATTGAGGTAGGTGGTCTGGTGTTTAATTTCTAACTGTTGTGTGTTTGTGTACCGTTGAGCTACGAACCCATGTTTGGGGTATCGTATGGCTGAGGCCTTGGCTATTTAAATACCTATAATTGTATAGGTGATTAAATGTGGTTGTAAACTGCTGTTTGGGATCACTTCTTGGATCCAGGACCACCCTAGGGGTGCATTCCTCTGTTTAGCCGTTTGGCCAGGATACCCAAGGGTATGACATAATTATAATGTGTATTGAATTGCCTTGAGAGGAATGGTATGTAAATTTCATGTTTATGCTTTAGTTAATTACTTTTGAGTACTTCTTAGTTTATTGCATTTACTATTGCACACTGTTGTTTCACTTTTACACTGATAGTTGGGTAGAGGCCTTTGGTGGGTGCCTACTGGGATTTATTTCTCACACCCTGTTTGGGTCATGTCTTCGGCTCAAATAGATTATATTGCTTTAGGTGTTTATAGGTGTAAGAGTCCCTATATAGTTACTTGATTATTACTGAGGAGTAGGAGAGCATGGGACCGAGATTAGGCTCGTGATGTCGCTGACTGTTCTGTTTTGCTTTTCTGTACCTGTACTTCAGTTGTATTGTATTGTAGTGTAACATGTTTTAGCTATTTTTATAGAATAGTGACATGATGCATCTTCATATATATGACTGCTAGTTTCCTTTTACATCAATTATCCATTTCAGTTATATATTTATT
This sequence comes from Viscum album, assembly GCA_963277665.1. Lineage (NCBI taxonomy): Eukaryota > Viridiplantae > Streptophyta > Magnoliopsida > Santalales > Viscaceae > Viscum > Viscum album. The sequence continues at coordinate 1,187,840,520 of OY728160.1, read as the reverse complement.
GTTTACTGCTTCCTCTTGTTGTATGTTATTTATCTTTTCCACTGCGCTACACTTTGACAAATGAGGGCATAGTTTCCCCACTATCAGACCTGGGCCCTCACTGCTAGTCAGTAGCCTCTGGAATTTGGGGAATCATGTGGCGAACCAGGTTCGGGGCACCTATTTAGTGGAACCCAGAACCGAGACCTTACATAGACCACCCCACTCAAATATTAGGTCACATCTAGGAACATATAATGACATAATTATATGATGATTCATATCATGTAAAATAATAGATAAATGATTTGGTTAAGTAGAATTCCACTAAGAAGTGATATGGGAAAACATCATATAGGTTACTGGTGACAAAATGAGTTATTAGACTCTTTCACAGCCAACAAAAAGGGATTAATTACCAACATAACCAGTTCATGTACTGACCCACTACATCCCTTGCATAGAGAGACTATGTAGTCGTCATCAAGGAAAATATCACCATATGATCCATAATACCATTAATTTGAAGTAATATTGTGGTTCAACTATGTAGAAAACTTCCAATAAAGGAAAACACCATATAGGTTTTTTTTTTAAATTTAAACAACTGAGCCCTCATCGTCAGTGACATCAATCACATTAAAGCGCAGAAATGTCAACCGAACCCTACATTCCAAGAATTATTCACGTGGACAGGCCTCATGCCAATAGGATAAGAACTAAAACCATAAATAATAATGGAAAATACATTAATCATATTTAAATAAATATCTCAACTGTAAACATAAAAACCAAGAATAATAAGACCTCATCCCTTGTAACCTAGAATTCCCACCAGAAAAGGTATTCATAATTCACTTTTCTAAATACCTTGAGCACATTCCATATTACTGAAAGTCCTTATTAGTAACCTTCATAACTATGAAGTGCACTCCCCTCCATTAATTAGTGCACTAAACTCCACCATAAGAGGATTCACTCACACCTGAAGGAGAAGATAATACATAGGAGGGGAGGTCGTTGTATGCTTCTTGCTGGAATTGCATAGGAGGGGAGGCTACTGGAATTGCAGAGGGGAGGATACTGGAATTACAGAGGGGAGGACAATGGAATTGTATAGGGGAGGCAAATAGAATTGTAGAGGGGAGGCTACTGTATGCTTGAGGGGAGGCTGCTAAAATTATATAGGAGGGTTGGTCATTGTACGCTTGCTGGAATTGCAGTACTACAGAGGGGAGGCCGTTGGAATTGTAGTGGGGAGGTGCAGGTTTTGTCTAGATTATTCTATGGGAGGTGCAGGTTTATAGTGGGGGTAGTATAGGATATACCAATGGTTCTGAAAACCGTTGGAATACTGTATGTTGCACTACATATCCCAACAGTTTCATTTAAACCGTTGAAAAAAAAAAAACAGATGCTGCATATATACCAACGGTTCAAAAACTGTTGGTATACATCTATTCCAACAGTCTTTTTGAAAACTGTTGGAACATGTTAGATGTTGGACAGTATATGTACCAACGGTTCTTGAACCGTTGGTACACATATATACCAACAATTTCCCTTAAACCGTTGGTAATTTATGCATTCATGCAGCCTATACCAATAGTTTCTAATAAACCGTTGGCATAGTGATATTACAATGCCTAACATACCAACGGTTCTTGAAACTATTGGGATAGTCTATCCCAACGGTTTTAGGCCCTATCCTAACGGTTTCAAATCGTTGGTATATGTCAAATTTTTAGTAGTGAGTGGAGACTTATCGGGGGGAATCGCCTTCACTGCACCTTGAAACCCCTTCAATTGGATTCCAAAAAGAGTGGGAGAGTCCCTCTAACCTTAGAGAACCAAAAATACTGAGTTGGGTTTAAGTGGAAGAGGAAATGAGTGAAATAGGGAAAATCCCGAGTGGTCCCGATTTTAAAAAAACAATTTTTACGTCACGCGTAATTAACTCGCACAGTTAGGAAAACTGTGCGCTAACCGTTCGGATGCTACTACCTTAAAGGGCACCTCGCATGGCCTCCTCACATGGTTAGACAAACCATGCACAAACCGTGCGAAGCCCACTATCTCAGGTTGCATGGTTACCTGAGGATTCTGCACGGTTTCCTCTAACTATGCTCAAACCATACAACCCCAAAAAAGCTTCCAAACATTTCCAAAACCTTCCCAAAATCTCCCAAACATTACCCAACAACTTTAAACACATAAAAATTCATAAAAAAAGGGTTATATACCTCAAAATGGGGGTGATACATTCTCCCCACCATTGGACTTTCCATCCTCAGAAAGTAGAGAATCATTACTTTGCCGAAAGAGCTCGGGCCATTACTCGACCATCTCTTTCTCCCACTCCCAAGTCTCCTCCTGAATCTGACCATGCTACCATAAAACCCTAACTAAACCAATGCTTTTACCACATAATAGTTTCTCTTTCTTATCCACAACCCGCACCAACATATACACCAACAAAGCATCCGACTCTAACTCAACATGATCCCATCGAATGACATGGTCAGGATCTAGATGATACCTCTTCAATTGAGACACATGAAAAACATTGTGCACCACACTAAACTATGGTGAAAAAACCAACAAATAAGCCACCCCTCTAACCTGCTCAAGTATCTCAAAAGGCCCAATATACCTTGGAGATAACTTTTAATGTTTTTCAAACCGACGATGTTTAATCCTATGAGAGATTCTCAAAAACACATGATCACCCACCTCGAATGACAATGGTCATCGAAGATGGCCCACATACGATTTTTGATGACTTTAAGTCATCTCCATTCTCTTCCTGATCAACTTGATCTTCTTTGTATTCTCCTAGACAAGGCTCGACCCAACCATCAAAGTCTCACCCATTTCCAACCAACAAAGTGGAGAATGACACAGACACCCATACAATGTCTCAAACAGATCCATATGTATCGAGGCCTGATAACTATTATTTACGATAATTCTACTAATGGTAAGTACTCCTCCCGTGAGGCACCAAAATTCATCACACAATCTCGTAACATATCTTCCAAAGTTTGTATCGTCCTCTTAGATTTCCCATCTGTCTGAGGGTGATACACCTTACTCATCATCAAATGAGTCCCAAGGGCTTACTGCAAGGATTTAAAAAAACAAGATGTGAGCCTCGGATCTCTATCTAATACAATCGAAACTATAACACCATGAATCTTTACCACCTCATAGATATATATTTTGGAGAGATCTTTCACCGTATGAGATTCACAGATAGGGATGAAATGGGTCGACTTTGTGAGCCAATCCACTATTACCCATATGAAATTGTGTTTCCTAACCATTCTTGGGAGACCTATAACAAAATCCATACCTATATGTTCTCATTTCCACACTAGCATAAGAAAATACTGCAACATACCTTCTGGTCGCTGATGCTCTTCCATGACCTGTTGAAAAGTTAAGTATCTCGAATAAAACTCAGCAAATTTCCTTTTCATACCTACCCAACAAAACTGGGATTTTAATGCCTTATACATTTTCTGAATTCTCAGATGGCCAACCCATCTGGAATGATGATAAGCCCTGAGAATTTTCTCCTGAGAAGCCACTGGTACAACCATCTGATTTCAAAAACACAAAACTGCATTTCCATTCAGTTCCCAGCCCTCAATGGTCTCCCCAACAGTGAGTTTCGGCCTCATCACCATACACTCAGAATCAGATGCATGCGCCTCTTTAACCAGGCCAACCAAGTCAGGAACCAATAAGACTGGAAAGAAAACTGCTCTATCACCCTAGTCCTCACATTCCGACTACATGTCGGCTATGACTGACATCAACTGCCACTAATCTAATGCATGTTTTACCACCTGAGCATATGACTTCCTACTTAACGCATCCACCACTGAATTTCCCTTACCCAGTGTATACATCAAGTAAAAATCAAACATCTAGAGATACTCCATCCATCCCATTTTCCTCAAGTTCAAATCTCTTTGTGAGAAAATATGCTTTAAACTCTTATGATCGGTAAACACTATAAATTTATCACTGAAGAGATAATGATGCCACATTTTCAAGGCACAAACCACTACCACGAACTCCAAATCATGTGTTGGGTAGTTCTTTTCATGTAACCTCAACTACCATGATCCATATTCAACCACATGATCCCCCTGCATGAGAACACACCCCAACCCTGATCCCAATGCGTCACAATACACCACGTACCCTTTCCCTAGTTCTGGAAAAACCAAGATTGGTGCTGATGTAAGGTGACCCTTTATCTCTTCAAAACATTTATGACACTACTCATCCCATTTAAATGGAACATTTTTCCTTTTCAAATATTTCATTGGTGAGGCTAATCATGAGAAATCATGAATAAAATGACAATAATACCCATCTAGACCAACGGAGCTTTATATCTCAAAGATGTTCCTTGGCAGTTACCATGAAATAAAAACCTCTTTCTTTTCGGGATCAACTGAAAAACTCTTATTAGAAATAAAATGGCCAAGAAAATGAACCACCTGTATCCAAAAGTCACACTTTGACAATTTGGAATACAACCAATGACCTCTCAAGATCCCCAACACTATTATCAAGTGCTGCTCATGCTCCACCCTTGTCCTAAAATACACCAATATATCATCAACAAATACCACCATGAAAAAATCCAGATATCTCTGAAATATCCAATTCACCAATTCCATGAACACCATTAGTGAATTCATCAAACCGAAGGGCATAACCAGATACTCATAATGCCCATATATACTTCTGAAGGTTTTTTTTTCGGAATATCTTCCTTCCACACTCACAATTGATCATATCCTGACCGCAAGTCAATCTTAGAGAACTACTGAGCTCCCCTCAACTGATCAAACAAATCATCAATGCATGGAAGTGGATATTGATTCTTTATCATAACTTTATTCAGCCTATGATAATCAACACACATCCATAAGGTTCCATCCTACTTTTTAACAAACAAAACCAGCGCTGCCCACATAGACGTGCTAGGCCGGATGAACCCTTTGTTTTCTAACTCCTCCAACTGCACTTTCAACTCCCTTAATTCTATTGGTGCCATCCAGTAAGACGAAAGTGAGATATTATTGGTCCCCGGGAGGAGATCAATTGTAAACTACACTTCTCTCACAGGTGGCAATCCTGAGAATTCTTTGGGAAAGACATCAAAAAACTAATCAACCGCCACTAGAAAGATGCTTTGCTACATTCCTGCCATTGATGCCAATGACAACGCCACTAAATCATACAATATTGTTCCAAAAGTTGGTTTCAAAAAACCTATTGCACCCAAATTTTCATTCTTATCCCCTCTAAAGAGATGTGAAACACTATCATCCATCGTAAAACTAACCGTTCGTGCATAATAGTCGATGTGGGCATTAAAAATTGCCAAAAAATCCTTTCCCAGGATTACATCATAAGCATCCATATCGAGCACTAATAAATCTTACATCAACTCAACCTCATCCATAACTAAAAATCATGCTCTACACATTAAGGTTGGACACACTCTTTGATCCATAGGGGTTTGAAGTTTCAAAATAGAAGGCATAATTTCCATAGTTAAACCCATCAAACTAAAAATATGATAATCAAGAAAAGAATATGAAACACCAATATCAAACAACACTTGCATCAAGGTAGAATTTAAAAGAATCATACCTCACGCCGTGGATAGTCTCGACTGATCATCCATCACAACCTACTTAGCTCCAAACAACTACTTGATTGCCACACTATGCCCTTTCTTTCCCTGCTGAGGAGTCATGGTGTTCTTGGAATCACCATGACTAACTTTACTCTGCTGATGAGGGGTATGCTGCTGCCCCCATCCCATCGAGGCATAAAATGCCTGTGATCCTTAAGGAGTGTCATGAACACCCTACCTTAGAGAATTATGACAATACTGCTAAAGATTCTCCATCTGCTTATAGTTATGTCATGATCAAGGCTATTCCATACAACCCCACTTGATGTGACCCGTAGAACCGTACTAAAAACACCCCAACTTACTCAGAGTTTTCAGAGGAAGATTCATTGATCCTTCTATCAGATTCTGAACCATACTTCCACCCTAGAAATAAGTGTCCCTATTTCTCTTAAACCTAGTGTTGGAGTTCCCACTATTCCCTATGGGTACCAACATACTTCCCCCACCTATAGCCCCAAATATATCCCATTCAGATACTATTGCTCTATTCACCATTTATGTGTAGTCACTTATACAAATCACCATTAGTTTTGATCAAATTTCCCACCTCAACCTAGCTTCAAATATACATTCCTTCAACGTTGTGCTACCCTCCACCTCGGGTGAAAAGTGAACTAAGTTCACAAACTTAGCCGCATATTTTGTTAATAAAAGGTTCTCTTACTTCGGGATAAAGAAATCTATTGTGCACTGAACTCTAAACATATGAGGGTAGAATTGTTTATTAAAAAATTCCTCAAACCCTCCCATAACACCCCTTGGTTTGTTCCAGTTTGGACCACCAACTCCCACCACTGTAGGAAAAGATCATCCAACATGTACATTTCTAGTTTCACTTTCAGATCGACTAGTGTTCCCAAGAATTAAAATATCATATTCATTCTGTTCAACCATGATTTTTCCCTTTTTGGCTCCGAATCACCCTTAAAGATGGATAGATTCTTATTTTAAAACTAAACTGTATGATCCACATGCTTCAACTCATCCTCTTTATTCCCACTTTCCATAGCTTAGAAATCCTGCACTATACTCTGCACTAGCTTCTGGTTCACTTGGGGCTCAGGTGAAACCCCATTTTTATCCTCCTCCTCCAGTTGGTCTCTATGATGCCTACCTGGTGCCATTTCTATCAATACAAAAACAAACATAAGTGTCACTCCCTTAGAAAGAAAAGGTTTAGCATTTCAAATTCAATTACATTTCCACTAGCATAATGAGGCTTTCCACAAGTTCACATTTCCCATGTTTCACCATTTTTGAAAAATCCACCATGTTTTGAAAATCAATCCATTTTCAAAATACCACAACCATCCACACATTTGAAAATAATTTCTAGATTTTTAAAAAATAAACATAATCAGAACACAACATAAATCATTATACTCAATGAAATATACATCCTAGTGGGAATTCATTTCTACCATTCATTACATTCTCATCTCATTGGCTACACCCACGATAATGAGATTTCTAATGCCTATAAGTGTCTCCAAAACACTTATATACCCAACTCCCTGGTAACTTGAAGTTCAACATAAAAGGGTTAGCTACACCCTTTTATGCTATACATTTCAAGTTCTGACAATAATACACCTTACTACCATCCTGACTCAAAGGATATACCAAGAATTAATGTAAACATCAATACTGACAACCAACTCCAAGGAATCAAACAAACTTGGTTGTCAAGGACCAAAAAAACTGACACCACTTGTAATGTCCTGCCCCTTCCTCATTGGCTTGATAAGACGGATAAATGATACCAGGCCTTAGGAGACGTTCCCAAGGGGCTAAAGGATAGCAATAAATGTAGAGGGCTTCAAGAACATTTGAGGAACGATTTTCCCTTAGAATAAAAGCAACCAACCAAACAAGTCATAACAAACATAAACTACATGATGCATGTCAACAAGGTTTTACAACTCAACGGGACCAAAATACCAATACAACAAACCAAAATATCCATAATCAGAGTATCAAGTGGAAGACTACAAACCAAACCCAAAAAAGCTATGACACAACTCCACAACTCCAATCCAAGCTTCATGCTCCAAGCACCACAACCCACCAAAGCATCACGAAGCACCACAAAAGGAAGGAGATGCTTTACCTTTACCTGTATCTTGGAAAACGACATCTGAAAAAGCACCAAAGTGCCAAAGTAGGGGGTGAGTACAAATACTCAGTAAGATTTTCCCAAATGAATTCCCTACACATTCCACTAGGATAAAACCGTTATCACAATTATATAAAACAATTTATATAAAACAATAAATAGTGCAACAAATTCCAACAAGCCAAAAAAACCCTTACCAAGCCACTTTCCACCCAAATCCACACAACATAAGGGAAAGACAACAAACATTCCATAATATGTTTACCATCACATGATATCACAATAATATCTACCCTTTATATCCACACACAAACAAAGAACAACTATAGAGTTTCACATACCCAAACTGGTAATCAATCACGGTGGAACTTCCCGTCCAATCCCATTTACTCCTTTTTCCAGTCTAGTGGTACTTTACGCCCACTTATCTTTGATGGTGTCCCTTACTTCCCCAATCCATCCCCTTTTTATAGTGGTACTCCCCACCCACTTCACATCCCACAATCTCATGCATAAATACTTCATCAACAACAAGCACATAGCACACCAAGGCCACAACATTAAACAAACAACCATTTCAAAACTAAACAATCTCTTAGGACCTCATACATGACAAATTGAAATTCAATAAAACAATCCCTATTTATTGAAAACCATTTTCACAAGAAATTTTCATAAATCAACCCAAGTTATCGATTTTAAAATCCAACAATAAGAACATATCACCGCAATATCCCATTTCCCCCAAAATTCCACAAATCATCACCAAATGAATTTCAAAAAAAATTCACACATCATAATCACAATAAATTTCAAGAAAACCCAATTAATTGAAAACATGGCTTCTAGTTCTATCAAAATAGAGTCGAGAGAGAATCCACCTACTTTAGGGTTCTGACGAAATCGACCCACAAGCAATCACACCACAAATTCGGGTGAACATTCTACCAAAACCACTCTAGATCTCCTTCCCTATCATTAAAAAGCCCTAAAATCATCACTTTAGGATAAAAAAACCCTAAATCTACATGAAATGGGTGTAGATCTAGAAAACCGAGAGAGAGGGAGATGTAGATCTAAGGGAAAAAAAGAAACCATGGGTGGAGACTTACCGGAGGGAATCGCCTTCACCGCACCTTGAAACCCCTTTGATTAGCTTCCAAAAAAGAGTGGGAGAGCCCCTATAATGTTAGAAAACCAAAAATCCTAAGTTGGGTTTGAGTGGGAGAGAAAATGAGTGAAGTAGGGCAAATCCCAAGTGGTCCCGATTTTTAAAAAACTCATTTTTACGTCGCGCACAGTTAGGAAAATTATGCACTAACCATGCAAATGCTACTGCCTCAAAGGGCACCTCGCACAACCTCCTCACACAATTAGACAAACCATGCGCAAACCGTGTGAAACCCACTATCTCTGGTTGCATGGTTACCTGGGGATTCTGCACGGTTTCCTCTAACCATGCTCAAACTGTGCATCCCTAGAAAAGCTTCCAAACATTTCCAAAACCTTTCCAAACTCTCCCAAACATTACCCAACAACCTTAAACACATAAAAAGGCATAAACAAGGTTTACATAACTAAAATATGGGGTTTTGTGCATATTCTTGCACAAAGGATGTATACTTCATGAGAGGATCTTCCATGGATGCCGAATCATACCTTCTACTAGAAAAATTGAATTTTGTGTTTACGTCCCTCCAACATCCTGAGCCATTAAGGATGGTTAACAATACTTAATATAATTAAAGGTTTGGTTTTTGTATATTACATGTCTCTTCATAGTCCATATAAAATAAATAAATTCCTTGACTATTTTTTATTCCTCTCCATCACAGACTCTACAAAATTTGATGTTTTCCAATTTCATACAGTCTCATAGTCTAAAACAGGGATCAAAACTTAAAAGGTCGATTATATATTCCAATAGTCTTTTCATAAAAACTCTTCAAAACTCTAGCTGGTTTGATTATTTTCAATCACATTTCTTTTAATGCCCTTGAATATTACTGCTAATTTACTATGATTTATCTAATTTACAAAATACAAAAAGTTATACACAACAATATGCATTTTACATGTTCCATGCATACAAATTGTTCTCATTTTGGTTTGTGATCCATGCATTTCCTAACATAAAATTCATGAAAAATTAATTTACTTCTTAGTCAACATTGAATTCCTATTTTAATTCATCTTCTTTTAATTATATACATAAGCATTCATTTGTTTTGTAATGAAATAATCCCTTGACATCTTTGACTGAGATGTTTGTGAACTATCCATGGCATACCATAATAAAGATGTCACAAATGTCTGCAAATCAAAAAGCATGCTTCAAGGAAGCTATACAACAACAAATTTTAAGTATGAAAAAAAGTCAACAATTATTCAGGTTTGGCCTTAACTCCCTTCTTTCATTATTAAATTAATTCATAAATTCATTATTAGATAAAAAAATTCATATTTCTCAATTAATTGTTGTAAAGTTACTCATGTATTTCAGGTGCCAATATTGTTTGTAATCTAATAAATGATGTCAACCAAATAGACAATGCTTTTAAATTGAACCCTATGCCCAAGGTTACCAATAACACGAAGACTACATCACACTATCCTTTATTATAAGTTACAATAAATGGTATGTTATATTCATCTTAATTTTTAGTACTATATTTTTAGTTCTATGTATTGTTTAACTAGATTTTTTTGCATCCATTTTTTTATTCAAATTTTTTAATTCAATTTAACTGTATCACTAACGAATATTAATAATAGGTTTCTTTCCCTATGAAGGATAACACTGTAAATTTCAGAATAACAAGGCTTCATAATCCTCACCTAATGATATTCAAGTACTACTTCATGATCCTTTGCTTAACATGTTTCTCTATTGTATAAGGCATGATATCCAAGACTTCATAATTCTTCTCCCAATGATATTAAGGTACTAATTCATAATATTTCACCTAATAGGTTTCCCTTATATATAAGACATAATATTTAAGTAAATTTAGGCATGTGATTCATAAGATGTTTGGTGCTCAATTTCTAGTACCAGAAGTAAATCATGTTTTTCATGCACTATTCATAGATATATTTTAGCTCAGCATTGGAATACTATTTAATCACTATAATTGCTATAATAATTTCAATCTCTTAACTGTTTTTTGATTTGAAAATTTTCTATTGTAATTGGTTATTTATTATTTATTGTGACATGATAATTGTTTACTTTATAATTTTTTACTCAATATTTTTAATTAGATATTCAATATTATTATTGGCTTTAGATCTCTACTATATAATACATGTTATTCAAGTATTATTCTTGGATTCAGATCTCTATTATGTCACACTGCACTCTCCTTCTCATATGACCACAAACATGGCATAACCATCTACCAAAAAATACAGGTTTAGATTGAATTCATTTACATATATATTTCTAAAATTCAATTAATTTTTATATTTTTGGTTTACTTATATACTTATTTAAATTCTCTCCCATATTGCAGGTTCATCCATTAGCTATAGTTTATATTGACCAAATACCCAATGTAGATGACACGACTCTAATGTCTTATGATAAAAATAACATACAAATTCCAATTCGAATTCCATTATCATAATTGGAAGCAAGTAGTTTTCTTGCACTAGTATAAAAAAAGGTTTTTTTACATCAGTTTTTTTATATTTTTAACATCAATTTTTATAAGAACCCGGTTATTACTTTAAGGTATGGGTTTCTTTTTTTTTCAATCTAGTTTTAAGAAAATAGGGGAAACTAAGCAGTTCTGAAAATTTCCAAGTTACACGTCATGTACTCCCAATTACACATTGCGTGCATGTTAGGCATGTACTAACCAAGTGCTAACTTAGTACATTCCATTTGGTGACTGTGTAAAAATAATCTACTATATGACATATAGTGTTCCTTAACACTCCATGTATTTTCCTTTCCACGTACCGACTGAGTCTTAGCCGTGTGTTGACCCGTGTGATGCGTCTAAGCCATGTGATGACCTAAAAACCCACGTAAGTCAGAGTATGGACAAGATACTACACAGTGTGTGGTCCTTAATACACATCTTATACTTTTATTTTTATTTTTTTATATGATAGATCTTCACATCTCATTTCCGAAAACATCTTCTTCTTCCCCGTTTTCAGACTGTGTCGCTCTGAGAGGTCAAGAACATTTCTTCTCCTAAATTCTTCGTCCGACATTCATTCTTCAATCCTTCAGTGGTTGCGGGATCGCATCAGGAAGGTTAAAACTATGCACCCTATTCTATTCTTGTTTCTTTTTCTCACACATCACAGTTTCCATCCGAGTAGAATTGCCAGGATTTGACAGAAACATAGATCTATGAATATCGACTTCAAATTGGAGCTCAATATCGAATGTGACTACGTCTACAAGGATAAGGTAGGTGGTGCATACCTTTTTTTTTGTTTTTGTGGTCATTTGGGGGTGGCATCTTTTTAGCACAACATCGGGCATTGAGTGAGACCCATGTTTCTTTATATTGAATTGACCGTATGCCTTATGGGATGTCGTTGGGTATTCCCTTACCTTGTTATGCTTGAGCGAGGCCAGGTTAGAGGTTGTTGCTCATTTAGGGCATTTTGTCCGGGGGTTCCAAAATGGTTATAGTTGAATTTTTTTGATTAAACTGATGAGTTTAAACTGTTAAAGCATGATTAAGTTTATTTGAGGCTTTCAAGACCTCAATGCTGGTATAAGACAACACATGGCTAGTGCAATTCAACTGTTTAAATTGTTTGCCTATTTGAAGTGATTCCTTTTGATTATATATATGTGATGCTTGATATTTCATATACTAGAACCTTTGGGTTGTATTGGGCATGGCCCAAATATTCTTGAGTTATGTTGATCACAGGTTGGGCTTGGCCAGGATTATTGGGTGGTTTGACCATGAGATTAGGTGTTGTGGATGTCGGATTGAGGTAGTGTGACTGTCAGGTTGGGCATGACCTGGGTTACTTTGATGACCCAGTCATCAGATTCTTAGCGACATGGTCGCAGGGGCATGAGGTGCTAGAGAGGTTGTGTCTTGGGTTCTAAATTTAGTGATTACCGCTCACATGTGATTTAAGTCGTGTGTAAATAGATGACTATGTGAAGAGGTGGGTTGACCGCTCATGTGGGTAAAGGCCTCTGTAGTTGCGGTTAGGTGATTATGGTTTGGGGGTACTTGTTGTGGAAGCTGTGTGGAAGGTGAGGAGCCTTCATATTGTTTGGGCATGCCTACAGGACGTCGGTACTTGAGACACGAGGTGTTAGGAGGCATAAAGTGCTAGGTTACTACTACTTGGGCGTACCCACGGGATATCGGTACATGAGACACAAGGTGTCAGGAGGAAGATGGTGTTAGGTTACTATTACTTGTATGTGCCTTCAGGATGTCGATACTAGAGACACGTGGTGTCAGGAGGCACATGGTGCTGGGTTATGTGACTGAGATTCTGATGTTGGCCAAAGCAGGTGACACTCCATGATGGTTTTTGAGCACTAGTGGAAGTTGTGTTTACATTGTGCATCATACTATTTACTTTCCTTATAGATGTTTGCCTACTTAAGCACATATACTAGGTACACACCATTTGGTGGTATCTTAGTGAGATTCGTCTCACACCCAACACGGGCCCTTCAGGACACGTGTAGACTTTATGGATTTACATGCATAAAAGAGATCAGTCTCAGGAGATGGATCATATTAGCTGTTTCATGGAGATTTGGCATGGACCCTAAGGTCATGCCTAACTATAGTTTACTTTTTTTTCCTTTATTTCCTATATCATCATGCTTACTTTATTTTTTAGCTACTATTGGTTAGCCATGGGTTACATTTTTATTAACATGTATGACCTATTGTGGATGCATGCTTTGTTGTTTCAGTAGTTGTTATAAGTGGTGTTCAGCATGCTATTCTATTATCTTCTGTTGTTCTTGTTTATATATTGCTTCCGCTGTTTATCTGTTTTGGATGTGCTCCTACTATGCGGGTCTGGTTCGAGTTTGTTGAGTCTTTATTATAGCTGTAGGTTTTATTATTATACTCAGACCAATAACTTTATTTTCCTTTGAGAGGGTATAGCCTCCTCACTATACCTTTTTACACCCTCTCTTCTAGTCGACAACCTATGGTGTTCGAGGAGGTGTGCCTAAGGTAGTAACACCTGACCCGTTTAGCACTGTTTAGGTGGTTGTCTGGGTCTGGTACGTTACAAAGTGGTATCAAAGGAGTTCTTGACTAGGATTTTAGTAGAAACTTTTGACTGAATACTAGTGAGATCGATACTACCTTTTTATTTATGCTGGTTTTACTATTTAAGATATGGTATCCTGGAGATAGGTCGTAACTGGAACTGGGTTTCTAGCTTATTCTTGGGTGTCTACAGCCCCAGGTATGTGGGATTGGCCAAGTTTCCTTGGGTAGGAATTGCTATTTTTTCTTTTACTCATATTACTGTTTATATGATTTCCACCTTGGTGGCTCACTTGGTATTTGATGTTATTGATTGTGACATGTGACCCTTGACCCGGTGAGGTAAGAGAGAAATTGGACCTTGTCCTGGTATGGAAAGGCATGTTTTTTTGGCTTTTGATAGGCACATTTTTAGGGTATTTCAATTTTATAACTGCATGTATGCTTTGTGAAGTGATAATACCATGTGAATAATATCAATTTCCATGATATATATGATTTTGAAATGTGAAAGGTGAAATTCCTGATAGAATTTATTACTTATTGCAATGTAATATTCCATGCTTTTAATTATGTAAAATTTCACGTGGCATGAGATTTGGGCCTAGCTCGTATATGAGCAGGCATGTACTATGATTGAGGTGATGTTTATCACTAGGATTGGGCATCCAAAACGTCAGTTTGAGGTAGTGTGGCTGTCAAGATTGGGCAACTTGGTCGTCGGTTTGGGGAAATGATGGTTGTTGGGATGGGTATGAGGCCAGGATGCTATGGGGCATGCTTGTAGTGGGGGAAGTAAGGGTATTTGTTATGTGCTACCTCTTTACTAATTTCCTTATCTGTGTTATATATACATTGTTATTTATGTGGTTTGTCTGATCATTTATGGTATTCAGCAGATTCCTCCTAGATGGATCGATGGAAAATCAGGTGGGTGATGGTATAGTGTTGCAGGAGCACAATCAAGTTTAGACACCTGAGGGACAGGCAGCGCATGAGCTGTAGGTACAAGCTCAGGGACAAGATCAGGTTCAGGATCCAGTGCAGGCAGATCAGCAGCTGGGTTTGGTAGCATTTGGGTCTTGGCTTGACAAGTAGCTCTGATCTAGTCTGGTACGTGTCTTATAGGGGATTTACATAAGCACACAAGGTACATATATCTCTATGGAATATCTGACACGGGAGTTCCAGTCGCAACACCCGCCGCTTTTCTAGGGTGAGGGTGGTCCACAGGTGGCTGAGAACTAGATAGAGAGCATGCAAATGATCTTTAAGCAGCTCAAGATGCCTCCAGGGCGAAGGGTCAAGCTGGCGACATACATGCTGAGAGGACTAGCGAAGCGTTGGTGGGATTTTCAGGTTTAGGCTCACATACACGAAGGACTGGCATGGAAGGACTTCGAGGACAATTTTTTCGAGCACTTTTTCCTAGAAACATTGAGGGAAGAGAGGCCTCATGAGTTCTTGAGCCTTTATTAGGGTGACATGTCCATCATGGACTATGCAACTACCTTCATTGAGTTGTCTCTCTTTGCACAAGGTATGGTAAGCAATGACACCTCAAGGGTGAGGCACTTTGAGGATGACTTACAACGTGCTATTAAGGTGTAGGTAAACATATTCAAGTTGACCTTATTCTCCGAGGCAGTGAATAAGGTGCTCATAAATGAGGAAAACTTGACAGAAAAATCCTGTCTGAGATGGTTAGCAACTTCAGGTGATGGTTCAGATAGCAGGAAGCAAGGTCGGGATGAGTTCCAGCAGGGAAGTCAGGCCAAGGACTCAACTAGACCACTTTGTGGCAGTTCATCAGTGGTTTTCTTTCAGTTTGGGAAGCTAGGGAATGTCCTAACTCAGTGTGATAGGCCTCAAAAGGAGTTTCAAGCATGTGGATAGGTCGAATATCTGGAGAGGTTCTACAGGAAGCCTTCTCAAATAGCTGGCAGGCAGGGACCAGGAAAAACTATGGTGTCTAGGGTCGATTCAGGATCAGTACCAGTTGAGGGTAGCTGAGGCTCAACTACACGTGGAGGACATGGAAGAGATAGCGAGACCCAACTGAGGTGTCAGTGGCTAGTGACTAAAGCAGTGCCATAGGGAGGTTAGGCATTAGGTAGTCGTACTTTAGTCCAGGTGCACACCGTGGAGCTGCCAGAGGCTGAGTAGGTTGGTGAGCCGACGACAGTCAGAGGTACGCTGCGGGCATGGCCATGATTTTCTTGTTTTCTTTTTGGCATGACTTGTTAAGGCATGCCCATTTTGAGTGCATGAGGTGCACATGATTTATGTGGACCGACTAGATGCTATTCAGTGGGATTTTCACTATTTCGGGTGCGTGATATATATATATATATATGAGATGCATGTAATTAGGATCATCGAGGATGTGGAATACTTGAGGTGTCTTGGGCATCGGGGCATCGAGGATGTGGGTTACTTGAGGTGTAAGGCACCAGGTTTTGTTTTGAGCATCCATGGGATGCAGAACCTCATTGAGGCGAACACCGATGTAGTGTGGGACATGAATGAGCGTCAGAAGAAACAAGGGATCACCTTATGAGGTGCAGAAGTGATGATGCATCATGGGAGGACCATGAGTCTGAAAATAGGTCATTGGACCTTTGTTTGATTCGAGTTTTAGGTCAGATTTGTTTGGATCTTTCTTCACCACACTTAGAATGGAAATTTGGGGATAAATTTCTTTAAGGGGGAAGTTTGTAAGAACCCGGTTCTTACTTTAAGGTACGGGTTTCTTTTTTCTTTCTATTTCGAGCTAGTTTTGAGAAAACAGGGGAAACTAGGCAGATTTGGAAATTTCTAGGTTACACGCCATTTACTCCCAAGTACACACAATGTGTATGTTAGGTGTGTACTAATCGAGTGTTGTCTTAGTACATGCCATGTGGTGACCGTGTAAAAATAATCTACTTCATGGCGTGTAGTGTTCCTTAACACACTGTGTATTTTACTTTCTACATCTAGGCTGAGTCTTAGTTGTTTATTGACCCATGTGACACATCTAAGTTGTGTGATGACCTGGAAACCCGTGTAAGTCAGAGTACGAACAAGATACTACATGACATGTAGTCCTTAATACATGTCATGTAATTTTATTTTTATTCGTTTATATGGGAGAGCATCACGTATCACTTCCAAAAACATCTTCTTCTTCCCCATTTTTGGACTGTGTCACTTCGGGAGGCTGAGAACGCTTCTTCTCCTAGATTCTTCATCCGACATCCGTTCTTCAATCTGTCGGTGGCTGCTGGATCGCATCATGAAGGCTAACCCCGTGCACCCTATTCCATTCTTGTTCCTATGTCTCACACACCAGTCTCCATCTGAGTATAATTTCCATTATTTGACGGAAACACAAATCTATGAAGATCGACTTCTAATTGGAGCTCGATATTGGACGTGCCAACATCTATAAGGCTAAGGTAGGTGGTGCATACCTTGTTTTGTGTTTTTGTGGTCATTTGGGGGTTGTGAATTGTCAGGTATTGAGAGAGACCCATGTTTCTTTATATTTAATTGACCATATGCCTTATGAGATTCCATTGGGCATTCCCTTACCTTGTTATGATTGAGCGAGGCTGGGTTAGAGGTTGTTTCTCATTTGGGGCATTTTTTCTGGGGGTTCCAAAATGATTATAGTTGATTTTTTTTATTAAACTTCTGAGTTTAAACTGTTAAAGCATGATTAACTTTATTAGAGGCTTTCAAGACCTCAGTGCTGGTATGGGACAACACATGGCTAGTGCAATTCAACTGTTTAAATTTTTTGCCTATTTTAAGTGATTCATTTTGATTATATATATGTGATGCTTGATATTGCATATTCTGGAACCTTTGGGTTGTATTGGGCGTGGCCCGAATATTCTTGAGTGATACTGATCATAGGTTAGTCTTGGCCCGAATTATTGGGTGGTTTGACCATGGGATTAGGCGTCATGGAGGTCAGATTGAGGCAGTGTGACTGTCAGGTTGGGCATGTCCTGAGTTACTTTGATGGAAAGGTCATCGGATTATGAGTGACATGGTCGCAGGGGCACGAGGTTTCAGTGAGGTTGTGGCTTGGGTTCTAAATTTGGTGATTACCGCTCACCTGTGATTTGGGTCATGTGTACATAGATGACTCCGTGAAGAGGTGGTTTGACCACTCGTGTGGGTATAGGCCTCTGTAGTTGCAGTTAGGTGATTATGGTTTTGGGGTTCTTGCTGTAGAAGCCATGAGGAAGGTGAGGAGCCTTCATATTGTTTGGACGTGCCTACGATACGTTGGTACTTGAGACACGAGGTATCAGGAGGCTCAAGGTTCCAGGTTACTACTACTTGGGCATGCCTATGAGACGTCAGTACTTAAGACACGAGGTGTTAGGAGGCACATGGTTCTAGGTTACTATTACTTGGGCATGCCTTCGGGATGTCGGTACTAGAGACATGCGGTGTCAGGAGGAACATGGTGCCAGGTTACGTGACTGAGATTCCGGCATTGGCCGAAGCAGGTGACACTCCATGGTGGTTGCTGAGCACCAGTGGAAGCTGTGTTTACATTGCGCATCACACTATTTACTTTCCTTATAGATGTTTTCCTGCTTAAACACCTATACTAGGTTCACACCATTGGGTGGTATCCTACTGAGATTCGTCTCACACCCTACATGGGCCCTTCAGGACGTGTGTAGATTTTATGGATTTATGTGCAGGAAAGAGGTCAGCCTCAAGAGCTGGATCCTATTAGCTATTGGATGGAGATTTGGAATAGACCCCGAGGTCATGCCTAGTTGGATTTTACTTTGTTTTTCTTTATTTCCTATATCATCATGCTTACTTTAGTTTGTAGCTAATGTTGGTTAGCCATGGGTTCCATTGTTATTAACATATATGAACTGTTGTGGATGCATGATTTGTTGTTCCAGTAGTTGTTATAAGTGGTTTTCAGCATGTTGTTCTGTTATCTTCCATTGCTCTTGTTTATATATTGCTTCCACTGTTTATCTATTTTGGATGTGCTTCTGCTATGTGGGTCTGGTTCGAGTTTTCTGAGTCTTTATTACCACTATAGGTTTTATTATTATACTCGAACCAGTACCTTTATTTTCCTCTGAGAGGATATAGCCTCCCCACTATTCCTTTTTACACCATTGTTACTAGTCGGTAGCCTTTGGAATTTAGGGAGGTGCGACTAAGGTAGTAACACCCGACCCATTTAGCACTGTTTGGGTGGCTATCCGGATTCGGGACATTAAAAAGTGGTGTCAAAGGAGTTCTTGACTAGGATTTTAGTAACAAATTTTGATTGAATACTAATGATATTGAGACTGTATTTTTATTTATGTTGGTTTTACTATTTGGGATATGGTATCCTGGAGATAAGTCATAACTAGAACAGGGTTTCTAGCTTATTCTTGGGTGCCTGCAGCCCCAGTTACAAGGGACGGTCCAAGTTGACTTGGGTGGGAATTTCTATTATGATTTTTCTCATATTACTATTTATATGATTTCCACCTTGGTGGATCACTTGGTATATGATGTTATTGATTATGATATGTGACCCTTGACCCGATGAGGTAAGGGAGAAATTGGACCTTGGCCCGGTATGGAAAGATGTGTTTGTTTGGATTTTTATAGGCACATTTTTAGGGTATTTTAATTTCATAACTACACGTATGCTTTTTGAAGTGATAATACCATGTGAATAATATCAATTACCATGCTATAAATGCTTTTGAAATGTGAAAGGTGAAATTACTGATAGAATTTCTTGCTTATTGCAATATAATATTCCATGATTTTAATTATGTAAAATTGCATGTGGCATGAGATTTGGGCCTGGATCGTATATGAGCAGGCATGTACTATGACTAAGGTGATGTTGATCACCAGGATTGGGCATCCTGGATGTCAGTTTGAGGCAGTGTGGCTGTCAGGATTGGGTGACTCATTCGTCGGTTTGAGGAAACGATGGTTGTCGAGATGGACATGGCTCGAGGTACTTTTGATACTTGGATCTGTTGAGGGAGGGTAAGGAGGCCATGAGACCAGGATGATATGGGGCATGATTGCGGTTGGGGAGAGTAAGGGTAGTTGTTATGCGTTGCCTCTTTACTACTTTCCTTATCTGCATTATATATATATATATATTATATGTAGGTTATATCACCATTTATGGTATTCAATAGGTTCCTCCTAGACATCTTGATGGAATGTCAGGTGGGTGATGGTACAGTGTCGTAGGAGCACGACCAGGTTCATACACCTGAGGGATAGGTAGATCATGAGCCACAAGTATAGGCTCAGGGAAATGATCAGGTTCAGGATCTAGTGCAGGTAGAGAAGTAGCTGGATTTGGCAGCGTTTGGGCCGTGGATCGACGAGAAGCTTCGATCTAGTCCGGTACGTGTCTTACAGGGGATTGACAGAGGCACACAGGGTATAGATACCTCTATGGAATATCTGACGCAGGAGTTCTAGTGGCAACACCTTCCGCTTTTCCAGGGTGAGGGTGGTCCACAGGCGGCTAGGAATTGGATAGAGAGCATGCAGATGATCTTCGAGCTGCTCGAGATACCTCCAGGGTGGAGGGTCAAGTTGGCAACGTATATGCTGAGAGGACCAGTGAAGCGTTGGTGGGATGTGCAGTTTCAGGCTCACAGACACAAAGTACTGGCATAGAAGGACTTTGAGGACAGGTTTTTCAAGCACTTTTTTCTAAAAACGCTAAGGTAGGAGAGAGCTTGGGAGTTCTTGAGCCTTCAGCAGGGTGGCATGTCCATCATGGACTATGCAAATACCTTCATTGAGATGTCTCTCTTTGCACCAGGTATGCTAAGTGGTGACACCTTGAGGGTGAGGCACTTCGAGGATGGATTATAGTACACCATTAAGGTGCAAATAAACATCTTTAGGTTGACCTCATTATCAGAGGTGGTGAATCAGGAACTCATAGATAAGGGAAACTTGACAGAAAAATCCCGTTTGATCCATTCATCAGCTTCAGGTGATGGTTTAGATAGTAGGAAGCGAGGTTGGGATGAGTTCTAATAGGGTAGTCAGGTCAAGGACTCAGCTAGACCACCTCATGACAGTTCATCAGTGGTTTTCTTTCATTGTGGGCAGCCAAGGCATGTCTGAACTCAGTGTGATAGGCCTCCAAAGGAGTGTCGGGCATGTGGATAGGTTAAACATATGGAAAGGTTCTGTAGGCAACCTTCTCAGATAACTGGCAGGTAGGGACCGGGACAGACGATGGCGTCCAGGGTTGATTTAGGATCGATACCAGGTGAGGGTAGCCAAGGCTCAGCTGCACCCAGAGGATGTGGCAGAGATAGCGGGACCCAACTGAGGGGTCAATGTCTAGTGACTGAAGCAGCACAGTAGGGATGTTAGGCATCAGGCGGTCATAATTTAGGCCAAGTGCATGCCATAGAGCCACCAGAGGATGAGCAAGATGGTAAGCTGATGACGGTCAGAGGTACACCGCGGGTATGGCCATGATTTTCTTGTTTTCTTTTTGGCATGGCCTGTTAAGGCATATCCATTTTGAGTTCATGAGGTGCACATGATTTATGTGGACTGACTAGATGCTAGTTAGTGGGATTGGAACCATTTCGAGTGAGTGATATATATTTATATATATATATGAAATGCATGTCATCAGGAGCATCGAGGATGTGGAATACTTGAGGTGTAGTGAGAATTAAGGCATTGGGGATGGGGGTTACTTGAGGTGCAAGGCACCCGATTTTGTTTTGAGCATCCATGGGATGAAGGACCTCATTCAGGTGGACACCGATGTAGTGTGGGACATGAATGGGTGTTGGAAGTGACACGGGTGCACCTTATGAGGTGAAGGAGTGACGATGCATCATGGGAAAACCATGAGTCCAGAAATAAGTCATTGGACCTTTGTTTGATTCAAGTTTTGGGCTAGATTTGTCTGGAGTTTTCTTCACCACACTTGGAAGGGAAATTCAGAGATGAATTTATTTAAGTGGGAAGTTTATAAGAACCCGATTCTTACTTTAAGGCATTGGTTTTTTTCTTTTTGTTTTGAGATAGTTTTGATAAAACAGGGGAAACTGGGTAGTTCTGGAAATTTACAGGTTACATGCCATGTACTCCCAAGTACACACCGTGTGTATGTTAGGCGTGTAATGACCGAGTGCTGACTTAGTACATGCTGTGTGGTGACCATGTAAAAATAATCTACTACATGGAGTTTAGTGTTCTTTAACACGCTGTGTATTTTCCTTTCCACGTACTGGCTGAGTATTAGCCATGTGTTGAACCGTGTGATGCATCTAATCCATGTGATGACCTGGTATCTCGCGTAAGTCGGAGTACGAACAATATACTACACAACGTTTAGTCCTTATACATGCCATGTACTTTTATTTTTATTCATTTATATGGTAGAGCATCACGTCTCATTTCTGAAAACATCTTCTTCTTCCCTGTTTTCGAACTATGTCGCTCTGGGAGGCCAAGAATTTTTCTTCTCCTAGATTCTTCATCACACATCTGTTATTCAATCCATCGGTGGCTATGGGATCGCATCATAAAGGCTAAAACTGTGCACCCTATTCCATTCTTGTTCCTTTTTCTCACACGCCATAGTTTCTATCTGAGTATAATTGCCAGGATTTGAAGGAAATATAGATCTATGAAGATCAGATTCAAAATGAAGATTGATATCGGATGTGCCTACATCTACAAGGATGAGGTAGGTGGTTCATACCTTGTTTTGTGTTTTCATGGTCATTTGGGGATTGTGCCTTTTTAGCGCAACGTCGGGTATTGATTGAGACCCATTTTTATTTATACTGAATTGATTGTATGCCTTATGGGATGTCGTTGGGAATTCCCTTACCTTGTTATGGTTGAGTGAGGCCGGGTTAGAGGTCATTGCTCATTTGGGGAATTTTGGCCAGGGGTACCAAAATGGTTATAGTTGAATTGTTTGGATTAAACTGTTGAGTTTAAACTATTAAAGCATGATTAAGTTTATTAGAGGATTTCAAGACCTTAGTGCTGGTATGGGACAACACATGGCTAGTGCAATTTAACTATTTAAACTGTTTTCCTATTTTAAGTGATTCCTTTTGATTATATATATGTGATGTTTGATATTGCATATACTAGAAACTTTGGGTTGTGTTGGGTGTGGCCTGAATATTCTTGAGTGATGTTGATCACAGGTTGGGATTGGCCTGGATTATTGGGTGGTTTGACCACAGTATCGTCATCGTGGATGTTAGATTGAGGCAGTGTGACTGTCAGGTTGGGCATGACCTGGGTCACTTTGATGGCAAGGTCATCAGATTCTGAGTGACATGGTCACAGGGGCACGAGGTTCCAAAGAGGTTGTGGCTTGGGTTATAAATTTGGTGATTACCGCTCACCCATTATTTGTGTCATGTGTACATAGATGACTCTATGAAGAGGTGGTTTGACCACTCGTGTGGTTAGAGGCCTCCATAGTTGCAATTAGATGATTATGGTTTGGGGGTGCTTTCCGTGGAAGCTGTACGGAAGGTGAGGATCCTTCAGATTGTTTGGGCGTGCCTACGGGATGTCAGTACTTGAGACACGAGGTGTCAGGAGGCACAAGGTGCCGGGTTACTACTGCTTGGGCGTGCCTACGAGATGTCGATACTTGAGACACGAGGTGTGAGGAGTCACATGGTGCTGGGTTAATATTACTTGGGTGTGCCTTTGGGATGTCAGTACTAGAGACATGCGGTGTCAGGAGGCACATAGTCCCGGGTTACGTGATTGAGATTCTGGCGTTGGCTGAAGCAGGTGACACTCCATGGTGGCTACTGAGAACCAGTGGAAGTTGTGTTTACATTGTGCATCAAATTGTTTAATTTCCTTATAGATGTTTTCTTTCTTAAACACCTATACTAGGTATGAACCATTGGGTGATATCCTACCGAGATTCATCAGACACCCTACATGGGCCCTTCAGGATGCATGTAGACTTTATGGATTTACGTATAGGAAAGAGATCTGCCTCAGGAGCTGGATCGTATTGGCTATTTCATGTAGATTTGACATGGATCCTGAGGTCATGCCTAGCTGGAGTTTACTTTGTTTTTCTTTCTTTCTTGTATCAGTATTCTTACTTTATTTTGTAGCTACTGTTAGTTATCCATGGGTTCCATTGTTATTGACATGTACGACCTACTGTGGATGCATGCTTTGTTGTTTCAGTAGTTGTTATAAGTGGTGTTATACATGCTGTTTTGTTATCTTCCATTGCTCTTGTTTATATATTGCTTCCGCTGTTTATCTATTTTGGATGTGCTTCCGCTATTCGGGTCTGGTTTGATTCTGCTGAGACTTTATTATCATTGTAGGTTTTATTATTATATTCAGACCAGTACCTTTATTTTCCTCCGAGAGGGTATAACCTCCCCAATATACCTTTTTACACCCTCACTGCTAGTCGGTATCCTTTGGCGTTCAGGGAGGTGTGCCTAAGGTAGTAACACCCAACCCATTTAACACTATTCAGGTGGCTTTTTGGGTCCAGGACGTTACAATTTTTGAGGAGATGTCTTTGACAGTGACATTGTAAATATGTTTTTAATGCCGATTATTAAAACCAACCTTAAAAATGTATTTTTTTAATGATTTTTCACATCAATTTTTTAAAAATTGATATGAAATACCATCTTAATTTTTTTTAAAAATCAATGTCAAAAAACTATTTTTCACGTTGGTTTTTAGAAAACCAACGTGAAAATAGGTCTTTCACATCAATTTTCTAAAAACCGACATGAAAAACATCTGTTTTAAAAAATATTCTTCACATTAGTTTACTCCATCTATGGAAAATATAAGATTGATAAAAAATAAATCATAGAAACCATATGAAATCTAGAAAATAACTTAAATATTTGACATAATTTTCAAGGTTGTCGAAGTCTTAGTGGATAGAATTTTCTTATGGAGAAAGATTTCATGAGGAAACCAAAGCTTCATCTTAGAATGCATTTTAGAATATGAAGTAATCTTTGTAGTTTTACCATGATACAAAGAAGTATTCTTCATTATAAGAAAAACAAAATCATTAATCGATATATCAATTAAGAAAACTAATAATAAAAAAATAAATCATAGAAAAATAATAACAAATACCAAGACAAGATCACTGAAATAATAAATAGTGGATTGCTGATGAAGATAAAATAAGTTGAGTCAGTTGAACAATGATGATAGAAATAATTTATCATGAAATTAATACATGTGGAGTGTGAAAACATATAAATGACACGGTAAAAGCAAACACAATATTATAAATTTTAGGTGGTAATTGAAAATTTCGATTCCACGTTGTAAAAAAATTAGAATTTCATATTGGAGGGATATTAAATTTATCTTTCACATTGGTTTTATGATAAATATCATGAAAAGATATTAAAATTTTTATTTTTCACATCGGTTTTATGATAATTGATGTGAAAAACTAGCTTTTAACATCGATTTTTTCAAGAACCGACATTAAAAGTCATTTTTCACGTCATTTTTTTTAAAAAATGACCTTAATATTGTTTTAAAAAATTTATTTAATTTTCAAAGCTTCAATTTTACTGGTTTTGGAGCTCAAACAGAGTTATAGATCAAGAGTTATGGTCGTCGAAAGTTGGATTTCTCTAAGAATTAGTTTAAAGATGATCAACTTCCGACATCCACAACTTTTGATCTGTAAATCCATTTTAGCTTCAAAACCACTCAAATAGAAGCTTTCAAAATGAACTAAAAAATATTTCAAAATTATTAATGTCAATTTTTTGAAAAACTAATGTGAAAATTACTTTTAATTTCGGTTCTTGAAAAAAAAAATCGACGTTTAAAGTATTCTATGAGGAATTTTAACACCGATTTTTCAAAAACTGACATTAAATGTAACTTTTCATGTTTGTTTTTCAAAAAAATGATGTTAATAATATTGAATTTTTTTTATTTTATTTCTCAATATTTGATTTTAGTGGTTTTGGAGCTAAAATGGACTTAATGATCAAAATTTATGGACGTCAAAAGTTGATCATTTCTAAACGAAGTCTTAGAGAAGTTAAACTTCTGACGACCATAAATTTTGATCTGTAACTCCGTTTGAGCTCCAAAACCAGTAAAATAATATATTTTGAATTAAAATACAGGTTTTTAAACATTATTAACATTTTTTTTCTAAAAAACCAACATGAAAAATGACTTTTAACGTCGGTTCCTGAAGAAACCGATGTGAAAAATGATATTTTTAATATTTTTTCATAAAGGTTATTAAATAACTGATTTAAAAAGACTTAAATGAAGACTTTTAACATTATTTTATCTGGAAATGACATTAAAAGTTAGATTTTAACATCAGTTACTAAATAACCGATGTTAAAAGTCTTCATAGAAGACTTTTAACGTCGGTCTTGAAGAACCGACATTAAAATATCAACGTTAAAAAACATTTTTATACTAGTTTTAATTCTATAATTTACCCTATATTTGTAATGAAATTTCAATTTAAAGCACCTTCAACTTTTATACATGTATAATGCACTTGATGTATAATGCAATTTCAGTTTATCCAGTTTATCCTAAAGTTTCTATCATGCTTATATAGTTCATATCTTAGAGTATCTTCAATCGACTCTTTAATGGATTCAATATTCACCAAGCCCATTAAAAAATGACATTTTTACCTCATAATTGGCCCACTAAGATAAGTTCCATTTTATCATTGGACTGATAACTATCCCATTTGTGCATAATTCTTATGCATTTCCTCTATAGTCATATTTTATACACACTAATCATACTATATCATTTACTTTGTGTATAATATACATGCATTTCCTATATAATAATATTGTATAAAAAATTATCATATTATACTATAATATTTTATTTCAATTTTTTGGAAATTATATGCATCCATTTTGAATCTGAATATCATGCTTGATGCAAGTTTTAATTCATTGCATTCATAATGTCCATCCTTATTTTAGAATTATTACTTGCTGAAATATGATATTTTATTAATTTTATCCAATTGATATTTGTTTGTGTTTTGGATGTATTGAAATAAATGATAATTCCAATGGTATTAAAAAATAGGAAATATAATGTTTGACATTATTGATATTTTTTATCATTATGTTTACTTATTCTATCCATTATAGGTCAACATCATGCTTATGAACATCCAATTTATTATATATCTTGGTCCCTTGATTTTGAGGTGTTCTAAGTTGAATAATATAAAAATTTTGAACTTTTCCAGGACACATGGTTTCTACATAGTTTTTCAAACCATGCATCCCAAGTGTGCTGCTTGCTGTAGACTTCAACAATGAGGATCTGCACGGTTTGGTAAAATCGTGTAGGTAAACTGTGCAACCCACTTGAAAGGGGATTTTTGTTCTTTTAGGTCCATTTTAAGTGGGGATTTCTCCCTTTTCTTCCCCACTTTGAACCGGATTACCTAGACACCTTCCCCAACTGAGTCTCCCCCATCTAACCTTCATTGGTGATTCTAAGGTGGTTTCTTGGTGATTTATCCACCAAATCTATTGGCATGATCATTTTTCTTTCCCCCTTTCCTTTACTCTCTATTTCTTCCATGTTTACTTCTTATCCTTTAGCCTTGGAAACTATGGTGGCCAAGTATCACATGGGGGTTTTCCTAAAGTTTTGTTTTTGGTTTATAGGGATTATGAGGTTCCTCTAGTGACCTAATCCCATGATATTCATTGGAGGTGACATGTTTCTATCAATTGAGGTAGGTGTCTCCTTTTCATTTATTTTATTTTAGAGTTCCATGGGTTCTTGGTTCTTTGAAACTTTTTTATTATCTATGAAAACATAATATAGTTACTCATGGTAGTTTTATCCAGAACCCTCATTGTTTTCCATTGATTCTATTTTTTAAATAAAGAGGGAGTTTCCTAATTTGAGTGTTGTTTCATTCAAAGTATAAATTGATGACCTTTATGTGTTTTATAAAATGTCAATGAGTGGTGCAACATCCCTGGCCTGGTAGAAACTATATCTGGTGCCCCGATTCGGGTTGCCACATGACTTCAGACACGCCTCCCCATATGTTAGAGGCTATCGACTAGAAGCGATGGTCTAATAGAACACGTGGGGAGACTAAATCATATTTATCAGAGTAAGACACAATATATGAAATAAGAAATAAAGGAAATAATAAAATAATCAATATGAATCATGAATCTATTTCCCCAAATTAGGTATAATACCACAAACAAACGGTAAATATGCCATGTCATGTCATACAGTACCAAGTGTAGAGAAAACCTAAAATAAAGACAAACAGAAGAATCCTAAAAATGGGCCCCGACTCCAAGTCCAGATCCCTCATCCATGCATATCCCATTCCCAAATCAACCATCTAGCATAGGGCCCTTTCTCTTATCCTGACTTACAACCATGAAGTATGCTTGGGTACCCAATGAAGACCCAAGAAGGGTGTGAGTACAACTCAGTAGGTCACCACTAATAGTGTCTACAAAATATACAATCTAAAAAAATAGTGTATGTTGGCACATAATTAATAACAAGATAAATAGAAGATAAATCAGGTGCCTTTAATTAACAAATTTCACTTTAACTACTTTCTCTTTTTGTTCCATGGGTTATCCATTTTCATTAAATACACTTCAGCTAATGCCGACCATATAAACTATGCATAATGGGGACGAATCAAGTTACCTACATCACTAGGGAAATCATTACACAAAACAATACATAACACTTACCATGGAGCCTTAGTCCAGGTACTCATATCCCATAAATTCATACCTTGGAGCCTCAGTCCAGGTCTTCATATCTCATGCATTCGTTAGGGGAATAAAGCCTTAGTCTATCTCCCTAACCCATGCATTATAGGGGTGGGGTTTAAAGCCTTAGTCCAACCCAACATGTGGGTGTAGAGCCTCAAGTCCAATACCCCACATACCACAAAGACATATGCACATGCTTCTTTAACCATTCAACACATATACCAAGTACAAACCATCACTCATTGAACACATTTACCATTTATAAACTATAGTTCATTCAATACATATATCATCTTCATTACTTAACCCATTAACACATTTATCATTTACATTCCTTAACTCATTAGCACATTTATCATTTACATGCCTTAACCCATTTAACACATACATCATTCAAAATTCACAACTCATTAATACTTATACCATTTATGTGTCTTAACCCACTATCACACACATTCCCCATTTTCATGCCTTAATCCATCTAACACATTTATCATTTACATGCCTTATCCCATCAACACATTTATCATTTACAACCCATAATTAATTTAACATGTTTACCATTATACCAAATAACCCCTTATGCCATGTCAATAAATAGATGCGATTATCATTAGTCCTACTTCATAACCCATGCTAACATGTCAATATAATTATCATTGGCTCTATATCATAACCATTCAAATCTACACTCAACATCTCAATTTCTTACTAATGGAAGCGGTACACCCCATGGGTTCCCCTTAACCTGGTATAATCAACCTCAATGCATCCCATAGGGGTCATAAGGGGTTCAATTCATCAATTAACCAATTAATTCATCATTTCTATGATGGAAAAATAAATGGATAGAAAAACTGCACAAGTGCACAACCATATACACATAAATTTAATCACAAGACTATGAGATATAACTTGTTGACCACCTACCTCAATTCCTAAGCTGAATTCCTGCTTAACCTTAGCCTTTGATTTGGAAACCAACCGCCTTTAAATCCCCAACCTAGAAATATGATAAAAAAAGGGTTTTAGGGATTCAAAAGAAGAAGAAAGATTCTACAAGCCCTAATCCATAAAAAGGAAGTGAGAGGAGTGTTAGAATCACCCATAGCTTCGATCTGCACCCAACGACACTCCAAACATCTTATAAACAAGGGAGATCGATCCTTTGGAAGTTTGGGAGGAAGGTTTCGTCACCCTTTCCTACTGTAGGAAGATAGGGGAAGAAATTAAGGTGAGGAAACTTAAATCCCGAGGGGGAAAATGCTAATTTTACCATTATTAATTAGGTGCATAGTTTAGATGCATGGTTGGAAAAACCTTACGCTAACCATGCACCACCCTCTATATAAGAGGGGGCCAGGTTGCATGGTCTCTTGTAGAGCTTGCGCGGTTTGACAAACCATACAGTAACTGTGCAGAATGGCTCTGTCCAAGCCTACATGGTTTTTCTTTCCACATTTATTGGTTTCACTAAATGTTCACCCCTCCTCTAGGCAAGCACGATTAGGGTTCATGATTACTACTAACTGTGCACCAACCATGTAACATGAACTAGATAAACCCCCTTTCCCCTTTTCGTGTCCCGAACCTCAAGGACACCCCTCAACCTCCTCGCATTATCGAGTAACATTTCATTAACCAACTTAAAGGGGTTTAAACCAAAACTTAAACAAGAACGTACCTCATTAGAAGTCTGAGATCTTACAATCTCCCCAATTTATAATGTCTAGTCCTCTAAATACACTTCGAAGCATCATCGAACTTCCAAGGTATAGAGATCGGGCCATTAGGCTCATACATATATCTCTCTCTCCTGATTCTCTTCCTAAACGTTACCATGATACCATAACACTCAAACCAATGACGTAGTCTTACCTCACATGACTTTGTCTCTACGATCCATAATAAGAACCATATGTTACTCAAGGACACATCAACCTCAATCTTATCATCATCAATATTTATCACATGAGATGGGTTGGGGCGATACTGTCAAAGTTGAGAGACATGAAAAACATTGTTCATGGAATTATACTGATTTGGAAGAGCCAATCAGTATGCCACTAGTCCGATTATCTCTATAATCTCAAATGGACCCACGTACTTGGGTGCCAACTTAATCTGTTTCTAAATTTGATGATGACCTAACCTTGGTGACACCCAAAGAAACACATGATCACCCACAAAAAAATCAAGAGATCGACAACATCAATCATCATACGAATTCTACCTACTCTGAGTCATAAACATATGATTCTGAATCAACTGAACCTATTCCAACATCTCCTGCATGAGACTCGGTCCCAAAAATTCTGATTCCCTAGCCTTTATCCAATACAACAGAGATCTACATGGCCTGTCGTAGAGCACATCATACGGTACCATCTGAATCATCACTTGGTAACTATTATTATAAGTGAACTCAATAAGGACCAAGTGATTCTCCCAAGATCCACAAAATTCTAGGATATATTCCCTCAATCTATACTTTAGAACTTTAATAGTACGCTCTGATTTCTCATCAGCTTTTGGGTGGAAATCCGTACTAAAAAACATCCAGGTACCAAGCACCTTCTAAAAACCCTACTAGAAGCATTAAGTAAAACGTGAATCACGATATGAAATTATAGTATGAGACACCCCATGCAATCACACTATCTCTTGATCATACAAATCTCCCAACTAATCTATGGTAAAATACTCTTAAATCAATATGAAATGTGCCACCTTGGTCAACCAACCCAGAACTACCCATATAACATCATTCTTTTGAGGAATCCTCAGAATAACTACCACAAAATACATAGTGACATCGTCACACTTCTATTCCAAAATGGGAAATGGATGTAAAAACCACTTGGTCACATATGATCAACCTTCACCTATTGACAAGTGTAATATCACATCATGAAACCTGCAACCACTTTCTTCATCCCTGGACACCAATACTATCTACAAAGGTCATGATACATTTTGGTCAAACTAGGATACACCACCCACTATGAAGCATGAAACTCATGCATCAACACTTATTGCATACAAGTAGGAATAACAACATGACCAAGAATATAAATGATCTCATCATCATCAACAGTCTAATCAGAAGGCAACTCACCACCTTCAAGACTTTCCCTCAAGGCCAAACACTCTGGATCCTCATACTGCCTTTCCTTGATCCATCTCAAAAGAGTGGACTCAAATTCCAAGGATACAAGGATCATCTTCATTTGTCCCTCCTAAACCTCTAGGTGTATCTTTTCAAACAATTCCATCATCCTCCACTCAGAATTGGATTCTTGAATTGCCTAATTTTGAGTCTTCCGACTCAAAACATCAGCAACACATTTTCCCTTTCCCAGTGTGTAGACTAGCTCAAAATCAAAATATTGCATGTAGTCAACCCATATTCACTGTTGAATATTCAAATCATGTTGGTAGAAGATGTAATTAAGGATTTTATTATTTATATACATAGTAAACCTTTACCCTAATAAGTAATGATGCCAACACTTTAAAGCATAAACCACCACAGCCAACTCAAGATCATGCGCATGGTAATTTCGTTCATGAGGCCTCAATTACTGTGACCCATACTCCACAACCCAATCATCCCGCATAAACAGTACCCTAATCCAAACATCAGATTCATCACAAAACAAGGTATACTCCTTAACCAACTTGGGTAGGATAAACATTGGTGCAGTAGTTAACCTCTTCTTTAACTCCAAGAAAGCATCCTCACATTCCCTAGACCATTCAAACTTGATGAACTTCTTGGCCAAGCTCAGAAGTGAGGCTGCCAAATAGGAAAAGTCTTTGATGAACCTCCGATAATATCCCACTAAACCCAAAAAGATTCAGATATCAAAAACATTCTTGGGATTCTCCCAAGATACAAATTCTTTTAATTTCTATGGGTATACTAAAAAACCTTACTTAGAAATGATGTGACCCATAAAATGTACCCTGTTAATCTAGAAATGATACTTAAATATCTTAGTATATAGCCTATGCACTCTTAGTGTACTCAGGACGATGTCAAGATGTTTGGAGTGATCATCACGAGTCTTGGAGTACACTAATATGTCATCAAAAAATATGACTACAAACTAATACATGTATAGGTGAAATATTTGGTTCATCAAGTCCATAAACACTACAGACACATTGGTCAACTTGAACGACATCACAACAAACTTATACAGACCATACCTACTTCTAATTTTTTTTGTGCTATATCTGAGGGTATCACCCTCAGTTGATGGTACCTTAAACTCAAATCAATTTTCAAGAACAAAAAATCACCTCTCAATTGGTCAAAAAGATCATTGATTCATGAAATAGAGTATCGATTCTTAACTATAATCCGATTAAATTTTCGATAATCGACACACAACTACAATGTCCCATCAACCTTCTTGGAAAATAAAATTAGAGATCCCCAAGGTGATGTACCCAGATGAATAAAATCCTTTATTCTCTAATTAATCCAATTAAGTTTTAAGTTCCTAAAGATATACCAGTGCAATTCTATATGGAGGAAGAGAAAGTGGTTCTGATCTAGGCGGCAACTCAATCATGAACTCAACTCATGAACTCAACATCTCTCTCGGGCGACAGCCCGAATAAGTCCTTAGGAAGCACATCCTGAAACTGATTCAACATAGGAGGGAAAAAAATATGATCTACTCCCCTATCATCAAGAATAAGACATACCATTTAGGTTGTGAGCTCACCCAACTACTGAAAAACTGGACCAACATGGCCTGCTCAGATATCTCATTCCCCACAGTGAACATAAGTATTACCCTCAAGAGATGTGAACATTAACCTACGACAGTAACAATCAATATGGGCCTGATACAACACCATCTGATTCATCCCCAATATCAGATCAAAACTTGAAATCTCAAGCACAAAGAAGTCTCAAAGGAAATGGTACCCTCCAATTCAAGGGTACACTCCCTACATTACCAAATATTCTATAGTCGTACTCCTAATAGTGTGTCAATCAACATAACCCCACAAATATGTTCCACTGCTAGACCTAACAAATTCACAAATTTAGTAGATATAAAAGAGTTCAAGGAAACTATATCAAATAAATCACTAGAAAGTGTAGAATCTATAAGAATCATAAATCAAATTATCGATGGTCCATCCTCACAAACTCTAGGTATAGGTTGAAAAACATGGAGCTAACCTATCCCTATACCTTGGGCTCCGATCTAAGTCCCTAGCATTGTACTACCCTGGTGATAATGACACCCTTTTCCTAGAGTACTATGTCCTCCACCTCGATTGGTATGACCAGTATAACTCCAATTACCTGTTTGGTATGGGGTAACTAACCCCCTACCTATACTCTTCATTGGTGTTGATCCTCCATCACCACCTATCTAATGAGGTTTCCTATAGAACCTATGAACATGCCCCATTCTGTCACACGCTTAGCACTCAACTAGTGGTTGGGTACACTGACCATGCATGTGTCCCGACCCACCACACTGATAGAAGAAAGCTTGATCAAAACCTTGAGTGGCGAGTCCTCTTCTTTGTCTATTTTATCCACCACCACCCTAGTGAAATCCCTCAAAATAATGCTTCATACTATTAGAAGTCACACCACTGGATCACCCAATTAGAACCACATGTCCACCACTAGAATCCTCCTTGATGCCCCCTTATGAGATAAGGGCCCAAACCACCACTTCAAAAAACTCTTTAAACTTAAGATATTCACATGAGACTTGATCTCATGTCTAATCCCATTATAAAAACATCTCACTGTAACTGCACCATTCCCTGCCAATACTAGAACAAATCCTTACAAATCTGTGAAGCGGCCAACATAATCTGTCATTGTCATAGACCCCTGGACCAACCTCATAAACTATACACCCTCCTCTTGCCTCAAGGTATCTGAATAGAATTTCTATAGAAACTTTTCCTAAAAATATTTCCACAACATACCTTCTACCTACTTAGTTTTAACCATAATATCCCACCAGCGCTTTTCCGATCCTCACAACATGTAAGCCGACGACTTGAATCTCTTCTCAAGAGGAGTCTCTAAGTGGTCTAGAATCATATAGATAGAATCTATCCAGAAATTAGCTACCTTAGGTCCACCCTCTCCAGAAAACTTCATAGGGTGATGCAGTTGAAACTCTATAGTCAAGTCAAAAATATTTAGCACAACCCACCCCAGGCCCCATTCCATCATCTGTATAAAACGAGAAAATTTCTCATAGAACTGCTCCTCCTCTCTATTACCTTGGATCAACGGGGTTCCCTTCTCTGATACTAGAGGATCATTCTCAGTGATATACTTATGTCACCCAACCAGAACACATCGTCACGATGGCATCTATCTATAATTCTAAACACACATCTCAAAACACATAACATTAGGTTTTCACAATTTGACGCAAAAGAAGGCTCACTACTAGCCATAAACAAACCATTTCACATACACTATCCCCATAAATACAGTCACATATCTATCAATACCCTCAAATATCCCTACCATGGGACATGGTCAACATGGGGTAAACCAACTTACACCGTCACAAGTATTTAATTAGACACCCTTTTTAAGCCTTTCACTTTCACAACATAAATATTTCTCATTTAGACACCATTATATCTTTACAACTCATCAAAACCCAATTTTTAACCCATTTATAACTCTTCATTAGCACTATTATTTAACCATTCTATTAAATTATTTCCATTTACCCATTTTTATCATCTTTATTGGACACCATTTCTTTCAAATTTCAAAGGAAAAGAAAATCATTTTATCCCTCACATCCCACATGTCTTTATTGTGTGTGCCTATCATGATGCATATCACATATATCCCCAGGTTCCTAAGATGATTCATGTATACACAACCTCATACTATTTCAGCTGTAAGGAAAATGTCATAAAATAGTCACATCACACAACAAGTGCATCACCCAAGGTGAAATATCATCCAACTTTAACAAAAAACATCAATAACAACAATCCAACCTTGGGTACTTGGGTTTTACACCACACATGGGTTAGATACTCCCATACATGATCTCATTTACAAGGTCTGACATTCCCTATTCTCTCGTCTACCATTTCCAAATAGCAAGATAATAGAAAAGAAAAATGTCTCTAATACCACTTTATAACGTCCCTGAACTAGTAACCACTATATCTAGTTCCCTGATTTGGGTATCCACATGACCTCAGGTGCACCTCCCCGTATTCCAGAGGCTGCCGACTAGTAGTGAGGGTCTAATGGAACACATGGGGAGATTGTACCCTCTTTATCAGAGTAAGCCACATCAGATGAAATGAGAAATAAAGGAAATAAGTAAACAATAAATATGCATCATGAATCCATTTCCCAAAACTGGTTATAAGCCCGCAAAAAATGGTAAATATGCTTTGTCATGTCATGAAGTTCCAAGTGAAGAGAAACCCAAAATAAAAACAAACTAAAGAATCCCCAAAATGGTTCCTGACTCTAAGTCCATATCCCTCAACCATGCACAACCCATGCCCAAATCAACTATCTAGAATAGGGACCTTTCCCTTGTCCTAACCTATAACCATGAAGTCTACTCTGGTACCCAATGGAGGTCCAATCAGGGTGTGATTAAAACTCAGTAGTCCACCACCAATGATGTCTATAAAATATCCAGTATAAACAGATAGTGTATGTAGGTATATAATGAATAACAAGATAAACATAAGATAAACCGAGTGTCATTAATTAACAAAGTTCACCTTAACCACTTTATCCTTTTATTCCATGGGTTATCCATTTTCATCAAATAAACTTTGGCCTATGTCGGTCATATAAACTATGCATAATAGGGAAGAATCACGTTTCATACATCACTAGGGAAAACATTACACAAAATAATATATAACACTTACCTTGGAGCCTCAGTCTAGGTATTCATATCCCATGCATTCATATCTTGGAGCCTCAATCTAGGTATTCACATCCTATGCATTCATTAGGGGCATAAAACCTCAGTCTGACTCCCTAACCCATGCATTGTAGGGGTGGGGTTTAAAGCCTCAGTCCAACCCGGCCTATGGTCATAGAGCCTCAAGTCCAATACCCCACATACCACCAATCCATGTGCACATGCTTCTTTAACCATTAAAAACATATACCAAGTACAAAACATCACTCATTGAACATATTTACCATTTACAAATTATAGTTCATTCAACACATGTACCATCTTCATGCCTTAACCCATTAACACATTTATCATTTACATGCCTTAACCCATTAGTACATTTATAATTTACATGCCTTAAACCATTTAACAAATACATCATTCAAAATTAATAACTCATTAATATGTATACCATTTATGCATCTTAACCCACTATCACACACATTCCCCATTTACATGCCTTAATCCATTTAACACATTTATCGTTTGCATGCCTTATCCCATCAACACATTTACCATTTACAACCCATAATTAATTTAACACATTTACCATTATACCAAACAAACCCTTATACCATGCCAAAAACTAGACAAAATTATCATTAGTCCTACTTCACAACTCATGATAACATGTCAATATAATTATCATGGGCTCTATCTCATAACCATTCAAATCTACACTTAACATCTCAATTTCTTATTCATGGAATCGGCACACCCCATGGGTGCCCCTTAAAATAGTATAATAAACCTCAATGCATCCCACGAGGATTATGAGGGGTTAAATTCATCAATTATCCAATCAATTAATCATTTATATGATGGTAAACCAAATAGACTACACAACAACACAACAACACAACCACATACACATAAATTTAACCACAAGACTATGGGATATAACTTGTTGACCACCTACCTTTATTCTTAATACAAACACTCTCTTTACATTAAATTTTGATTTGGAAACAAATAACCTTTAAATCCCCAACTTAGAAATACACTTAAAAAGAGGGTTTTAGGGACTAAGGAGAAGAATAAAGATTCTATAATCCCTAATTCAAAAAAAAGGAAGGAAGATGAGTCTTAGACTCACTTGGATCTTTGATCTACACCCAAAGGTGTTCCAAATGGATTATAAATGAGGGATATTGATCCTTAGAAAGTTTGAGAGTAAGGGTTTGTCACCCTTTGATGGTTTAGGAAGATAGGGGAAGAAATTCAGATAAGGAAACTTAAAGCCTGAGGGGGAAAATGGTAATTTCGTCATCATGAATAAGGTGCATGGTTTGGCCTCATGGTTGGAAAAACCATGAACCAAAAATGTTCCACCCTATGTCCAAGAGGGTTCCAATTCACATGGTCTCTTGGGGAGTCTTCACACTTTGACAAACCCTATAGTAATCGTGCAGAATGGCTCTGTCCAATCCCATACAGTTTCGCTTCCCCCTTGCACGGTTTCACCAACCATGCACCCCTCCTCTAGGAAAGCATGGCTAGGGCGCATGATTACTACTAACCATGATCTAATCATGAAAAATACACTATATGGCCACCTTTTCTCCTCTTTCATGTCTTTAACCCCAAGGAAACCCCCAGTCCCACTCACATTATCGATTAACATTTTATTAACCAACTTAAAGGGCTTTAAACCAAAAATTAAACAAGAACATACCTCATTAGAAGTTCGGGATCTTATAAGGGTTTGTATCAAGGGGAATGATTTACATAGTTTTTTTTTTAAACCAAGCATGACTTATAAGTTTGGTGTCTCATGATTTGGTGTGTTTTACTTATTCTTAAGGAATGTGTTTGATCCATGGAAATTTCTAAAGACTAAATTTATTGATTAAGATTATGCTTCATGTTATTTATGAATTCCTTGGATTCTATATTATTTATAAAATGGTTTGAGAAAGGGGATTTAAAATTATATGATCAATATCTTAAACTGAAGGCCAATCTAGAACCTTATGTAGATGATTCTAATGGTTATAACTACACCCTTGTTGAGCCTCATCATTTATCTATTGCTCATGTTTTGTGTATTAAGAAATGATTGGATTATTTATTGTTTATTATGGTCTTAGGAAGGGGAATCTTACATAATGGGTGTTATAGGTGGGATGAAGAGTTGATATTGTGATACACTGCATTCTTTCATGTTATTGTCTTTTGATTGATGAACGGTAAACATGGACCACCTCTTTTATCTAATTTATTGGGAAACCTAGGTCACTATGTGGGAAATAAAGGGATGTTTACTATGACAACTAAGATTATTCATTGGATATCATACTCTAGTTGTATTTTTATGACCCTATCTAGGATGTTTGATCTCGATGAGGATGGTTGATAGCGATTTAGGTGATAAGTGTAGGATTGTAAAACCTACCGACAATTTGTCCCACCTAGGTACATTAAACATTGTCCCATTGGTCCCTAGGGTGTTTCCTCATAATATGAATTCCTTTATTACTTAATTATTATGCGAGTTTTCTACTTCTTGTATTATTTTTACTTTTGATGTATTAGTTCATTAATGGTTTAACATTGTTGTTATAATATTTTTCCTTGTATTATTATTGTTATTTTCTCCATGATTCTTTATGATAATAATTTTTAAATGTGTTTTACTTATTATTTATATATATCTGAGGGGTGCATAATGTTTTTTAAATAAAAGGGGTATTTTTCTTTAAAATGATTTCATTTCAATGAAAACACCTTTAGAACTTATTTTAAACCTACCCATACATCTTTGTTTTCAAAGGTTGATTTCTAAATGTAAACGAGAGCATGATTTTGGGTTTTTAAAGAACCTTGAGATGATGTTTATTTTCATATCATGTAAAGTTAATGAAAACTATTTTTATACTATTTATTTTCAAATGATAAATTTTGGATTCTCTTAAAAAAATAATGAAATGGATTCTTCGTGGTATCTTACTGGGCGTTGGCTCACACCCTACATACTCACACTAGTGGGTATGTAATCTCTACATTTTATGCATGTGAGTAGGTTTGGAATTCCATGTTGTATGGATACTACTTTTTTTGGAAAGTGGGTGGGTGAAAATTCATGCTGACGACTTAGAGTTTCATGGTGGATGTGAGGTTCTTGGACTGAATTGGGGATTATGGTGTAATGACCCTTTCTATAAAAACCCTTGTTTTTAAAACATTTTATTTCACGATTTAATACATAAAATCACACATAAAAAATACTAGAATATTATGAATCCTAGTGTCTTTGAGAATTAGGTACATTGCACATCAACTTGATACATGGGTACAACAACAATATTGAAAAATTCCTTAATATTCTTCTAATATTCCATAGCTTTTAAAACTGTACGGGATAACCTAGGGGCATACATAAGAAATGGGTGAGCTATAAAGCCCAATAATTGAATAAACAAAGAATAAAATGATGAAAGTATTAAATATCAGTCAATAGGAATTTAAATGGGACATAAAATGGAAGAGAATAATAATCTTTAATAATGAGGCATGATACAACATGATAACATAAAGGCAA
The DNA here is from genome assembly GCA_963277665.1 of Viscum album. Taxonomy (NCBI): domain Eukaryota; kingdom Viridiplantae; phylum Streptophyta; class Magnoliopsida; order Santalales; family Viscaceae; genus Viscum; species Viscum album. Next base: position 1,187,800,149 of record OY728160.1, on the reverse strand, counting down.
CATGGGAATGTGGAAACAATATTAAACATGACATCATAAACATAGGTTAAGGCTAACTGCCAAGACATCATAACATGATGGAAAAGGTCCCATCATGTATTAGGTTTACTCCCTAATACCATACATGAAATCTCATGAGACTAAAACATTACCTAATTCATTGGAGCGCTATATAATTCCAAGTGCACCCATCACTTTTATATCATGTACATGCATAAAGGTTCCACATAGATCATTCAACATAGGATCATATTTCATCACATTTAATTAAATAATTAAGGAGAGTGGAATACATACATGGAATACAAAAATAAAATAAGTATATGAATGTCTTATTGAATACCATTGAGTTAAAATGGAAATGGTATTCACAATACAAAAGTTTTTCATGGAAAAGTCGCAGGATAATTTCAGTGACATAACGTGGGTGCATAATGAATCATGAGAGGGATTAATGAGATTTAAATGGATACATCATCACTATAAAATCATAAGGGTAGTAATATTAATGTGTGATAATATACCTCAACATGAATAAATGGAAAACAAAAGGCATAACAGAAAGGAGGTGCTTAAATAGATAGGACAAGGAGATGATCCCTTACCTTGAGAGGGTGATTCCAAAAGCTTGAGAGGAGATTATTGAGAGTTTTGGGGAACCTTGGGAGGTATATAGAGAGGAATTAGTAGAGTAATTTTATTATAAATGGTTTTTAGGGTTTTTTAGTGGATATAAATGGGAGACTAGGTGGGTTTATATGGGAAAAGATAAGAGAGTTCTTTATTATTTTCCAAATTTAGGTTTTGGGCTCTATACAATAAAGTAATCAAAAACAAAAAACTTCCCATGATTTTTTACCATGTTTTCTAAAAAATAAGATTATTTTTATTTTATAAGTCTATGAACTTATCACATTAAAATAATACTCTTGGTGATTTAGAAGTGAGTCATGTTTACAAAGAATGTATTTTAAAACCTTAAAATATAATATGGGTTTCAGAGGATTCTTAAAGGGTTTATAAAATTAATAAAATAACCTTAAAAACACATTATTTTAAATTAAAAATATATATTTGGTCATTTATACTTTTTATTTCACATATTACATCACTTTTGGGTCATTATGATGTCATAATACTAACCATATATTTATACCGTATTTAATTTTTACCTGAAAATTTGTCTGCCTCAGAAAATTATGAAAATTAAATATTGGATAATTTAGAGGTTATAATTCCAAAAATAATATTTATTTTATAAAAATAAGTCTATAAATATGATAAATTACATTTTTAAATTAAAATCTCCATTTATTGAAAAATATTGGTTTTTTGACAATAACAGTTTCTGACCCTTATAAAAATTACATTTTCATTTCATAAAATTATATTATAATTTATATTTAATATATACTATTTAATAATAATATTTTATTAAAATAACATTTATTTAAAAAATTCATGAATTCATAAAAAGGAATGTCTTAATTGAAATTGCATAATTTTATCCAAATCATTTATTTAATAATTTATAAATTAAAAATAATAAGGACTAAATATAATAATTATTTTATTGAAAATAAAATATGCATATTAATACTATGAGTGTCGATATACATAGCCCTTTATTACACCAGTGAATACTCTAAGGTAAAAGTGCGAGATAATGAGATTTTCTTAGGGTGGTTCAGCAAACATGGTTTGGGTCGTGATCTCGATGAGCTTGAAATTATCCCATAAATGGTTTTTATCATGATTTAATTGTTAGATCTTGGCTTGGTACTGGTTAAGGGAAAATCCCAGTGATGCTATCTCCCTTGGAAGCTATGATAAATGGGATTCATAGGGTACAATCCTACTGGTCAAGGCCATCGCTTCTTTCATCTGTGTCAAAAGGACTTCATTATAACCCTTAATATATACTAATAATATGATCACAATTCAATGACTATATTATTAATGTTCATGATGCTTAATGTTATTTTTAATCTAATAATATATAACTTATAATGATCTAATATTACCAAATTAGTGCATGTGTTTTCTATAACCACATTACATAATAGGGAACTTAATTTAATCACAAAGAGAATTTTATTTATAAAATTTTGGGTTGTTACACTTTAAACCCCTTTATTTTAGTTTCAGTTTCATGTTATGAGTTTTAAACTTGTATTAAATGGTTATATTTTTGCTGTCACAGTCTTTATGAGCATCTATTTATATTCATCTTCATTATGCATCATTCAATTAATTTTTATCTTAAAACCATTTATTATTTGGGAATGATCATACAACTTATGGAGGTATCATGCTAGGTTACCAGTCAGAACCCATTATTTGGTATATTGTATCTTAAGGGGGAAATTATTCCTAATAGTTGTGTTTCATACCATCGGTTCTTATCACCAACCCGTAACAATCAGGAACGCGCTTTGGGCCCTATAGTGAGCTAACCTGAGGGACGTGTTGGGTTAACCTAGATTGGTTAATTAAAAAATTGCATGTGAGTCCTATTGTTATTTGGGGGAGTAAAGGTAGATGGGGTATAAGACCATAAAATCTTGAGAGGTATGTGCAAGGGAGTTCTTGGCCAATGCTTCTTTGTACTGAACCTCGGGTTACCATGGTTGGCCATAAATTTTGTTTCAAATGTGGGTCTTATGATTGATTATATTTGAATTTTTTCTATATGATCTACTAATTTTAGGTTTTAGGAATATCTTTAGATTTATTTTTGGGGATTCCTAGTTTTGGGGTGAAATTGGAGGAAATATAGGGTGCGCACGGTTAAGGCAGGTGATTTATCAAACCGTGTAAAAGTCGTGAAAAACTATTCCAGGTGGCTTCTAGTGGCACTCACACAGTTGATGCACAACCTAAAAACCATGAAACCAAACTATGCACATTGGTAAACTTTTAGAAACTTTTTTGTTTTCATCCCTTTGGAATTTAAATTTTTTATTATGATCATTGTTACTTTTTTATGAGTAATTGAGTGAGTTTTACGGGTTCTGAATGTTATTTTGTTATTATTATGGAATGTTTTTTTGAAAAGTTCTTAAATTTCATTATAAATAGTTTGTAATAACGAAATGGTTTTGGGTTTTTATGGTTTTTAAATAATAAATTTTATCATTTTCAAGTAAAATGAGGTGATTCCAAAATATATGTGATAGATTTTATAGTGGTGAACACTCGTAGTTTTAATAAAATTTCTTACTCTCAAAGAGGATTTTCACATGAGCCTCAACCTAGTTAGTGAGGAATAAACAAGTAAATCTAATAGACCCAAGATCAAATCCGAGCGGGGGAATATTTTTGGGTTACTGTAGTAGTATTGTAGCAAGCATTGTTCGATATTGTAGCGGCCAGAACTATTCATCCATTTGGGCCTCCGAGCCACCGGTTTGGTCCTAGGGTCCTTCAAGGCCCTCAGGCCACCCAAGGTCTTCAGGCTAGTCAAGGATTTCGGGCTCAAAAGAGAGGATTTGCACATGAGCCTCAACCCAGTTGGTGAAGACTCAACAAGTGAATACAAGCGACCCAAGATCAAATCTGAGTAGGGGCATATTTTTGGGTTACCATATCAATATTATAGCAAGCACTGTTCAGTACTGTAGCAGCTAGAACTATTCATCTGTTTAGGCCTCTGGGCCACCGGTTTGGTCCTCGAGCCCTTCAAGGCCCTCAAGCCACCCAAGGTCTTTGGTCAAGTGAAGGATTTCAGGCCACCTCAAGGCCTTAGGGCCACCTCAAGGCCTTAAGGCCATCTCAAGGTCTTCGGGACACCTCAAGAATTTTGGGCCACCTGAAAAATACAGATGTACCAAACAGATTACAAGGAACAAGACTCCTGATGAAGATTTCAAGCAGGCACATTCACCAGAGTTGAGCTAACCAGACATGGAATAATGAGAGGGTATGGATTTTCCATCAGTACCGGGCTTGTGAAACTCTACATAGGATAACTATTCGACCATCCATGTAAAGGTGGAGAGCTGATATCATGACATTTTCTAGGGAGGGGCAGTTCCAAGTTGTCTTATTTGGGTTGATTTCCCAAGACCTACGAGTCATGTAATGTCTCTTAAGCCATCGAGCCTTGTAAGGGTTACACCTCATCCCTTGAAAGGTGGATTATCAAAAAATCAATAAAAAATGAAGGCCTTCAGGCTATTTAGGCAAGAGGATTTTGATAACCCATTTAATGTTTCAAAATAAAGGAAGGTATTGTTGCATGTTTTGGAAATAAATGTATAACTTAAAGATAAAAATTATTTTTAAGAATCAAGTTCATTTACATTTCATATTGGGATATATGAAATCAAATGTTTTCAAAACTTTTAAATTGAAGCTGTAAAGGAAGTTTCATTGTTTTAGTTTATTTGATTTGTGATATTTTGTCTTTTGTGTTGAGATTTGAAATGGTTTTAATGAATATTGTGTTTTTATATCCTAGAATGTGACCCCCATAAAAGAATTGAAAAGTCAAGGAGGAAATATTTTAGGTAGCAGTTTGTAGGGTAGCCCTTCTAATGATCAAAGACTACTCTACACAATTTTTAGATCTTATGAGAATATTGAGAGTGGTAGGTCCAAGAACATCTCGTCTTGTGGATCATATGTGAGAATTTTTGAATCAATATCCTCTATTATTTCACAGTGATAAATGCCCTCAAGAGGCTATGGAGTGGATATGAGAAGTTGAAGGAATATTTGACTATTTAGAAACTCCTGGGACCTCTAGGGTGAAGAGCATCATTATATTTTTTGAGGGGTTGGGTATTGAGTGTTGGAAGACTAATATTCATACCTAACCAATTAAAGGTATGTTTTAGGAATATTTCAAGACCATTTTATTCTAGTTCCATTATCCTAATAATAAAAGGGTGATAAAGGCATTGGGGTTCATGAGTGTTTATCAAGGTGGCCAATTAGAAAAAGAATACATTGAACACTTTTCTATATTTTCAACCTTACCATGATCTAATATCTAATGATTCAAAGAAGGCTCAGTTCTTTGAAAAAGGACTTTATCCTGATCCCAAATCAAAGTGTTATTTTTTGGATTTACTTCATATATAGAAGTGGTTAATAAGGTTATTTCCATAGAAGCAACCCTCATGGGGAAGCTTTCAAAAATTGAAATTTTATTTTTGTTCAACATTGGTAAAGGTTATCTAACTAATAAGAAGTGGAAGATAGAAGAACCAAAGTAAGGAGGTAGTGACCATGGGAATTATCCCCTCAACTTATTGCCACTGATTCAGTGAAAAGGAATCCGCTGGTTTACTTCCAGTGTGGGAAATCTTGGTATGCTAAGACCTATTATATGATAGCTCCAAAGACCTATCATCAGTGTGGATACCTTAGAAACCTTTAATTTTTTTTAGGTTTCCTGGTCAGTGGAAGAAGAAGTCTTAGAAATAGAACAAATTGAGGTAATAGTTGAGGTGGTGTCACTATCTGATGATACAAAAGTATATTGGGAGCTAATGGTGATACCCTGTGATGTTTTGTCGAATCTTTCCTTGTATTTTAGGTATATCTCTTATTTTTTACATATAATTTATTAATATTTTATCAATCCAGTGCTCATACCATTTTGGGTGTTTCCTATGCTTAATTTGTGTTGAAAGTGTATGTGATGTCATTAAGTTGTAACCCACATTTTCCTTCTCTTATTAAGAGATTTATAGATAGTGGGGAGGCATGTAGTCAGTCTCCCTATGGAATCTCCATCCTCATAGGCTAGTATATTTTGATGTATTTGGTCTCCCATATGGTTTTTAGTTTTAATAACAATCATATTGGTTGTTCATTAGGTTCTCTTTATATTTAAATTATCTATTAAGTCCATAATTGGAGAGTTATCATGTTTCCTTAACCAATTTTTTTTGAATCTTAGTGGGATGTTCCACATTAGAGAAATTTATTCTTGTTTTGGATCCTTGTTTTGGGAGTAGTTGTTCTGCATGTTATCTTTTCAATTGTTGATGACTTTTAAGAGGTAGAAAGTGGCATAATGGGGAGAATTGTGACACCCTAATTTCACTTTTATACGTAGGTATTTATTATAAATCTTGTACTATTGAGTTTGTGGTGTTTCAGGTTAAAGAATATATTTTTTTTGAAGTTCATCCAGGGCACATGGTTTTTGCATGGTTTTGTAAACCATGCAGTCTAAGTATGCATCCTACTATTGTTTTTAACTGTGGTGATTTTCATGGTTTCCACACGGTTTTGTAAACCATGAGGGTAAAATGTGTAACCCAATTGAAAGAGGTGTTTTTAGTTTTTTTTGGGTCTATTTTAAGTGGGTATTTCTCCCTTTTCTTCCCCACTTTTAACCAAACAACATAGGAGCCTTCCCCAACCGATTATCCTCCCCTTATCACCTTCCTTGTGATTCTAAGGTGGTATCTTGGTGATTTTTCCACTAAATATCTAGGTATGGTCCTCTTTCTTCTTATCCTTTCATTTACTCTCTATTTATTCCATGTTTCCTTCTTATTATTCTTTAATCCTAGTGTCTATTGTGGTCAAATATCACGTTAAGGTTATCCTAAATTGGGGGTTCTAGTTTATAGGGATTGCGAGGTTCCTCTAGTGACATAATTTTATGGCATTCATTGAAGTAGACATGTTTCTATTAATTGAGGATTATGTATCCTTTTTTATCTCTTTTATTTTAGAGTTCCATGGTTTCTTGGTTATTTAAAACTTATTTTATTATCTATTAAAACATAATATAGTTAATTATGGTAGTTTTATCAATAAACCACATTATTTTCCATTATCTTCCTTATTACATAAAGGGGGAGTTTCCTAATTTGAGTGTAATTTCATTAAAAGTATAAATTTATGCCCTTTATGTGTTTGATAAAATGTCAATAATGGGTTTTCTCAAGGGGAATTATTTAAAAAGGTTGTTTTGAACCAAGAATGACTTATAAGCTTGGTGTCTCATGATCTGGTATGTTTTCCTTATTCTTAAGGGATGTGTGTTGATCCATGAAAATCTACAAAGACTAAATTTATTGATTGTGATTATGATTGATGTTATTTATGTGTTCCTTGGATTCTATATTGTTTTTAAAAATAGTTCTAGGAAGTGTATTTTAAAGTATATGATTAATATCTTAAACTAAATACCCGTTTAACATCATATATAGATGATTCTAATGGTTATAACTATACCCTTGTTGATCCCCATCATTTATCTATTGCTTATGTTTTATGTATTTAGAAATTATTGGATTATTTATTATTTCTTATGGTCTTGGGAAGGGGGCTCTTTAGTAAGGGGTGTTAGAGGTGGTATGAAGAGTTAATATTGTGATATATTTCATTATGTTATGCTATTCTCTTTTGATTAATGAATGGTAAATATGGCACACCTCCTTTATCTTGTTCATGGGGAAACCTAGGTCACTATGTGAGAAATCAAGGGATGTGTATTGTGCTAGTTGAGATTACACACTGGTTAATAACCCCAAGTTGTATTTTTATGACTCCGGTTAGGGGGTGTGATCCCGATGTGGCTAGTAGAGAGTGATTCAGGTGAAAAGTGTAGGATTATAAAACCTGACAGTTATTGGTCCCACCTAGGTATGTATAGGATTTTCCCATTAGTCCCTAGGGAGTTACCTTGTGATATGTATTATATGTTATTTTTCTTTTATTAATTTAATGGTATATGAGTTTCTTTATTCTTGGATTATTTTTAATTTTGATGCAAAAGTTCATTAATGGTTTAGATTTTTTGTTATAAAGTTTTACCTTGTATGATTATTGTTATTCTATTCACGATTCTTTATGACACCACTTCTTAATATTTTTTCCTTATTCTTTATCCATAGTTGATGGGTGTGTAAATATTTTTAATTTAAAGTGGTGGTTTTATTTCAAATGCTTTTATTTAAGTCAAAAAACCTTTGGAACTTATTTTAAACCTACCTATATGACTTTGTTTTCAAAGGGGTATTTCTAAATATAAACAAGTGCATGATTTTAGTTTTTATAAAGGAAATTTGAGATTATGTTTGTTCTCATATCATGTAAATGTAATAAAAACTATTTTATAATATTTATTTTCAAATGAACATTTTTATATTCTCTTACAAAAGGAATGAAATGGATTCTTAGTGGTATCTTGTTGGGTGTTGGGTCTCACCCTATATACTCACACTGGTGGGTATGCAGTCTCTATGTTTTATGTAGGTGTGAAAGTTTGGACTTCCATGTGGGATTGGTACTGCTTCCATTGGAAAGAGGGAGAGTGTTTATTCATGGTGGTGACTTGGAGTCACATGCTGGATATAGGGTTCTTCTTGGGTTCTTGGACCGGTTTAGAGATTATGGTGCAACAAAACTTTTGACCCATTTATTTTAGTTTCATTTTCATGTTATGAATTTTAAACTTGTATTAAATGGTTGTATTTTTGTCGGTAATGTCTTAGTGAGTATCTATTTATATCCATATTCATTATGCCTCTTTAAGTTAGTTTTTATCTTAAAATTGTTTATTATTTGGGTATGATCATCCAAATTATAGAGGCCTCATATCGAGTTCCTAGTCAAAACCCATTATTTGGTTTATTGGATCTTAAGGGTAAAATAATTCCCACTAATTTTATTTGATACCCTTGGTGATTGTCACCAACCCATGGAAATAAGGAACACGTTTTGGGCCATATATCAGGCTGATTGGGGTGATGTGTTGGGTTGACCTGGGTTGGTTCATTACAATACTTCATACAAAAATTGTCTTTTTAATTATTTTTATTTATATGTTGCATTCAAAAAGTGTCTATAATGAAGCTCTACATGACACTACCATCCTCAATGAATATATATTGTATGAATTCATTCATGAATTTTGGAAAGTATATGAATCTATTTTGAATTTTAATATCATTATTTATGTGAGTTTTAATTAATTTCATTTATCCAATTCATCCATATTTTAGCACTATTAGTTACTGAAATATGATTGTTTATTAATTTCATTTGATTTAATTTTTTTTGTGTTTTGGATGTATTGAAATAAAAGGTAATTCTCATAGGGCTAAAAAATATGAAATATGATGATGTCTGACATTTTTAATATTTTCTGCCATTATGATTAACTGTTCTATCCATTACAAGTCATTATCATGCTCTATACAAAAATTATCCTTTAAATTATTTTCCTTTATGGTCTACACCAAACATATGTTTGTAGCAAAGCTCTACCTGTTACTCCCACCATTAATGAAGTTGTCCAGGATAAATTCATTCATGAAATATGAAATAATTTTATTTTACACAGGCACTTTATAATTTTTTTTATTAAAACTCATTTTCTTTATTTTTAGACACATTTAAAATCACAGAGACCTTCCTTCATATATTGTTACTATCATTTTAGAACCTTCATTTCACTTGCATTACTATGTTCATTAATGTTGTGCTGGAATGAAATATTTCACCAAGGAGACATGATTATAATAAATATGGATAAATTCGCATATTATACATTTGATGTATGATTTTAACTATCTTGCATTTATTAACAATCTAATTACTAGAATGAAAATGGTTCATAATTTTTATTTTTCATGCTACTATTTCATTTCAAGTTTATCATGATGTTTTTATCAATTAATTTATCTCTTATCATCATTATTATTACTTTTAAATATTTATAAGTTGTAACAACAAAAATCTATGGCCTAATATTAACTGTTTAAGGTTGGTTACAAAGCACTCTTACTAAACATCCATTTAAGGTTGGTTGTTGGGTACTCTTACTAAAAAATTTGTTGTGCTGATATAGGGTTTTATGTTACATGTTTCTTTCTAATAAAACTTCTTACTTCAAAGAATTTCTATCCTCTCATAATTTTCTTTTTGTAAGTGGACTACTATTATCATATTTTCATTACTTCTATTACTTTTAAAAACATCTTTATCATATTCAATATTGAATTATTTTCTTATCCACCCATATTAGAAGGATATGAATATGTTTTGAAGATGGATATGTCTGATCAATTCCAATTCCCTACAAGTTCTGTTGAATTTTTTGTAGTTGTATCTATTGTAGGTTAATCCTTACAAAACCGTTCCCTTGAACTTTGAAGACTTTGAAGTTGCTTGTAGAGGCCATGATCCATGTTTTTTGTATGGTTGGGAACCTACAAAACTTATAAAGGTCTCTATGGGAAGAGGGTAACTAATAAAGTGATATTATATATATATGAATTCACATTTCATTTTTCTTGTCTGTCATATTTAAAATTAGTAATTTAAACTCTAGGAATCCATTTTTATGAGGGACAAGTGCCACCAATTTTTTTTTATATCTGAATGTTTGATGAATCAATACTTCTCAAACACACATTTAATATTTTTAATATAAATCTGAATGTTTGAAGGAATAATTTTTTCACTGACCAATCATTAGAAGTGTAGAATAGTGAAAACCATAAGATATGAGGATATATTGATGAATAAGTAAATGAGGATATGGAGGCTTTAGTCTAAACAATTCATCATAGAAGAAAATCTATATGATTCATCATTATAGGTATAAAAGTTTCATTGATCGTGGTTTTATTTTTTGATTTTTATGTTTTTTATTTAATTATTTTCCAATGAAAGCTTTATCATCATTCACGTTTATCTTATAAATCATCCGATTAATCATTATTGCCACATTAAAAATTTTAAATATGGAATTGTTGAAACTAACATATTTAATTTATATTGGATATAAAGATACATAGAAGCATCCTATTAGTTTTCTTCCCATGATGCTAAGGGTTTTGAATTTTAATGGTATAGTACTAGAAGCAGTTGACCAAGATGAATTCAATGGGAATTTAAAAATAACCACATATAAAGGTTTTATATGTGTACTTATATTTTCATATTGTGCTTCCATAAAACAATGCAATCCTTTTTTTCTCCTTTCCTGAATTTTTATCTTAATTGACATTTCTTTTAGTGATTTAAATGATTAGTTGTCTTATTGAGAAATAAATCCCCTCACCATATTAATTTCATTCTTCATTTTAATAAGTTTTCATGATAATTTATGCACTTTATTAGATTTAATGATAAATTTATCTTTGATGTCAATGTCCATCGTAGAATTAAACTTGAGTTCTCATGAATCATTGATGTAAATGTTTCTTCTACATGAAAATTTTATATGGTTTTATATGGGATATTCTTCACAAGGAATATCTAGTTTTAGTTGATAGAAAAAATATAAGTTGGAAGTAGTTCCCTTTTATGAAACTGAAGTTTTCAGATAGGGAGTGTTGAGAATCTATCTCTTACTCATGATATCTATCTAAAAGAAAGTGTTCATGGAGATAAAACCAATAATAAAGGATTTCATTCACCATACTTCTCATCAAGGGAATGTTGAAAAAAATTTCATCTTTGATTGTTAAGTATTGTATTGATATGAAAATTTCATTTTGAGAAACAATTGGTTTTGTTTGATATTAAAAATTTGTTTCAAGAGTCATAGGATGTTGTTGGTCCTATAGAGATAGGATCTGGAAAGACACATGCCTTTAAATTTCCCATTACATAATTCATTGTATAAGAAAGTAAAATTGTAAACAAAATATATGTTTTAGGAGGCCTTTTATGGGTTCTTATTATTACTTTATCAGGGAGATTTTACTTCTAGTATTCAAATGCATCATCATTTGTATGGACATTTAATTTATAAGCTTTTCACATTCAAATATAATTGTAGTTGAAGTCTTTGTAGTCAATGTCTTGAAGATATTTTGTATATGATTTTAAAATCCATGATCCATGATCCATTATTGATCTTTTTAATTGAAGTACTTGATATGGATACCCTTATATACATGCTACTTTATGGTTTAATGTACTTCATAACTTTGGAAATGCATAGATATACTGCTTAATTCACTATGGATTTTCACTTAGTCACTTGCGCCCCCACCTTCTATTTCTATTTATTTTTCTCTTCCCTTCATGATACTGATTTTCCAATAGTCATATCCATGGGTGTCTATATTATATTTGTTACTATTATTTATGGTGCGTTTATTGGAAAATAATATAAACATTTGATAGAAAAGCCTGAAATCATTGTTGAAACTCCAAGGAGATTTTGAGATATAATGTTTGGTGTAGAAATCCATCTTATGGAGTTTAGTATCAAAACATGATATTTCTTATTTTAGGTTTTATAAATTTTCATTCAATGAAAGGATTAAAAAATATTGTTTTAAGAGGGCATAATTGATAGGCTTGGAAGTATTATGTTACTTGGACTCCGTAGCCAAGCACTAAGGGAGTGTCATATCACAAGAATGACATGTTCTAATGTTACCTACAACACCTCCATATTATAGAACCATTTTCATTTTTTTATGTTTCTCTATTAACTTTGGTATATGCATTCTATACTCTATTTTTTTCATCTGTTTTCTTAGCCTTTTCACCTATATGGTTATTTATTCTCAATTACTATTATGGTTTTTTTATCAAATGCCTAAAGTGTATCAAAGGTTGTTATGTTTTAAAAACTAAATGTTATTTATTAAATTTTCTTATTTTAATATGTATTATAACATTCATTTCTATTTCTATATTGTATCTTCATATTTTTTTAATGTATCATTTTTTTTCATTCCTTTAATTTTGGTGTAAATGCATCATATCTAGATTTTACTTATAGTTACTTTAATATAACTATCTAGATTTTACTTATCAACATAAATAATTAATACATTTACATTTATGCGTGTGAAATATTTGATGATTCTTTTGATGTATTTCATATGATTATCTTATGATCATATGCAGTGGAAGATAACCCAAACACACAAGATCTATCTTCAATAAATAATGTGTAAATAAAACTATAAAAACATAGTACTTAGAATTCATTAACAATAGTGGTTTCTATCTTCCTTCACAGAGAATGTTTGAGGAAGATCATGGGGAGCATCGAACAAAATCACCCTACCTACGAGATAGTACATCAGCTAGTGGATCCATGAATGCTTCATAAGTATACTCGATATCTAAAGGGGTGTTAGTGCCTTCTCAAAAGAGAGAAACAGGGTTTTGGGAGGAAGAGATCTTGTAACACCTACACTAATAGAAGAAAAACTCATCCTCTTATATAGGAAAAGCTTAAGGAATCTCAAATACATAATGAATCTCATGCGTTACTACATCAAATACATATATTAAATGTACACCATATATAATATCCAATATATTATATATAAATATATCTCATGCATCATATGAATGTGTACATTCATCTCATGCACATATAGTTTAGTGAAAATTTAATAATATCCCACATGCACTAAAATCCCATAAAGACTTTATGTAAGACTTTAAAACTCTTTGTGAATCTATCCAAAATATTTTAGGTATGGGTTTTCATCAAACTCTCTTCATTTTTAACAAACACTTTATCCAAAACTTTATCCTTATCCAAGGGCCAAACTGTGTGACCCTACAAGCCTTAACAACATAGAGAGAAAATATGAAGTCCAAATTTAATATATATAAGAAAAGATAAGCCTCTAGTAAAACATCAGTGATACTCAAGCTACTAAGGGGTCTGGTGTGATCTCCCTCAAACATACTCATATCTCTATAAAAACATGTCCTCCAAAAGATATATCATATACATCGTATGTATCCTATATAATCCCTTTTTCCATGAAATTGAGTGACCACTAGACATGGGATATTTCAATCTAGTATTGGCCTCTCATCATCTCTTGATTATCGAAAAAAGATTGAACAAGTTGATGAATACATCACAATTCATTCATCTATCTTATAAGTAAATTACATGTCACTTATCCAAATAAATATCATCTTGGTTGCACTCCAACTGGTGATATAATCCAAAATATACCCAACCATCCCCTAATTAGTCAAGTTCATATGTTGACTTGCGTAAGTAGGGTATCAAAGTATGAAGGTTCTCATGTTAGTTATCTCTCTAACCTCAGGTAATAAGGATTGATATAAGGGTATAACCCTAAGTTTATCTATGGCTTTATAACATTCCATGAGATATAATTTCATGGATCAGTCCAAGTAATAAGTCTCTACTTATTACCTTAAGAATTTATTCTTCATATATCATATAAAACCCTTTTTAATGGATATAAGAATCTATTTAAGCTAACCTTTACATATCATCGCAACCCATTATACTCCATGATGATCATTGGTTAGGGACATCTCAAAGTTTATATTTTGAGGGGATATTTATCATCTTATTGTTCATATAAAGTAAAGTTAGAGCACATGTGAATGAATTATAAATGGATATTGCCTTTATTATAAATACATGATACATTTACAACCATTAAAACCAATTTATTATGTGTTAAACACATAGAGATACAACATGACCCTCATGTAGTTACTACAATAATATAATTTTTGAACATTACATCCATATGTAATTCCTATAATATCCCTATGCAACCATATAATAAAATACTCACACTGACCTCTTAGTGAGTAAAATTTACAAATAATCACTACTGCAAATTGGCCTTTTATCAGTGCTAAAAATCGACATTAACAGCGCTAGAAAAGCACAGATAAAGGAGACCTTTATCAGTGCTTTTCAGAGCACTGATAAAGGAGACCTTTATCAGCACTTTTCAGAGCGCTGATAAAGGGGACCCCCCCTTTATCTTCGCCTGCATTTACAACACTATCTTGAGTGCTGATAAAGGGCCCTATTATCAGTGCTCATGTTAGCACTGATAAAGGTGTCCTTTATCAGTGCTCAAAAAAGCACTGATAAAGGCACCTTCCCCTACACCTTCCGAACCAGCACCTGCACAAACCAGCACCTGCACAACCTGCACAAACCAGCACCTGCACAAAATAGCACCTTCACACCTGTACAAAACAACACCCGTACACAATATTTTGACAAACAATGCTATATACATTTACTTAACATCATGAATACAAAAAAACACACTACTATATACATTTCAAACAATGTTTTACATGGTTACAATTACAATTATCCATCAACAGTTATAAAAATTAATGTTTCATCCTTTGATATCCATGATCCTTTCTCAAAAATTATCGTCCACGGTATTTGTTGCCGAATAAAGCATCCAAACTCAAGGAAAAAAATTCACCTATATAAGAAAACAAATATTATGTTAGTAATAAAATAATGAAATAAATTAAAACATTAATATGAAAGAATAAATTAATATGGAAATGTGAAACTAAAATATGGAAATGATAAACTCAAAATTTTTCATTCTGATAACAATGAAAGAGAATAATGTAAAATCAATATGTTTTTGGATGATTTATCTCATTTAATAAATACTGATTCTTTATCTAATGAAAAGCTTTACCGGTCACACCATGCATAGGATTGAGGTGCGGTTAATTTTTACACATCACAAATGACTAATGGATAATTTACCTAAAGTATCAAAAAAATATGAACGTGTTTTCTCGGTTTTCCGTATGTCACTTATGTTGTTTTCTAAAGTTAATGTCAATTTGAAACTGATATTAGACACTTTTATCCATACCAGTCACACCATGCATTGGATTGAGGTGAGGTCCATTCGTACACGTCACAAATGACTCATGGATCACTGTCCTAAAGTATCAAAACAATACGAACACATTTGCTCAGTTTTCTATATGTCACTTGTGTTCTTTTCTAAAGTTAATATCAATTTCAAACTGATATCAGACACTTTTAGCCATATCGGTCACACCGTGCATCATATTGAGGTGCGGTACATTCGTACACATCACAAATGACTCATGGATTATTTTCCTAAAGTATCAAAACAATCCGAACACGTTTTCTTGGTTTTCTGTATGTCACGTGTTGTTTTCTAAAGTTAATGTCAATTTCAAACTGATATCAGACACTTTTATCCATATCGGTCACACCGTGTGTCAGATTGAGGTGTGGTTGATTCGTACACATCACAAATGACTCATGTATCATTGTCTTAAAGTATTAAAACAATCCAAATGCGTTTTCTCGGTATTCCGTATGTCAGTAGTGTTTTTTTATAAAGTTAATGTCAATTTCAAACTGATATCAGACACTTTTATCCATAACGATCACACCGTGCGTCAGATTGAGGTGCGGTCAATTCGTACATAATAAAAATGACCCATGGATCATTTTCATAAAGTATAAAAACAATCTGAATGCGTTTTCTCAGTATTCCGTATGTCAGTAGTGTTGTTTTTTAAAGTTAATGTCAATTTCAAACTGATATCAGAAACTTTTAGCCATAACGATCACACAGTGCATTAGATTGAGGTGAGGTAAATTCATACACGTCACAAATGACTCATGGATCATTTTAATAAAGTGTCAAAACAATCGGAACACGTTTTCTTAGCTTTCCGTATGTCAGTAGTGTTGTTTTATAAAGTTAATGTCAATTTGAAACTGATATCAGACACTTTTAGCCATACCGGTCACACTGTGCATCAGATTGAGGTTCGGTTGATTCTTACACATCAAAAACGACTCATGGATTGTTTTAATAAAGTATAAAAACAATCCGAACGTGTTTTATCGGTATTCCGTATGCTAGTAGTGTTGTTTTATAAAGTTAATGTCAATTTCAAACTGATATCAGACACTTTTAGCCATATCGGTCACACCGTGCGTCAGATTGAGGTGCAGTCCATTCGTACACATAAAAAACGACTCATGGATCATTTTACTAAAGTATCAAAACAATCCTAACGCATTTTCTTGGTATTCCATATGTCGGTAGTGTTGTTTTCTAAAGTTAATGTCAATTTCAAACTGATATCAGACACTTTTAGCCACACCAATCATACTGTGCATCGGATTGAGGTACGATTGATTCTTACACGTCAAAAATGAATCATGGATCATTTTACTAAACTATCAAAACAATCCGAATGCATTTGATTGGTATTTCGTATGTCAGTAGTGTTGTTTTCTAAAGTTAATGTCAATTTCAAACTGATATCAGATACTTTTAGCCATACCGATCACACCATGAATTGGATTAAGGTGCGTTCAATTTGTACACGTCAAAGATGACTCATGAATCATTTTCCTATAGTATCAAAACAATCCGAATGCGTTTTCACAATTTTCTATATGTCACTTGTGTTGTTTTCTAAAGTGAATGTCAATTTGAAGTTGATATCAGACACTTTTAGCCATACCGATCACACCATGCGTCAGATTGAGGTGTGATTGATTATTACACCTCACAAATGACTCATGGATCATTTTCCTAAAGTATAAAAACAATACGAATGCTTTTGCTTGGTTTTCTGTATGTCACTTGTGTTGTTTTCTAAAGTTAATGTCAATTTCAAAATGATATCAGACACTTTTAGCCATACCGGTCACACCGTGCGTTGGATTGAGGTGCGGTTGATTCTTACATGTCACAAATGACTCATGGATCATTTTACTATAGTATAAAAACAATACTAATGTGTTTTCTCAGTATTACATATGTTAGTAGTGTTGTTTTCTAAAGTTAATGTCAATTTCAAACTAATATCATACACTTTTAGCCATACCGATCACACCATGAATCTGATTCAGGTGAGGTCAATTCTAACACGTCAAAAATGACTCATGGATCATTTTACTAAAGTATAAAAACAATCCGAACTTGTTTTCTTGGTATTCCATATGTCAGTAGTGTTGTTTTCTAAAGTTAATGTCAATTTCAAACTGATATCAATCACTTTTAGCCATACCGATCACACCGTGCCTCGGATTGAGGTGCGATTGATTCCTAAACGTCAAATATGACTCATTGATCATTCTCCTAAATTATCAAAACAATCAGAAAGAGTTTTCTTAGTATTCTGTATGTCAGTAGTGTTGTTTTATAAAGTTAATGTCAATTTCAAACTGATATCAGACACTTTTAGCCATAACGATCACACCATGTGTCGGATTGAGGTGTGGTCAATTCGTACACATCAAAAATGAGTCATGGATCATTTTACTAAAGTATCAAAACAATACAAATGTGTTTTCTCGGTATTCCGTATGTTAGTAGTGTTGTTTTCTAAAGTTAATGTCAATTTCAAACTGATATTAGACACTTTTAGCCATACCGATCACACCGTGTGTCAGATTGAGGTGCGGTCAATTATTACACGTCAAAAATGACTCATGGATCGTTTTCCTAAAGTATCAAAAAAATCCGAAAGTGTTTTCTCGGTTTTCCTTATGTCACTTTTATTGTTTTCTAAAGTTAATGTCAATTTCAAACTGATATCAGACACTTTTAGCCATACCGGTCACACCGTGCATTGTATTGAGGTATGGTTGATTTTTACATGTCACAAATGACTCATGTATCGTTTTCCTAAAGTATCAAAACAATACGAACATATTTTCTTGGTATTCCGTATGTTTGTAGTGTTGTTTTCTAAAGTTAATGTCAATTTCAAACTGATATCAGTCACTTTTAGCCATACCGGTCACACAGTGTGTCGGATTGAGGTACAGTCAATTCTTACACGTCAAAAATTACTCATGGATCATTTTAATAAAGTATCAAAACAATATGAATTCATTTTCTCAGTATTCAGTATGTCAGTAGTGTTGTTTTCTAAAGTTAATGTCAATTTCAAACTGATATCAGACACTTTTAGCCATACCGATCACACCGTGTGTCAGATTGAGGTGAGGTTGATTCATACACATCAAAAATGACTCATGGATCATTTTAATAAAGTATAAAAATAATCCGAGCATGTTTTCTCGGTTTTCTGTATGTCACTTGTGTTGTTTTCTAAAGTTAATGTCAATTTCAAACTGATATCAGACACTTTTAGCCATAACGGTCACACTGTGCGTTGGATTGAGGTGAGGTTGATTTGTACATGTCACAAATGAATCATGGATAGTTGCACTAAAGTATCAAAACAATACTAATACATTTTCTTGGTATTCCGTATGTTAGTAGTGTTGTTTTCTAAAGTTAATATCAATTTCAAATTGATATCAGACACTTTTAGCCATATCGGTCACACCGTGCGTCGGATTGAGGTGAGGTTGATTTTTACACATCAAAAATGACTCATGGATCATTGTAATAAAGTATAAAAACAATGAAAATGCATTTGATTAGTATTCCGTATGTTAGTAGTGTTGTTTTCTAAAGTTAATGTCAATTTCAAACTGATATCAGACACTTTTAGCCATACCGGTCACACCGTGTGTCGGATTGAGGTTCGGTTGATTCTTACACATCAAAAATGACTCATGGATTGTTTTAATAAAGTATCAAAACAATATGAACGCGTTTGATCGGTATTATGTATGTCAGTAGTGTTGTTTTCTAAAGTTAATGCCAATTTCAAACTGATATCAGACACTTTTAGCCATACCGATTACACCGTGCATTGGATTGAGGTGCGATCGATTCGTACACGTCACAAATGACTCATGGATCATTTTTCTAAAGTATCAAAACAATAAAAATGTGTTTTCTCAATATTCCATATTTCAGTAGTGTTGTTTTCTAAAGTTAATGTCAATTTCAAACTGATATCAGACACTTTTAGCCATACCGAGCACACCGTGCATCATATTGAGGTGTGGTTGATTTTTAAACGTCAAAAATGACTCATGGATCGTTTTACTAAAGTTTCAAAACAATCCGAACATTTTTTCTTGGTTTTCCATATTTTAGTAGTGTTTTTTTCTAAAGTTTATGTCAATTTGAAACTGATATCAGACACTTTTAGCCATAATGGTCACACCGTGCGTCGGATTGAGGTGAGGTTGATTCGTACATGTCACAAATGACTCATGGATTGTTGTCCTAAAGTATAAAAACAATAAAAATGCTTTTTCTTAGTATTCCTTATGTCAGTAGTGTTGTTTTCTAAAGTTAATGTCAATTTCAAACTGATATCAGACACTTTTAGCCATACTGGTCACACCATGTGTCGGATTGAGGTGCGGTTCATTATTACACGTCAAAAATGACTGATGGATCATTTTACTAAAGTATAAAAACAATCCAAACGCGTTTTCTTGGTATTCCTTATGTCAGTACTGTTGTTTTCTAAAGTTAATGTCAATTTCAAACTGATATCAGACACTTTTAGCCATACCGGTCACACCGTGTGTCGGATTGAGGTGCGGTTCATTCTTACACGTCAAAAAAGACTTATGGATCATTTTTCTAAAGTATCAAAACAATCCGAACATGTTTTCTCAGTATTTTGTATGTCAGTATTGTTGTTTTATAAAGTTAATGTCAATTTCAAACTGATATCAGACACTTTTAGCCATACTGATCACACCGTGCGTCGGATTGAGGTGCGGTTGATTTGTACACATCACAAATGACTCATGGATAATTTTCCTAAAGTATCAAAACAATCCAAACTTGTTTTTGTAGTCCAATGAGTTATAAGATGCTCGTGAGTGGACTGAATGACTATGCATCGGTCGACTTCCACACTATCGACCAGTGTAGTCCAATGAGTTATGCTTTACTAGAAAGACAAATCATATCTAAAACCATTCTTCATAACCTAAGGATATAAAACATAATAAAGGGTGATCATATATGCTCAATAAGTGTAAACAAGGGAGATATAAATGATCATATATGGATAACATTAATAGGAATTCACCTTCATCCTATTTGTGTACAATCTTCCATCAGGTATGTTGCCCATTCATTTCTAAACACATCTATATCATCTTATGAATATGAGTTTTTGCGACAGTCATGGTAGTACTGAAAAAATATAAATACACAAAGGATTAATAATTATTTTAAATGAAATCATAATTATTTTCAAAAATACCTCTTCAGGGATGCTAGTTTGTTGATGAAATAAAATCTCTTTCATAAATTTACAAACATAATAACCATAGTCCTTTATGTTTGTTTGTTTTGGACACTAAAGAAACACCGACAACAATAAGTAATTTGTTTTGATATGTGTTTGGATAGTGAAATGTTATTATATATACCCAAATAATTTTCTAGTTGTAGATCTTGTAGGCTTTCTCATCCTTATGCCCTGGATTCATTCCATGAATTAGACGATATTGATGCACCACCCTATCATAAAAAAATCATCAGTAAAAGATAACATAAATTATATAACTAGATGTTTAGTTTTAAAATGTTGGATCTAGTGTATTAAAAATTAACAAACACCATCATGCGTAGTCGGTTTGTTGGATATCCATGCGTTGAATCCAGAAAATAAATCTTTAGAGTATCCAAATTGACTGCAATCAGCATCCAATTCTCCCTAAAAATAAAAAAAGGAATAAGTAAAGAAATAAATGAAAATATAGTTGATATGATTAAATTATAGAGTTTTACCCCTATATAGTTGGTATTAAAAAGAGTTTGTCATCTGTAATTTTGTTTTCAAACGATTTGAGCAGGGATGACATTATTGCAGCCTCTTTATCAGAATCTATCTCTTCTTTTGAAGAGGTGGTGTGAGGACTAACGAGTCCAAATTTTTGTTCATGGGGAAATCCCTTCAATTGTTTTTCATATATACTCCTGCGAAAAATATAAAATGTATTTAGTCATAATTATCAGAGTATATCAGCTTTTGTAAAATCAAATCATGAAAACATACCTCATGTATACATTTAAAACTGAGGCGCCTATCCATTCATACTCGAGGATTTCATTTAAATTTTTAGCACTAATGAAATATGATGTTTCCTCTTCGTACATATTTTTTTCAAAATCAACTGTGTGAGCATTGCTGTCTATCAAATTTGTATCCACATGAGCCTGCAATGATATTAACTATAGATATAGAACGGGTGGGGTGAAGGTTCTCTAAATAGACCGTTTTAATCGGTTGGTTGATCCTTGAGATAGTTTTGAGCTGATATTTCATTTCACCCCCTTATCTTTGTCATTCTATAATAACATTCATCGGTTCAGACCTTTTTTCATTAAATGTTAAAGGTCCAGCTTGAAAAATAACTTAGAAATAGATACCTCCTTGTCGACATGTTTTTTTATAAGAATTAAAGGCCATGTGATGAATGTTCCAACAACTTGTTCAACCGTATTAATGTCGTCATCGTCATTTGGAATAGGTAGCTCGGCACTCGGCTCATTATCTATGTTAATTGACACTCTGAAATGATTTGTTGGAAGTTGTCTGTTGTGTAGCACACCGTTCTGCGTATTGAACACCGTAGCCCTCGCTACAAGGCGATAGGTGGGAGTTGATAGACATAAATCACAGTCATTTTCACCCTATATAATATTAGTACAGGAAAGGTATCAGTGTATATGTGAATCACATTTCATAGAAACAATTATTAAAACATTGATTACCTCAGCTAAGTCAGGTTTTTTAGGGTAATGGCTTGCCTCAAAGCTGGTGGGGGGTGGGGCGGGATCGTCACGCACGGGTTGTAGAAATATGCGATGTCCTAAAAACACAGTTTTCAATGAATGTTTCAACCTAATTTACTGTATACCTTGTTCGCAAATGGGACAATCTTGAGTTCCTTTAATGCTATATCCTGAAAAATTTCCATAATCAGGAAAGTCATTTATCATCCTGTACAACATGACTTTCAAAGTGAAATATTCTTTTTTGTAATCATCGTACAATATAACACCTGAATCCCCAAATATTTTCAAATACTCGATCAATGGAGCCAAATAAACATCAATATCATTACCCGGTTGTTTTGGTCCTGATATAAGCATAAATAACATGATGTATTTTCGTTTCATGCATAACCACGATGGTAAGTTATAATTTACCAACATAACCAGCCATGTACTATGACTGCTGCTTTGAAAACCAAAAGAATTCACCCCATTTGTAGATAATTCTAGACGAAGGTTTCTCGGCTCGTTTCCAAATTCAGGATACTCATGATCAATTTTCTTCCACTGAGGAGAGTCTGTCGGGTGACATAGTTTCCCATCTTTAATTCTTGTATCTGCATGCCATGTCAATTTTCCTGCAGTCTCCTCACTTCCATATAGGCATCTAAACCTTGTAATGATTGGAAAGTACCATATAAATTTCGTAGGACTAGAATCATATTTATTGTATCAAGAAGCACCACACTTTGGGCATTCTTTAAGTGATTTTTGGTCCTTACGAAACAATATACAGTCATTCAGGCAGGCGTGTATTCTTTTAGAGATCATACCCATCGATCGTAGCATTCGTTTGGCATCGTATGTTCAGCTTGGGAGTTCATTATCTTCTAGGAGAATGTCATTCAGGAGAGCAATTAGTTCTGTAAAACTGGCATCACTCCACCCATTGCCTACTTTCAAATTATACAGCTCCAGCATGGATGACAATGCTATATATTTAGCGAAACCAGCATATAATGGCATTTTTGCACAACTCTTTAACTTCTCAAACAATTTTGGACAATCACGAAGTTCATCTTCAACTATCCTTGTCATTTCCTCAATACGATCTTCATCATCATTCACATCTGTAATCACACCCTCCATACGATTGTCTTCACTGTTCACACTTGTAATCATATCAGATCTTCCATAAAATGTCGTGTTATTCGAGCCACTACCTACATTTGTTTTTTCCCCGTGTTTATTCCAACATGTATAACTTTGATCTATTCCATGACAAATTAGGCGTTCTTCCAACTCCTCTGGAC
This sequence comes from Viscum album, assembly GCA_963277665.1. Lineage (NCBI taxonomy): Eukaryota > Viridiplantae > Streptophyta > Magnoliopsida > Santalales > Viscaceae > Viscum > Viscum album. Next base: position 1,187,776,439 of record OY728160.1, on the reverse strand, counting down.
TAATTTGTCTTGAATAACAACAACGTAAACACGGTCAAAGGATTTGAGAAGGGTCACATGCATGATCTCCTGCAAACTTGATAAACTCTTTCACACCATCTTCATACTCTTTTGTCAACCGATTGACATTCATCCATTCGTTATTCATATTCGTTGTCTTTATGGGTTCGATCTCGAACTTGCCTAATATTATGTTTTAATTAATCAAGTAGCATTGTTTGGGTTTTATAAAAAAAATCATGGTACAAATGCCTCTATAATGAAATAGAGGAACCTACCCCAAAACATGTGAAAGTACTTGAACTCTATCTATATACGAGGGACTGTGACCTGTCTTTTGTATATCTCCATGGAGTACCTAAAACCTATACATGGAGGAATCTTCACCGAAACATGGGGGAGTACCATACTCTATATTTTCTCCAAACATCTCACTTGTCACTTGTCAACTCTCAAGCAGAGTGAAGATAATTAAAATATCCAAACCACATCGTGTGCAATATCCAATGAATGAGGGAATCATAATATTTTGATATACATGAGAAGATATTTATAATGGGCTACTCATACATGAAATATTATAATCTAAGTGAAAAATAAATAATAATAATGAAATTAACATAGAACACAATTTATTCAATGGATACACAATGTGTAGGGTTCTCAGTCAAGGTTGGTTGTATACTACCATTTCTAAACTCATGTGAAATCCATATACATGGTGTGTCCAGTAGGGTAAACATCGTCTATGGATAAGATACCTGATTTAATCTAACATATATCAAATTAATTCCAAGTTAGTCTTACAAAGACTGCATGATGCCTTTGAAAATACATGACATATAGAACAACTTGAGCTAAAGGCGTGTACTTTAGATACAAAATGAGTCACTTCACTGGCTATATATGCATCACATTTTTGTGGAATACACGGTGTGTAGTCCTTACATGACCACTAGGGGTGTATAGTCTATACACATCAAGTTTCTATGGTATCTATACATGGTGTGAGTGAAGTAAAACACATATCATATGGTTATACCATTATTTCATGGCATGTACATGGTTTCATGCTGAAGTATATGTCTTGGAGATACACTGTGTGTGACCTACGTTCACATGAAATGTAACATTTAAAATAAAACTTATTCCAAGTTTGAGTCAGAAGATGAGTCATGTGGTGTAAATTTTGGAGATAACTGTTGTCTGGCATTAAAATCTATATGAAATCCATATATGGTGAATCATGTTCCATTTAACAAGACTACATACCATGTATTTTAAAAATATATATAATCTGAAAAACATCATCCTCACACCATAAAGTGTCTCATAGAATCCTCTAGAAGTGGTTTTATAGGATTCAGTAGAATTGTACTAGTAACAAAGTGGTGGTGCCATTGAAATGGGTAAAGTTTGGATTGATATTCAATGGTGGAAGAACTACAACATGAAAAAAATGGCATATCAATCATGCCAACAACCACAACACCATACAAAAACATAATCGTGCTCACAATCGCAACACCATACAAACCAAACAATCACAATTTTAGATTTTACAAAGCATCCCTTATTCAATTTTGTTTGTTAATTCAGGGGTTATCACAGAAGTTTTATCATCCTAGGGCATTCATTCATAATTCAAGTATACGTAAATTACCAATTTTTATATTCAAATGTTCAACAAGAACCAACCAACATGCAATTCATTTAGTGCACAAACAAGGACCACCAACGACCATGATTTTCAGCGGGGCGTTTAGCCCGTACATTTCACATTATAACCTTCAATATAAAATATTAATAACATGCGAACAAGAGGAAACCAATGAGTAATAGTAGAAAAATCACCGCGAAGGTGTCGTTAAGCACACGACAGAGGTGCGTTCATGGAAGAGGAGAGACGCACAACATAGAAGATTTCCAACTGAAAAGAAAACATAAAATAGGGGAAACTCATGAGAATAAAATAATCTAAAACTGAGTACACCATTTACCACATCCCACAAACCCCAAGAACCCACTAAAACCGAAATCAACCCACACCATGGTTAAACACACCTTAAGATAACAAGAAATTATAGAACCCACCTTCGATAGAACGAGTTCAAAAGACTTTTTAAAATATAAAAGATGAACATAAAAAGGGTAAGCCATGACCAATAGGTTCTCCTTACTAGATATAATCCCCAAGTTTATTCTAGATAGCATATCCCAAATGAGTAAGCCCTGATCAATCCTCTGTTATCACACCTTTCACGACACATACATCCTAATCACATGACTTTAAACTTCATGGTACAATCTTTTCAACACAACACGTGGTATCTAGTGAGTAGGATCATATCCCTATTCAAAATCAACGAGCCTACCCACACATATTGAGAAAAAATTAGGGGGAACACACATATTTCCAATGGGACACCCCTGGTACTCTTTTCTAATCTTAACATCACACCATGCCAAAACTCACCACACGATCACCAGTTACCCAACATTATTCCAAAACCAAAGTAATATACCCATGATTCATTACCCTAAACCCATCCATATAGGTTCAATAGTGATGGTCACATTAAAACCATGCTATAAATCAATAGGGTTAGGAATCCAAATGATCATGTCCCTCAACCCAGTCATAAAACAAAAACTCAAGAATAGAGAGTGCTTCCCTTATACAAATCCAAGGCATGACCATTCCTTCGATATCAACTTGATAACACCTAATATGAATCAATCCATCATGTAAAAGAATATACCCTGGGTTTATGTATCTAAGGTATTCATAAAACCAAGATAACCCCACTCATTAGTCTCCCCCAAACACCAAAACACACTAACTCGCTACCATCCTGAGTCACATGCTAACGACCACTGGGATCTCACACAAACCCCTTACATCAATTCTTACACAATCCTTAGCCCATGGGTGCCACTCTTATCCCAACCTCAAAACACACATCATCTAGTGAACCAAACCAACCACTTACTATAGGTTCTCACACACCCGCTATCTAAAACAACCTACAATATAAGGGTCTCACCACCTGGGCTCTCACTCTTGCCCCAACTACCCATAAATAGGTTCAAATCACTTATAAAAAACTATAAGTCATCATAATAATTCAAGGATCATAATTTATCATTTATATTAACCCAAGAGAAGGAAAAATACTCCTACACTGACTAGCGGTGGCGGAGGCAGCGACGACGGAGGTGGTGGCGGCGGCGGAGGCAGCGGCGGTCGCGGTGGCGGAGCAAAACCTAATGGCGCAGAGGTAGCGATGGAGGAGAAAAACCCAATGGCAGTGGAGGAGGAGGAGGAGGAAGAGGAGGAGGAGGACGAGGAGGAGGAGGAAGACGAGGACGCGGAAGAGGAGGAGAAAGAGGAGGAGAAGTCGCGACAGAAGAGGGTCCTGGTTCAGCTTCTGCGAAAGCTTTACCGCGTGCAAGAGAGGAGGGACTGTTAGGGTTATTAAATAGAAACCGCTGGAACCTTTATCAACGCTCGTTGAAAGCGCTGATAAAGGTATGTTTTATCAGTGCTAAAATAAAAGCGTTGATAAAACATAAATTTATCAGCGCTTTTTCAGCGCTGATAAAGAGCTACCTTTATCAGCACTAAAAAAGAGCTGATAAAATAACTATTTATCAGTGCTATAATTATAGCACTGATAAATAGGTATTTTAGCAGTGCTAAAAAAGTGCTAATAAAGGTATCTCTTTATCAGTACTGAAAAAGCGCTGATAAATTTATGTTTTATCAGCGCTTTTATTTTAGCACTGATAAATATTATAATTTTATATAAATTAAGAATAAAAACTTTTATCAGCGCTAAAATAAGCGCTGATAAATGTACACTTTTATCAGCACTAAAAGAGGCACTGATAAAGGGTATACCTTTATCAGTGCTTATTTTAGCACTGATAAAGGTTAGATTTATCAGCGCTTTTAACTAAAGCTAATAAAGGCATACCCATTTATCAGCGCTTTCTGTTTAGCACTGATAAAGGGTAGCGCTTCCCTTGCCCTATTTTGTGGTAGTGAATGAAAGTTTTAATAATGGTGAGACTTAGGAATCATATTCCTTAAGTTAAACTCTTTGAACTTATATTTAAACTTCTTAACTTCATAACATAAAATATTATAATGTTATCTTATGTTGTCTACTTATAACTCTTTCTAAGTACATCATCATCATCCTTGGAACCCTTTTCATCAATTTTTTTCCTTTAAATATTTTTTAAACAATATAATTATTGAAATTATCACTTTACCAATATATTTAGGATAAATTGATATCCACTTTGTTATAGTAACTAATATAACTCTTTACATTTCTCTTTACCACCATACCCTAAACTGTTTTAGGTACCAAGCGATACACTTTGTGTATTGGATATTATAAACCATTAGGGAATAGTTATAATCTTAGACCAGTATAATCCTTTTGTTAACAGTGATATTCACTTTCTCATAGTAACTAAATTTAATTATTTACATTTTTCTTTACTGTCACATATCCTAACTCTTTAGGATATGAAGTAAATAATCACTTAAACTTAATCTGGTATAATGTTTTATTTATTAACTTTGAACTTATTTAAGTTCAAACATACTCCTACTAGCCTATTAGATAAAATATTCTCTTCAGAATATCTTTCTAATACACAAACTACTTTTTGTTTTAGAAAATAACACTTATTTATTTTTAGTAGGAATATCTGACAAATAAACTATTTTTTCCATATCATATATGGGTTTTATATGTGTTTGGAACATATTTATTTGTAAATAATACTTTATTAAAATATGCCACCTATGGGTGGTAAAAACACATTCTCACATATTTTAATTTATATCTTCTTATCTGATCATTTTATAGAAAATAATGAATAAAAAACCATGAATATTAAATTCATCATCTCAAACTTGTTCATAAAAACTCTTTGTTATAAAAAATGTTCTCTTATCACATAAGATAAATGACATGAAGATACACATCTTTTACTTAGATTCATTTGATCTTGATAAAATCATTTATATTCAAATCCTCAATGTAGAAACTATGTACTTTATCTTATGAATATAATATACATGATAAATTAATCTTTCCTTTGATTTTAAACTCCTATATATTTAAAAAACTTTTTGAAATATACATTCGGTATTACATACCCTTCAAAATTGAAGAATTAATTTCTATAACATCCATACCTAACATGGACATTCCATGGAGTTTAAAAAACTACTTTAGGTATATCTTGGATAATCCAATCACATTTAATTATTACTCTTCCTTAATAATAACCCTAGGTTTAAATGATATTTATTTTATTTTTGAAGAAACATTTTTGAACATTTCAACCAAATTTATTCTTCCAGTTTGAACCTTTACTTCCTTGTACTATCTGTAGAGTACTAGAACTTAGATATCATATGCTTAGTTTATCTATTATCAACACTTTGAGAATATTAGGTAAAATTTTATTGAACTCATTCAAATTGTTTGAACATTTCCATTAATGGAAATATGATGAATTTGTTAACAAGAATAAGCCTTGTAGGAATTATCCAGCTTCTCCAAGCATATTAAATCATATTGAATATTATTGACATACCTAGTCATATTAAGTATATTTGACTAGAATTCCTTAGGTCAATTAGAATTTAGGGACTTTTAAACCTTAAATGAATTATTTCATGCTTCCATAAGCATCTAGATTCACTTTTCAGACAACTTTAACATTTGATTACTTGGGAAGAAACTATTATAGCACATAGAATATTTCTCTTACTCAATAAAATTTCTTAAGCTACTAGTCTTAGGAGTTTCTTAATTTAAGCTTTTCATTTCAAGGATTAATATAAAACTTTAGTTTTATGGTTATAATTTATTTATTTACAACATAAATTTTTATTATATGAATATAATGTTTTTATATATTTTCATTAAGGAATTTTAATGTTAGCACTCACACTAAAATTTATGACCCTGTATATCATATTCATTTAGTGATCCAAGATCCATATTTTACTAATCAATGAGTCTTATTGGGTTTTTATCTCACTACTTAGTTATTTAGGTAGGGAATCATCCCAATCAAAACAGTTGTGATTATTGGATAGTTGATCAGATAACTCTTTATCCAAATACATAATATGGATTCAGTTAACTCTATTTTTATAGTATCCTAAACATTAGGGATTCTAAGCTAGTGTAACCCAAATAAAACGCCAAAACTAAGATAACCAAGGACAATACATGGGTATCTAGTGGTTGCACCCAAATTTATCCAATAAATATGGTAAAAGTGGTCATTTTTAGTACAACTTGGGTTATCAAATCCACAGGGACCAAAGAAGTAACCTTGGGACACTAAGATTGGATGTGAGGATTGGTTATGAAGTGGACAACTTGGGGGTTGATTTTGATTGAATAAATAATTATTTAATTTAAAGAACAATAAAAAAACAAATTTACTTGATATAAAACAATAAATTAATATGGTTCGATCCTAGGTTGTAGCTTGGGGTGGATCAGATGCATTTGTTTCTTAGAAATTTTGAGATCACTAATTCAAGATGAATCCACAAAACGAGATAATTCCGCAACCTCATTCACCATTTTAGTTCTTAAACAATTAAAAGGCTAATCACAAATTCACTTATAGGATCAATTTAATGATCACTCCAAGTAATTGGATCGTACTAACACTCGGAATGCGTCATCATTAAACTTGGTGAAGATGAAGATGAACATAACTCATCGAATGGAAATCTTAAAATAAAAAACTTATTTAAAAATTAAAGTACATAAAATAACATCCAATAAATCTAATGCAACTCCATAGGACCAAAACATAAAATTTTATCCCTCCATTAATGATATTATATCAATGGAAGCGGTAAGTTGACTTAAAGAATTGGGATTGAAGAAGAAAAACATTAAAAAAATGAACATTCCGCCGTTGTGTGAAGAATTCACAAGTGTTGGTGTGAATAAATTCAAACCTTGATTAAATGGTACCAACGTGTAAAGAAAATTAAAATATTAAGTTAATAAAAGAAAATTTTTTATTAAGAAACTAAAATTATTGAAAAACCGACATGGGAAAAATTGACGATGCGATTACAAAAATGAAAGCGGGAAATTACAATTGAACGAAATATTTTCATTCAAAGAAAAACATTCATCCCCCATTACCTTCACCACCAACTCCTTATATAGGAATATTAAGAGCCTTAGATAAACCCCCCCAAAATAAATTCCATCTCCATTAATTTGGAGATTTAAAAGAGTGTGAGAAAATCAAGGGAATTTCGACATTTTAAAGTTGTCCAGAAAATTCGTCCAAATTCATCCTCCATTTTGACGTGTGAATTTATAACTAAATATGGCCGAATACAGAGGGTTCATAGAATATAAATATTCTATTCCATATTTACTCTATTATTTTTAAAAATTTAAGGTCATTTGGTTCATCCGTATGGAAGTTATGGTTGAAATGGTGGGATGACTTTATTGGCATTTAGATCGGGCCCACCATTTAAATGTCAACTTCAGATCCCTTAATCTCCATGAAAAATTCAGAATTAGCTCTGGAAAAAGTTTAATGAAATAATACCCATATTTTTATCTTTCTAAAATTAAAATTTCAGATTCATTGGACTAGTATTGTGGGCCCCACTTTTGATTGATGGGCCTTAGGACCATTATGCTTTATCCAGAAAATTTCATCATTCATGATGAAAAATATCCATCTTTTCTTGGGATTCATCCATAGATCCTAAAAGATAAAATTTTACAAACAAGGTGATCAATCATATCCCAAAATATAAAATTCAAAAAATGAATATAATGTTCTCTGCAAACAGATGAATGATTGGGTCCATATTTGCCTTTTAAACATGAATTGCACTTAAGATGAGAAATGAAGTTCAATTTCTATAATGAACTAAAAATGATGTTTGAGGAATTTGGAAAACATGAATATTAAGATATTAACAATGAATATTATCCACTTTTAGTGGCTAATCACCTGGTGTAGGAAAAAAAAAACTACCCAACAAGACTGTCTAGATTCACTTATTATTGGTTTATCTTACACAATATAATCTTGGAGCACCCGACTTTGGCACAAAACTACCTAGTTGGATGATTTAGGTATTGAAAAATGTTTCTTTTGAAGGAATATAACACTTAGTATTTGAGGGGTTTTCCTTTAAGGTCTTGCCAATTTAATATACATCATATGCATATTAATTTTGTAAATATTACATTATATGTAATCATTATCTTTTCATGTTTTATTTCCTTTTTATGTATTCATGATTCTAATATTTTAGTTTTGTAATTACTATTTAAACCACTAAATTAATTTGTTCACACCACATTAATATGTAACTCTTTACACAACCGACAAGTCTACGTTAATCACCAAAAAATAGAATTCAATTTTATTCATACATATCCAAATGCATCATATGAATAAAGAACATGAACACTAAATATAAAGGCATAAAGTTATATGAGATTGAAAAAGTACTCATGAGTAATCCAAACACGATAAATAGCTGACCCAATTCACTTTCCTAGCCAAGGTAACCCACTATGAAAGTATGTTGTCCGAACCTAAGTTCCTCTACATAGGGAGACTTTACACAAGAGAGAATTAAATTCATGAAAACTATAACACCTAATATTCACAAACTATGCACAAAAACTATCATCAAGATCATAACTAAAATTACAAAACTGGGGCCAAGGTAGATGAAAACTAAATTTTATAATATCAAACCTAGCATGATATGCAAGGATTTATCCTAGAAGCAATTTATCATATAAATGGGCATACACAATATTCACATTTCATAAAAAAATTACTAAACATGAATATCAAGGAAATTTAACAAATAAATAAACAATTTATTTATTTTCCAAAACATGCGACATTTATGAACTATTCATAAATAAATGCTAATTATAAACAATCTATTAATTTAGAAAGAATATAAACATTTTATATTCATTTAAATATGAATATCTTCATATTATACATTAAGTTACATTTATATGATATTTCACGAATTATAAATATTTAATAATTAAATATCTATTATATAAACATTTTATATAATCTAAATATCAAATATTTTTCACAATTTATAAAAACTTTATAAAACACCTCTTATGAATTCTAAATAAACAATTTATTTCAAGATCATAAGGCATACCATTTAATTTTTCAAAAGGTATTTTAAAATATTAACCTTTAATATTTGGTAAAAATGTTTCATAAATATTTATTTAATTAATTATAATTTTTTTAATTAATTAATTAATTTATAAAAGCCTTATAAATTTAATATTCTCAAAATACCATTTAACATGATTTATAAACAATTTTTAAACCCTAAAAATAATTTAATATGTTAAAAATATTTTTTAACAATATTTTGCTTACCCTTATGTAGAACCCCTACCCTGTGTATGGGTATCACTCTTTTACCCTAACGCAGATGCTCTATGTGAGGGTAAGAGATGTTTTTTAAGCCTGTGTAAAGGTATATATAGATTACCTTTATGAAACTCCCTCACGTAAAGGTATTACCCTTATGTAACTCCTTTGCGTAAGGGTAATCTGAAAATTTCATATGTTGTGTAAAGGTAAAGATCAAGGACCTTTATCCATCAGCTACCTTTCACATAAGGGTAAATCACCAATAACCCTTATGTAAACCTATTTACATAAGGGTACTACCTTTACACAACCACTTGCATAAGGGTACTACCGTTTTGCAACCCCTTGCATAAGGGTATTATCTTTACACAACTCATTTTCATAAAGGTAAAAAACAGGTTACCCTTATGTAGACCTTCTACATAAGGGTTAAACCTTTATACAACTGATCAAGTAAGTGTATCACATTAAGGTGAATCATATTTAAATTTATGTAGTATCACCGCAAAACCGCATAAGGGTATATGAATTTCTACCTTTATTTAACCAGATGCCTATGGGTATTACCTTTACACAGAAACTTTCATAAGGGTATAACCTTTACGTAGCCTACCTATGTAAGGGTAAATCATATTTACCTTTACATATCTCACATAAGGGTCTGGAACCTTCTCCAGTTTTATAAAAATTCGAATTTTCATTTTTCCTTAAAAAATCAGCGATTCAAACACATTTAAATCTTAAAAAAACTTGATTTGATACCACCAATGGGTTTTATATGATCGTTATATGAATTATGTAGTGGAATACAACCCAAACACAGGGGATCCATCTTCAAGAAATAACATGTAAATAAAAATATAAAAACAAAGTACTTGGAATTCATGAACAACAATGGTTTATATATTCCTTCATGGAGAATGTTTGAGGAAGATTATGGGGAGCAACAAACAAAAGCACCTTGCCTCTGAGGGAGTACACCGACCAGTGGATCAAAAAACACTTCGTGAGGATAACTGATTTCCAAAGAGGTAGTAGTGCCTTCTCAAAAGAGATAAACTGGGTTTTAGGAAGAGTAGAACTTTCAATACCCACACCAATAGGGGAAGAACTCATCCTCTTATATAGGTGAAGCCCGAGGAATATCTAATATATAATGCATCTCATGAGTTACTACTCATTGGGTATAATTCATTAAATGATTTCAATGAATTAATAAAAAGCTATTAATCTATGCAATTGAAAAATAAACCATTGGGAGAAAAATAATAATATATAAATATCACACACACACATATTATTTCATGCATCGCATGCATGAATAATTTACGCATCAAATGCATATATTAAATATACCCTATATATAATATCCAATATATTATATATAATTTTTTCTCATGCATCATATGCATGTATATTTTAGTGCACTTCCAACATCCTTGTCATAGAATTCTTATTCTATATTGTATCTTGTCTCATAAATTACTTAATATATTATTTCAGGTAGACCCACAACATGTTTTTTATAAATCATTCTAAAATTAGATGATGACGTCACTTATTTCAAACATGGAACATCAATATTTTATGAGATTTAGAAACAATTCACTTGAAGAAAAAAAGATAAAAAAGTATGAAAAATAGCCTTTTATATCTTCATGTGCTTTCATATACTATATTTTCTCACTTATTAGGAAAATCTTCTTCAATTAACTCAAACTCAATGAATTCACTTACATTTTATTTAATTAATTCACATTCTAACATTCATTTCTCTTTTTTTATATTGTAACTGACTATATTCTTTTATAAACTAAGGTTATTTTTATTTGTTATAAACATTACTATGTCCCGTGCATATGCATAGGTGGGGATACTAGTTGAATAAATAACATGTGTCAAAAAGGTTTAAATAGTTGAATATTTTATTTAACTTTTTTATATTAATTTTTTAAATTACTTTAATATTCAAATTCTAAAAAAATGTTCAGTCTGAATATATCCATTTTTTTGGAAGAATATTGTAAAATAAATAACTGGAATGAAAAAATTAAATAACATGAATATTTTATAAAATAAATAAATAAATAACTTAAATATTTGTTTAAATAAGTTGAATATTCTATTCAACTTAACTATTATTTTTAAATAAAATATATTGAATAATTTATAATAAATAAATAACTTCAAAAATATCCAATATAATTAAATATTTTGAAATAAATAATATGGATGGAAAAATAAAATAACATGTATATTTGAAATAATTTGAATAAAAAAATTTCAATGAGTTGAATATTATTTTCAAGTTAATTATTTTAAAAAAATTAAAATTATGTGAATATTATAAAATAAATAAATTACTTCAAAAAATATTCAACTTATTTATTTATTTTAAAATAAATAACATGAATAAAAAACTAACATGATGAAATACACATGAAGGTACCATTTAGAATCGTGCCTTCATGCATGTTTAAAAAAATTATTCTTTAAATTATAAGAACATTAAATTAAATAAATTTAATTTTAATATTTTGAAATATTCAATTTATTTATTTTAATTTTTTACACAACTTATTTTTTATAAATGTTCAAGGTATTTAATTTTTTTTTGATTTGAATTATTCAAATTATTTATTTTAAATGTTTAAATCAAGTTATTTTCAAATAAAAACCATAATAAAAAATAAAATTACATTAATAATTAATAAAATTTAAAATAAATAACCTAATTAAAAGATTTAAATAACTTGATTATTTTAAATTAAATAAACGACTTCAATATTTTAAATAAATTGAATAATTTAAAAATATTTGAATAAATAACTTGAATCAAAAAAATTTAAAATAACTTGAATATTTTAAATTAAATAGCCTAAAATAGAAAATTAGATAACATGAATATTATTTTAAAAAATAAATATCTTAAACAAAAAAATTTAAATAAATTGAATATTATACTCAACTTACTTATTTTAAAAATTTTATAATAGCTTAGATATTTAAAATAATATAAATAACTTCAAAAAATATTCTACTTATTTAAATATTTTAAACTAAATAACTTGGATGAAAAAATTAAATAATCAAAATATTTTAAATAACTTGAATAAAAAAATTAAATAATTTGAGTATTCTATTCAAGTTAATTATTTTTTAAAAATAAAAAACAACTTGAATATTTTAAAATAAATAAATAACTCAAAAACATTCAACTTATTTAAGATTTTTAAAATAAATAACTTGAATAAAAAAATTAAATAACATGAATATTTAAAAAGAATAAATTTAATAAAAAAATTAAATAATTTGAATATATTATTCAAGTTAGTTATTTTAAAAAAATTTAAAAAATGTAAAATTTTTAAAATAAATAAATAACTTCAATATTATTTTTTTAAAAATAACTTGAATAAAAAAATTAAATAACTTGAATAAAATATTTAAAATATTTAATTTTTCTATTGAAATTAAATAATTTAAATAATTTTTAATTATTTAATTTATTTTAAAATAATCAAGTTATTTTAATTTTTTTAAATTAATTAACTCGAATAGAATCTTCATCTTATTTATTTTTTTTATTCAAGTTATTTATTTATTTTTTTAAAAAACATTAATGTTATTTAATTTTTTCATTGAAGTTATTTATTTTTGAATTTTTAACTTAATTTATTTTTTTTTAAAAATAAATAAAATGAATAAAACATTCAAATTTTTTTTATCCAAGTCATTTATTATTATTTTTAAATTATTCATGTTATTAAATTTCTTTCTTTATATTATTTATTTTAAAACATTCTTATTATTTTAAAATATTAAAGTTATTTATTTATTTAAAAATGTTCAACTTATTTAATTTTTTGACAAGGTTTTTGATTTAAAATTTTATAAAATAACGATTTCATTTAATTTTTTTATTATGGTTTCTTATTTGAAAACAACTCGATTCAAACATTTAAAATAATTAAATTGAATATTTAAAATGAATAAATTAAATATTTTGAAATATTTAAATTAAAATTATTTAATTTATTGTTCTTATAATTTAAAGAATATTATTTTTAAACATGCATGAAGGCTCAGCCAAGGGCCTCACATTCAATCCTCTACTGGAAGATCATTATTTTAGTAAATACTATATCTTCATCATAATTTTGGTAATTCCTTTTAAAAAATGCCTTGTTTTTAAAAATCAATCATCTATGACCACTCTCCCATTAGGATTAAGCCCATTTGATTATCCTTTCGTTATATAGGCCGATTCTTGAGTCGAGTGGTAAATCCCTGCTAATGACCATTGCTGGTGTATATAAACCAAATACAATGAAGTTAGGTTTAATAAACAAGTGTTCGAGTGGGGTGGACCTTTGAATGTGAGTAGAATTGATGGAGGTTGACACATGGAGATTAAGGATCATAAATCTATTAGATTTTTAATATTTTAAAAAAACTTTAAAAATGTTTTATATTTTGGTTTTTAAATGGGAAGACTTTTGGAATCCCACTTTGAAAAGTGGGTTGGAGCAGGGTCTCTTCAATATGGGATAACCCTTTTAACATTATTTAAAATAATAAAGCGAGGAGAAAAAATCTAGTGGCGTGAACGTGCAATCACATAATATGGAATTTTGATGGTGCACTTTTCAGTTTGCACACAACGTTAGTGCTTAATAATACCTTTATTTTTTCTGATGAATTGATAGGTAGTACAGATTCAGGCCCCGACCCAAATGGGTATGGACATGTCTGCTCACTAGTGGGTGTGATCTAGACCACTTTTTTGATTGGGTACAATATGATAGACAAGATTAATCCGAATAAGATATATCTTTCCAAAATAGGTGTTTTCCCACTTCCAAGGGGGTAAGATATATTATCTGATGAGGTGCTCAAATGGCAATGAAAGTAGGATCCATGGCATGTAAAATTTATTCAATTCGACCAATTCTCAATCACTACAATCCCTCCCAAATAATGAGATTACTCTCAAGTCTTCTATAGGCATCAAATACTCTTTATCATCACACAAAATCAAAGACTTTTCATTACTCTCTTGATTCCAAAGCCTCTTCAATGGTTACTCTCCACTAAGTACAAGTGTAGAGTTACGAGCCACCACTGTATCCTAAAGATGATTCTCTTTCAATCTAAAATAATACTGATTTGGTGGGGCTGAATCCACTCTTAAGGGGACCAGCATCATAACATGCCTTGGCGGGATTCATCTACTGTAGCACGCCAAACACTTCATGGTATGTTTCTCTTAAATACATTCTAGTTATAGCATATATTCCATGAATCACTGAGCCTATATGGAACAAAACATGGTTACTTATAGTTGATATCCATAACCTATCCATTAAAATTAAATTTTCCAACTCTATGATTTGAATTTTAAAAATCTCATATACACGGTTGTGTTCAAGATGATATTTAGAGTCTGATAGAATTAACTAAATTTTCAGTGAATAGTAACCTACCCTTATGAATAGTAACCTACCCTTATGAATAGTAACTTACCCTTATGAAAATTAATAGGACTCTTATAAATGGTATCCATTCCCTTGAAGGTATAAATGAATTTAAGCACCTTAAAAATGAAGGTGAATATTTTAAGTGTTTATATTTTTCGATTAAATAATTATTTTAATTAAATATTTAATTAATAATATTTAGAAAATTAATTTTGAAAAATGGGATTCATTTTTGTATTCTACATGTCAAAAAATTGTTAGGGTGAATTTTGGGGATTTTTCTGAAATACTTAAATTTTTGATGAATAGTAAAACCCGATAATTCACAATAAATGATAAATAATGGATTAATTGAATCATTGATGATGATATACTGATGTAAGCACAATTGATTCATATTAAAATGAAAAAATTACTATTCTTGGTCATGGAAGACTCAATATTCCTTGTCTTATGGAGAAATAATAAATTAATGAATTTTATATTAAGAAAACTCCTCTCTCCTCCACTATAAAAACCCTCCTTCACTCCCTCTTCTCTTCACTCCTATCAAGCCTTGTCCCTTGCCAATATTCTACCAAAATCTCTCCCCAATATCCTCCCCCATTTCCAAAATCTTTTAGCCTCTTCAAAATACCAAAACCTCTCCCCTTAAGAGGTTCTCAAAGGAGGAAGTCTCAAGAGGTAAATTCCTCTTTTCAATTCCTTCATTTCTTTTAAGTTCTTTTCCTTTTTGTTTCTTTCCTCACCTCCCTTCACCCAAATAGTATAATAACTCTAGTAACATAAATTTAATGGATTTTTTTTATTCTAATGAGATATTTCATTATCTTCTCTCCTTTCCCCACCCTTTATTTGGATGAAATGAAAGCACCGTTTGAGATGTGCTAATTCAGCACATTCAAGGACAACAGTTTATCAATTTCTATTATAATATTTAATTATGGTCATGAAACCATTTGTGTTATGGTTGAACCAGATTATTATATATGTAATATATCCTATTTTATTTCTTGAATCATTTTGTACAAATGGTATTAAGTTATAAATCAAAACAAGTTCATTGTAATCAAACCCACCGATTAACCAAAACGGTTGTTACTAAGGTTATATATACAATAATTTTACCTCACTCTAAGTAACCAAATTAAATTTAAAACCATGTAATATCATGGATGTTCAATAATAGCATATAACTTAATTTCTAGACAAACACTTCCATCTTTCATATTTATCCGAAATTGTATATAAGTGAACCGATCTTTTAAAACCAAGTGATCAAACGCGCCCAAACATTGAAATTGAACCTTATAACTAATAAAAAAGGACTTGAATGAACTAAAAAGGGTTATAATAAATCATTTAAATATATAATAGGTTATATAATTATGAATTAATAAGCCTAATTTTTTTATTCAGGTCTTTAATAACAAGTCAAGAACACCTTCAAGCATAAGGTAAGGGATCCTCTCTCTCACTTTTGTTCAAGAATCTCCCCTATGTTGTGCTCTTTTATTTTTAATTCCTAATGATAGGGTATGTTTTTTCACCTACCACATACTTCCCTTGTGACATATAAATAATGGTATACCCCTTTACCTCTCATTAAGCCCTCACAATAACACTCATTACCATGCCGAAATGTTTGTAAGGGGTTTCTCATCTCACTTTCAGTTCCGTGAGATTTCCATTGTTCGCCAATTATTTCTTGTATGTGGTATATGTTTACATCCATTTGATATATAATAAAATTATTATATTTATATTCATGGTATTTAATGACCCATTTGTGGGTTATTAAGTTCTTGTCATATGATTCGACTGATTACATTGTGGTAAGAGACCTTTTCTCAACTACTATTTTGTTGTGACTAACTTTTTATTGTGCACCTAATAATCCTTATGTGGTGTACCTACTTCCCATTTGAGATCACTTTTCATTTTGAAATTATATTTATATTAAATATCCATAATCTCATATCATGGATATATTTTTTGTCCAAACCGTATACCATTTTACATACAATGTTTATTTGGAAAGTTATTTTAATTATGGAAATATTGATGAATCCGTATACTCTACTCTATATGGATATTGAAAAGTCATATTACTATTGTATTGAATCAATGTATAAAGAATTATTTGGGCATGCAGTGGTGGGTGGGGCCTGCTATATCTCCTCGATGCATCGGTAGGTCTCATGAGACAAATCAGTTTGGCAACAAACCCTTCGACTTTGTTTCCAAAAATCAGACGGGTTTCTACCCATAGAACTAAACCGTTTTAATGGTATTATGATTTCATGTGCCAGATACATGGTGTCCAATTAATAATCATCCTCTTTATTCATTATTAGTTTTTACTATCCATGAGGTTTTCACTATGATAAAATCTATGGGTGCAGTTTCATTCTCAGTTTATTAATGGCGTGAGTTTTTCATTTATTCACCATTCCATATTGATTATGTAAGATTGATTATGATTAACTTATTATTGTATTCATGTTTCCACTATTTTTAACCCTTACCGAGTGTTTGAGGTCACCCCCTTCATTGTTTTCCATCAACAGGTGATGAATAGGTGATCATTTATTGAGTTCCTGTGGTTTCCATTTTTAGTTTTTGTTATGTATTGTATTTTGTAACATTTTACAATGTAATTTGAGTTACATATATGTAACTAGTTTCTTAAAGAATATTAAACTGATCGTTCATTTGGGATTTTCATTCATTCTAACCATGCCAATATCACAAGTAATGCACCAGTTATAGCCTATTTGGATACAAGTAGGTAGAGGTGGCTCTGGCACAAATGTATCTAGGGGTAAAACCCGAAAACACCGCTTTGAGCTAGAATCGAATAGGAACTGGTACATGACAATGGGACTTGCTACACTCTTGGTTACGACACTCCTAGGGGATATGCTTAGGATAATTCATATTTTCTTTACAAGCCTTTATGAAGGATTGAAATGTAAATTATTCCTCAAAGAAACCATTTTTCTGATTATGGGATTAGCCATGCGTAGGATCTTAAACTATGCTAAGTATTTTGTTAAGATTATACATTATGATTCATACCCTAATCTAGTGTGTTCCATTTTTTAGAAATGACGTCTAATGGAAGAAGGGGAATCAATACTCATGGGAAATGTAGGGATCTCCCCACTGATCAAGTCAACACAGTCAATGTTGGAGCCGATTAGATCATGAACATATTGGGACAACTTACTCAAGTTGTGACGAATAACCATTCCACACCTATGTTGGATTGTTTCATGCGGCAGAAGACCCCATCTTTCAGCAGGACTACTAATCCAGTGGTTGCTGAGAAATGGATCAAGTACCTTGAAAAGATATTCATGGCATTAAGATGAAATGAAAATGAAAAGGTAGTACTGGCAGTATATTGTCTCAAGGGAGATGCTGATCAATGGTGGTCCTTAATTCAGAATACCACAGAGGAAGAAGAAATAGAAGATATGGAATGGAGAAATTTTAAGGAAATATCCTTTGAAAAATATTTCCCTCATGAGCAATGAACTGAAATAAAGAGGAAATTCATTAGCTTAAAACAAATGGAAGAAGAAAGTGTTGCAGAGTATGAAGCTACCTTTACAAGGATGGCCAGGTATGCTTTAGATTACATACGTGACTCGGCATACAAGATTGATCATTTCTTTGAAGGTCTTAAACCAAGTATTCAAAGGGCACTGACTTCTCAATCATTTTCATCATATGATGAAATTGTATCAAGTGCCATAAAAATAGATAAGGAATTTTCTAGATCAAATCTTTTCAAAGGAAACCAAGATAAGAAGCGGTACTCTGATAACAAAGGAAAAGGAGAATCACCAAAGAAGAGCAAGGGAACAAAGCTATTCCCATTATGTGAGAACTGTGGAAAGAATAATCTCAAGAAATGCTTGAAAGGCATGGGAGTCTGTTATAACTACAGAGAAAAAGGTTATCAATCTGATGAATGGAAGGGGAAGAAACAATTAAATAATATTCAATGCTATAAATGTAGAGATATGGGACACTATGCAATTGAGTGTCCTAAGCTCCAAGGAAACTTGACTCAGAAAATGCTAAGAGAGAAAGGGAGAGCTTATGCGATTACAATCGTGGAGGTTAAAGTTCCTAATGATGTGGTGGTAGGTACTTTAATTGTTTCCTCAAACTTATCCAACACTTTATTTGATTATGAATCATCGCATTCATTTATATCTTCTCAGTTTGCCAAGAAAATTAGATATGTCCAATTTGTTTTAATAAAGGAGTTGTCAGTCAAAACTCCCAGGGGATGTGTCATTGCAACAAAGGCATGTTGACTAGTCCCCCTACATACACCAAAACGTGCTTTAGTTGCTAACCTTGTCATCATACCAATGACTGACTTTGATATAATTCTCAGAATGAATTTGTTGTCAAATTATGATTCAAAGATTTATTGTAAGAAAAAGGAAGTTACAATTTTTGAAAATGGTGTAGAATCCCTTGTCTTTAGGGTAGAAACTTCGCCACCTGATTCTTATCTAGAACCACCCCCAGTATCTCTACTGAATGCAATACTTGGAGAGGAAGATAAACCAATATCTATGGGATAGGAAGGAAATATTCAAATTGAATATGTGCACATAGTGCAAGAGTACATTGATGTATTTATAGAGGATTTACCTAGACATACTCAAGAGCAGGAAGTTGAGTTCTCTATTAATTTAATTCCTGGTGCAAGACCTATATCAAAGACTCCCTATGGAATGGACACTGTGGAATTAGTAGAGCTAAAGAAACAACTAGAGGATTTGAGTGAAAAAAGGATTTACTCAACCTAGTGTTTCTCCATGGGGATCCACTGTCCTCTTTGTCAATAATAAAGATGGATCCATGAGGCTTTGCATTGATTATAGGGAAATCAATGCTATTACAATAAAGAATAAGTATCTTATACCCCAGATTGATGATTTATCTGAAAAACTTCATGGAGCTCAATACTTTTAGAAGATTGACCTTCGATCCAGATATAATTAGTTGCGTGTGAGGAATGAAGATATTTCTAAGACAGTATTTCAGACCAGGTATGGACATTACGAGTTTACAGTGATGCCTTTTGGACTCACAAACGCACCCTCTGTTTTCATGGATTTAATGAATAGAGTTTTCAAGGAATATCTTGATAACTTTCTTGTGGTATTCATCGATGATATCCTCGAATGCTCAAAAATCTATGAAGACCATGAGAATCACTTATGGGCTATTCTGAGAACTCTTAGAAGAAATAAATTATATGGGAAGTTTAGCAAGTGCTAATTCTGGCTTCAATCAGTTTCTTTTCTAGGACATATTGTCTCTAAGGATGGAATCCTAGTTGATCCTAAAAAGACAAAGGCAATCCAAGAATGACCCATTCCAACAAACATAATTGAGGTACACAGTTTTATTGGCTTAGTAGGTTACTATTGGCGTTTTGTTCAGAATTTTGCCCGACTGACTAACCCGCTAACCAAGGTCACACATAAAGGATTTAAGTTTGTGAGGACAAAAGAATGTACAGAATGTTTCGAAGAATTGAAAAGAGTATTGGTCAATTCTCCAATTTAGAATCTTCCATATGGAAGTGGTGGATTTGTAATAAACAGTGATGCATCAAAGAATGGACTGGGTTGCATCCTTTTGAAAAATGATAAAGTTATTGCTTATGTATCAAGATAGTGGAAGACTCATGAGAAAAATTATCCAACTCATGATCTTGAGTTAGCAGCCGTAATATTTTCTATAAAAATATAGAGGCATTATCTCTATGGAGAGAGATGTGAGATTTATACAGACCATAAGAGTTTGAAATACATTTTCACACAAAAATAACTTAACATGAGGTAAAGTAGATGGCTCGAGTTACTAAAATATTACTATTTTTCAATACACTACCACCTAGGAAAGGTGAATAAGGTGGAAGATGCATTAAGCAGGATAAATCATGGACTTATGACTCAAATGAGGATTGAGAGAGATCCAATATTTTTGGATCTACAAAAGATGGATCTGGGAATTGTTAAGAAAAGGGATACATCTTTCCTCTTTCAAATGATTTCTAAACGATCTTTATTAGAGAAGATAAAAATCTCTCAATCTGATGATGAGAATCTGCATAAGAAAATTAATGCTGTTAAGGATGGGAGACTGGATGACTTCCTGTATGAAGAAGGAGTTCTGAAATTTGGGAAGAGGTTATGTGTTCCATCAGTACCTAAGATAAAAAGGGAACTATTAGATGATGCTCATAGCTCAAATTTCTCTATACACCTGGGTATCACCAAGATGTATAGATATATGAAAGAATATTTTTTGTGGGATAATATAAAGCGGGAAATTGCGGACTACGTGTCAAGATGTCTAGTTTGTCAACAAGTGATGGCAGGGAGACAACATCCCAAAGGAGTGATGCATCCTCTAACTATTCCTACGTGGAAGTGGTATAACATTACGATGGATTTTGTCACCAGAATACTGAGGACACCTAGAAGGAATGATACAATATGGTTAATTGTTGATCGTCTCACAAAATCAGCACATTTCCTTCCTATAAGAGAGGATTTTCCACTTGAGAGCTTGGCAAGACTTTATATTAATGAAGTTTTAAGACTTCATGGTGCACCTCTATCGATTGTATCCGATCAAGATCCCTAGTTTACATGAAAATTCTAGAAAAGTCTCCAAAAATCTTTGAATACTAAGCTTCGTATGAGTACTTCTTATCACCCCCAAACCTATGGATAGTCTGAAAGGACTATTCAAACTTTAGAAGACATGTTGAGGTCATGATATCTTGACTTCTAAGGTATGTGGGATCAATACCTTCCTTTGGTGGAATTTTCCTACAATAATAGTTTCCATTCTAGTATTCAAATGGCTCTATATGAAGCATTATATGGAAAGAGATTTCGAACTCCAACTTGTTGGGATGAAGTAGGTGAGAGGAAACTTATAGGCCTAGAACTCATTGAAGAGACCATGACAAAGGTGAAGAAAACACAAGCCCACATTAAAGCAGCCCAAAGTAGGTAGAAGAGTTATGATGACAATCGGAGAAAGGACTTGGAATTAAAAGTGTGAAATCATGTATTTTTGAATGTATCTCCATGGAAGGGTGTCTTAAGATTCGATGAGAAAGGGAAACTGAGCCCCAAGTACATCGGATGATTTGAAATTCTGGAAAGAATCGGAGCTGTAGCTTACCATTTAGTGATTCCACCAAATCTCTCTAGAGTTCATGATGTGTTCCACGTGTCATTGTTAAATAAATACATGCCAGACCCAATGCATGTACTCATATATGAAGAAATTGAATTGGAACCTGATTTGTCATACTGTGAAAAGCCTATTGGTATTTTTGACACAAGGGAGAAAGTATTGAGAAATCGGCCAACTCGTCTAGTAAAGGTTATTTGGAGAAACTAGAATATGGAGGAAGTAATAAGGTAATATGATGATGTTATTAAAAAGAATCACCCGCATCTTTTTGGTAAGTTTCATACATAAAATTTCGAGGATGAAATTTCTGAAGGAGGGAATAATGTAGCACCCCAAACACTTCATGGTATGTTTCTCTTAAATAAATTCTAGTTATAACCTATATTACATGAATCACTGAGCTTATATGAAACAAAACATGGTTACTTATAGGATATATCCATAACCTATCTATTAAACTTAAATTTTCCAACTCTGTAATTTGAATTTTAAAAATCTCACATACACAGTTGTGTTCACGATGATATTTAGAGTGTGATAGAATTAACTTAATTTTCAGTTAATAGTAACCTACCCTTATAAATAGTAACTTACCCTTATGAATAGTAATTTTACTCTTATGAATGGTATCCACTCCCTTGAAGGTATACATGAATTTAGGCACCTTAAAAATGAAGGTGAATATTTTAAGTGTTTATATTTTTTGATTAAATAATTATTTTAATTAAATATTTAATTAATCCTATTTATAAAATTATTTTTGAAAAATGGACTTCATTTTTGGATTCTACATGTTGAAAAATGGTTAGTATTAATTTTGGGTATTTTTCTGAAATACTTAAAATTTTGATGAATAGTAAAATCTGATAATTCACAATAAATGCTAAATAATGGATTAATTGAATCATTGATGATGATCTGCTGATGTAAGTCCAATTAATTAGGATTCACATGAAAATATTACTATTCTTTGTCATGGAAGGCTCACTATTCCTTGTCTTATGTAGAAATAATAAATTAATGGATTTTATATTAAGAAAACTCCTCTCTCCTCTACTATAAAACCCCCCTTCACTCCCTCTTTTCTTCACTCCTCTCAAGCTTTGTGCCTTGACAATATTCTGCCCAAATCTCTCCCCAAGATTCTCCCCCATGTCCAAAATCTCCTATCCTCTTAAAAATACCAAAACCTCTCCCCTTAAGAGGTTCTCAAAGGAGAAAGTCACAAGAGGTAAATTCCTCTTTTCAATTCCTTCATTTCTTTTAAGTTCTTTTCCTTTTTGTTTCTTTCCTCACCTACCTTCACCCAAATAGTATGATAAATCTAGTAAAATACATGTACTGGAATTTTTTTATTCTAATGAGATATTTCATTATCTTCTCTCCTTTCCCCACCCTTTATTTGGATGAAATGAAAACACCGTTTGAGATGTGCGAATTTAACGAATTCAAGGACAAAAATGTATCAATTTCTATTATAATCTTTAATTTTGGTCATGAAACCATTTGTGTTATGGTTGTACCAAATTATTATATATGTAATATATCCTATTTTAGTTATGTAATCCTTTTTTACAAATGGTATTAAGTTATAAAGCAAAACATGTTCATTGTAATCAAACCCACTGATTAACCAAAACAGTTGTCACTAAGGTTATATATATAATAATTCAACCTCACTCCAAGTAACCAAATTAAATTTAAAACCATGTAATCTACTGGATGTTCACTAATAGCATATAACTTCATTTCTGTACAACCACTTCCATCTTTCATATTTATCCGAACTTGAATATAAGTGAACCGATCTTTTAAAACCAAGTGATCAAACGAGCCCAAAAAATGAAATTGAACCTTATAACTAATCAAAAAGGCCTTGAATGAACTAAAAAGGGTCATAATAAATCATTTACATATATAAAAGGTTCTGTAATTATTAATTAATAAGCATAATTTGTTTATTCATGTCTTTAATAAGAATTCAAGAACACCTTCAAGCATAAGGTAAGGGATCCTCTCTCTCACTTTTGTTCAAGAATCTCCCCTATGTTATGATCTTTTATTTTTAATTACTAATGATGGGGTATATTTTAAAACCTCCCCCATACTTCCCTTGTGACATATAAATAATGGAATACCCCTTTACCTCTCATTAAGCCTTCACAATAACACTCATTACCTTGCCAAAATGTTTGTAAGGGGTTTGTCATCTCACTTTCAGTTCCGTGATATTTCCATTGTTCACCAATTATTTCTTGTATGTGGTATATGTGTACATCCATTTGATATATAATCACATTATTCTCTTTATTTTCATGGTATTTAATAACCCATTTGCGGGTTATTAAGTTCTTGTCATATGATTCGACCGATTATATTGTGGTAAGAGACTGTCTCAACTACTATTTTGTTGCGACTAACTTTGTATTGTGCACCTAATAATCCTTATGTGGTGTACCTAATGACCATTTGAGATCAATTTTCACTTTGAAATTATATTTAAATTAAATATCCATAATCTCATATCATGTATATGTTTATTTTCCAAATCTTATACCATTTTACATACGGTGTTTATTTGGAAAGTTATTTTAATTATGGAAATATTGATGAATCCGTATACTCTACTCTATACGGATATTGAAAAGAAATATTACTCTTGTATTGAATCAATGTATAAATAATTATTTGAATATGTTGTGGTGGGTGGGGCCTGCTATATCCCCTCGATGCATCGGTAGGTCTCATGAGACAAATCAGTTTGGCGACAAACCCTTTGACTTTGTTTCCAAAAATCAGACGGGTTTCTACCCATTGAACTAAACCGTTTTAATGGTATTATGGTTTCATGTTCCAGATACATGATGTACAATTAATAATAATTCTCTTTATTAATTATTAGTTTGTACTATCCATGAGTTTTTCACTATGACAAAATCTATGGGTGTGGTTTCATTCTTAGTTTATTAATGGCGTGAGTTTTTCATTTATTCACCATGCCATATTGATTATGTCAGATTGATTATGATTCACTTATTATTGTATTAATGCTTCCTTTATTTTTATCCCTTACTGAGCATTTGAGCTCACCCCCTTCATTTTTTTTTCATCAATAGGTTATGAATAGGTGATTGCTTATTGAGTTCCTATGGTTGTAGTTTTTAGTTTTTGTTATGTATTGTATTTTGTAACATTTTCCAATGTAATTTAAGTTACATATATATAAATAGTTTCTTCAAGAATAATTAACTGACCATTCCTTCGAGATTTTCATTCCTTCTAACCATTCCAATATCGCAAGTAATGCACCGACTCCAACCTAGAGGGGTCGGGGTGTTACAGTTGGTATCATAGCCAGGTTTAATAGAAAACTTAGAAACCAGATTTAGAAAACGTTGATTAGGGAAGAGTCCCTAAGATAAGCCTTTGAGGATAAACATGCAAGAACATCCTAATATTTTGGTAAGGAATAGATTATGTAGCAATACATCCATATCTGGATATGAGCAGGTAGAGGCGACTTTGGAACATATGTATCTAGGGGTAAAACCTGAAAACACCACTTTGATCTAGACTCGAACGAGAAATGGTACACGACAACGGGCCTTGCTGCACTCTTGGTTACAAAAATCCTGAGGGATATACTTAGGATAATTCATATTTTCTTTACATTCCTTTATAAAGGATTTAAATGTAAATTATTCCTCAAAGAAACCATTTTTCTGATTATGGGATTATCCATGCGTAGGATCTTAAACTATGCTAAGTAATTTGATAAGAATATACATTATGATTCATACCCTAATCCAGTGTGTTCCATTATTTAGAAATGGAGTCTAATGGAAGAAGGGGAACCAATACTCATGGGAAATGTAGGGATCTCCCCACTGAGAAAGTCAACACAGTCAATGTTGGAGCAGATTAGATCATGAACATATTGGGACAACTTACTCAGGTTGTGACGAATAACTATTCCACACCTGTGTTGGATCATTTCATGTGCCAGAAGCCCCCATCTTTTAGCATGACTACTAATCTAGTGGTTGCTGAGCAATGGATCAAGTTCCTTGAAAAGATATTCATGGCATTAAGATGCAATGAAAATGAAAAGGTAGTACTGGCAGTATATTGTCTCAAGGGAGACGCTGATCAATGGTGGTCCTTGATTTAGAATACCACTAAGGAAGAATAAATAGAAGATATTAAATGGAGGACTTTTAAGGAAATATTCTTTGAAAAATATTTCCCTCGTGAGCAACAAACTGAAATGAAGAGGAAATTCCTTAGCTTAAAACAAAGGGAAGAAAATAGTGTTGTAGAGTATGAGGCTACCTTCACAAGGCTGGCCAAGTATGACATAGTTTACATACGTGACTCCGCATTCAAGATTGACCATTTCTTTGAAGGTATTAAGCTAAGTCTTCAAAGGGCATTGACTTCTCAATCATTTTCATCATATGATGAAATTGTATCAAGTGCCATCAAAATAGAGAAGGAATTTTCTAGATCAAATATTTTTGAAGGAAACCAAGATAAGAAGCGGTACTCTAATAACAAAGGAAAAGGAGAAGCGCCAAATAAGATCAAGGTAACAAATCTATTCCCATTATGTGAGAACTGTGGAAGGAATCATCACAAGAAATACTTGAAAGGAATGTGAGTCTACTATAACTGCATAGAAAAGGGTTATCAATCTGATGAATTCAAGGGGAAGAAACAATTCAATAATATTCAATACTAAAATTGTAGAGAGATGAGACACTATGAAAATGAGTGTCCTAAGCGCCAAGGAAACTTGACTCAGAAAAGGCCAAGAGAGAAAGGGAGATCTTATACGATTACAACCACGAAGGTTAAAGTTCCTAATGATGTGGTGGAAAGTACTTTAATTGTTTCCTCAAACTTATCCAACACTTTATTTGATTCTGGATCATTGCATTCATTTATATCTTCTCAGTTTTCCAGGAAAATTAGATATGTATAATTTTATTTAATAAAGGAGTTTTCAGTCAAAACTCCTAGGGGATGTATCATTGCAACAAAGGCATGTCGACTAGTCCCCCTCTAGACACCAAAACGTTCTTTAGTTTCTAACCTTGTCATCATACCAATGACTGAATTTCATATAATTCTCGGTATGAATTGGTTGTCAAATTATGATGTGAAGATTTATTATAAGAATAAGGAAGTTACAATTTTTGAAAATGGTATAGAATCCCTTGTCTTTAGGGCAGAAACTTCGCCACCAAATTCTTATCTAGAACCACCCCCAATATATCTATTGAATGCAATACTTGGAGAGGAAGATAAACCAATATCTATGGGAGAGGAAAGAAATATTAAAATTGAATATGTGAACATAGTGCA
This sequence comes from Viscum album, assembly GCA_963277665.1. NCBI lineage: Eukaryota > Viridiplantae > Streptophyta > Magnoliopsida > Santalales > Viscaceae > Viscum > Viscum album. The sequence goes on along the minus strand of OY728160.1, from coordinate 1,187,748,870 downwards.
AGAGTACATTGATGTATTTTCAGAGGATTTACCTGGACATCCTCCAGAGCGGGAAGTTGAGTTATCTATTGATTTAATTCCTGGTGTATGACCTATATCAAAGACTCCCTATAGAATGGAAACTGTGGAATTAGTAGAGCTAAAGAAATAACTAGAGGGTTTGAGTGAAAAAAGGATTTATTCAACCTAGTGTTTCTCTATGGGGAAACCCTGTCCTCTTTGTCAAGAAGAAAGATGGATCCATGGGGATTTGCATTGATTACAGGGAAATCAATGCTATTAAAATAATGAATAAGTATCCTCTACTCTAGATTAATGATTTATTTGATCAACTTCATGAAGCTCAATACTTTTCAAAGATTTAAATTTGATCCGGATATCATCAGTTGCGTGTGAGGAAGGAAGATATTCCTAATACAGCATTTCAGACCAGGTATGGGCATTACGAGTTTACAGTGATGCCTTTTGGACTGAAAAATGCACCCTCTGTTTTCATAGATTTAATTAAGAGAGTTTTCAAGGAATATATTTATAACTTTGTTGTGGTATTCATCGATGATATCCCCGTATACTCAAAAAGCTATGAAGACCATGAGAATCACTTGTGAGTTATTCTGAGAACTCTTAGAAGAAATAAATTATATGGGAAGTTTAGCAAGTGCAAATTTTGGCTTCAATCGGTTTCTTTTCTAGGCCATACTTTCTTTAAAGATGGAATCCTAGTTGATCCTGTAAATACAAAGGCAATCCAAGAATGGCCCACTCCAACAAACATAACTGAGGTATGCATTTTTATTGGCTTAGCAGGTTACTATCGACATTTTGTTTAGAATTTTGCCTGAATGGCTAACCCGCTAACCAAGCTCACACGTAAAGGAGTTAAGTTTGTGTGGAAAAAATAATTTATAGAATGATTTGAAGAATTGAAAAGAATATTGATCAATGCTCCAATTTAGACTCTTCCATCTAGAAGTGGTGGATTTGTAATATACAACGATGCATCAAAGAATGGACTGGGTTGCGTGCTTATGAAAAATGATAAAGTTATTGATTATGCATCAAGCTAATTGAAGACTCATGAGAAAAATTATCCAACTAATGATCTTGAGTTAGCAGCTGTAATATTTTCTTTGAAAATATGGAGGTATTATCTCTACGGAGAGAGATGTGAGATTTATACAGACCACAAGAGTTTAAAATACATTTTCACACAAAAAGAACTCAACATGAGGCAAAGGAGATGGCTGGAGTTACTCAAAGATTACGATTGTTCAATACACTACCACCTGGGAAAGGTGAATAAGGTGGCAGATGCATTAAGCAGGAGAGATCATGGACTTTTGACTCAAATGAGTATTGAGAGAGATCCTATATTTTTGGATCTACTAAAGATGTATATGAGAATTTTTAAGGAAAGGGAAACATATTTCCTCTTTCAAATGATTGCTAAACCATATTTATTAGAGAAGATAAAAATATCTCAATCTGATGATGAGAATATGCATAAGAAAATTAATGCTGTCAAGGATGGGAGACTGGATGAATTCATGTATGAAAAAGGAGTTCTGAAAATTGGGAAGAGGTTATGTGTTCCATCAGTACTTGAGCTAAAAAGGTAACTATTAGATGATGCTCATAGCTCAAATTTCTCTATACACCTGGGTAGCACCAAGATGTATAGAGATATGAAGGAATATTTTTGGTGGGATAATATGAAGCGAGAAATTGCAGACTACGTGTCAAGATGTCTAGTTTGTCAACAAGTGAAGGCAGGGAGACAACATCCCAAAGGAGTGATGTAACCTCTACCTATTCCTATGTGGAAGTGGGATAACATTACGATGGATTTTTTCACCGGACTACCGAGGAAACCTAGAAGGAATGATGTAATATGGGTAATTGTTGATTGTCTCACAAAACCAGCACATTTCCTTCCTATAAGAGAGGATTTTCCACTTGAGAGCTTGGCAAGACTTTATATTAATGAAGTTTTAAGACTTCGTGGTGCACCTCTATCGATTGTATCCGATCAAGATCCCTAATTTACATCAAAATATTGGAAAAGTCTCCAGAAATCTTTGAATACTGAGCTTTTTATGAGTACTGCTTATCACCCCCAAACCGATGGATAGTCTGAAAGGACTATTCAAACTTTAGAAGACATGTTGAGGTCACGATCTCTCGACTTACAAGGTATGTGGGATCAATATTTGACTTTGGTGGAATTTTCCTACAACAATAGTTTCCATTCTAGTATTCAAATGGATCCATATGAAGCATTATATGGAAAGAGATGTAGAACTCCAACTTGTTGGGATGAAGTTAGTGATAGGAAACTTATAGGCCTAGAACTTATTGAAGAGACCACAACAAAGGTGAAGAAAATACAAGCCCATATTAAAGTAGCCCAAAGTAGGCAGAATATTTATGCTAAAAACTGGAGAAAGGACTTGGAATTCCAAGTGGGAGATCATGTATTTCTAAAATTATCTCTATGGAAGGGTGTCTTAAGGTTCGGTAAGAAAGGGAAACTGAGCCCTAGGTACATCAGACCATTTGACATTCTAGAAAAAATTGAAGCTGTAGCTTACCGTTTAGCGATGCTGCCAAATCTCTCTAAAGTTCATGATGTGTTCCATGTGTCATTGTTAAAGAAATAAATGCCAGACCCAACGCATGTACTCACATATGAAGAAATTAAACTAGAACCAGATTTGTTATACTGTGAAAAGCCTATTGGGATTCTTGACACACGGGAGCAGGTATTGAGAAATCAGACTACTCGTCTAGTAAAGGTTCTTTGGAGAAACCAGAATATGGAGGAAGCAACATGGGAACCTGAGGATGTTATGAAAAAGAATCACCCACATCTTTTTGGTAAGTTTCATACATAAAATTTCGAGGACGAAATTTCCGAAGGAGGGAATAATGTAGCACCCCAAACACTTCATGGTATGTTTCTCTTAAATAAATTCTAGTAATAGCCTATATTCCATGAATCACTGAGCCTATATGGAATAAAACATGGTTTATTATAGGAGATATCCATAACCTAGCCATTAAAATTAAATTTTCCAACTCTACGACTTGAATTTTAAAAACCTGACATACATAGTTGTGTTCAAGATGATATTTAGAGTCTGATAGAATTAACTTAATTTTTGGTGAATAGTAACCTACCCTTATGAATAGTAACCCACCCTTATGAATAGTAACTTACCCTTATGAATAGTAATACGACTCTTATGAATGGTATTCATGCCCTTGAAGGTATAAATGAATTTAGGCACCTTAAAAATAAAGGTGAATATTTTAAGTGTTTATATTTTTTGATTAAATAATTATTTTAATTAAATATTTAATTTATCCTATTTATAAAATTATTTTTGAAAAATGGAATTCATTTTTGGATTCTATATGTCGAAAAATGGTTAGGGTGAATTTTGGGGATTTTTCTGAAATACTTAAATTTTTGATGAATAGTAAAATCCGATAATTCACAATAAATGCTAAATAATGGATTAATTGAGTCATTGATGATGATCTGTGGATGTAAGCCCAATTGATTCATATTAACATGAAAAAATTACTATTATTGGTCATGGAAGACTTACTATTCCTTGTCTTATGGAGAAATAATAAATTAATGAATTTTATATTAAGAAAACTCCTCTCTCCTCCACTATAAAACCCCCCTTCACTCCCTCTTCTCTTCACTCCTCTCAAGCCTTTTTCCTTGACAATATTCTGCCCAAATCTCTATTCATGATCCTCCCCCACATAAAAAATCTCCTAGACTCTTCAAAATACCAAAACCTCTCCCCTTAAGAGGTTCTCAAAGGAGGAAGTCTCAAGAGGTAAATTCCTCTTTTCAATTCCTTCATTTCTTTTAAGTTCTTTTCCTTTTTGTTTCTTTCCTCACATCCCTTCACCCAAATAGTATTATAACTCCAGTAACATACATGTACTGGAATGTTTTTATGCTAATGAGATATTTCATTATCTTCTCTCCTTTCCCCACCATTTATTTGGATGAAATAAAAGCACCGTTTCAGATGTGCAAATTTAGCACATTCAAGGACAACGATTTATCAATTTCTATTATAATATTTAATTATGGTCATGAAAACATTTGTGTTATGGTTGAACCAGATTATTATATATGTAATATATCCTATTTTATTTCTATAATCCTTTTGTAAAAATGGTATTAAGTTATAAAGCAAAAAACGTTCATTTTAATCAAACCCACCGATTAACCAAAACGGTTGTCACTAAGGTTATATATATAATAATTTTACCTCACTCTAAGTAACCAAATTAAATTTAAAACCATTTAATCTCCTGGATGTTAACTAATATCATATAATTTCATTTCTGTACCACCACTTCCATCTTTCATATTTATCTGAACTTGAATATAAGTGAACCGATCTTTTAAAACCAAGTGATCAAACGAGCCCGAACAATGAAATTGAATCTTATAAATAATAAAAAAGGCCTTTAATGAACTAAAAAGGGTTATAATAAATCATTTAAATATAGAATAGGTTCTTTAATTATGAATTAATAAGCCTAATTTTTTTATTTAGGTCTTTAATAACAAGTCAAGAACACCTTCAAGCATAAGGTAAGGGATCCTCTCTCTCACTTTTGTTCAAGAATCTCCCCTATGTTGTGCTCTTTTATTTTTAATTCATAATGATGGGGTATGTTTTATCACCTCCCCCATACTTCCCTTGTGACATATAAATAATGGAATACCCCTTTACCTCTCATTAAACCCTCATAATAACACTCATTACCATGCCTAAATGTTTGTAAGGGGTTTCTCATCTCACTTTCATTTCTGTGAGATTTCCATTGTTCGCCAATTATTTCTTGTATGTGGTATATGTGTACATCCATTTGATATATAATCACATTATTATATTTATATTCATGGTATTTAATGACTCATTTGAGGTTTATTAAGTTCTTGTCATATGATTCGACCGATTACATTGTGGTAAGAGACTTTGTCTCAACTACTATTTTGTTGTGACTAACTTTGTATTGTGCACCTAATAATTATTATGCGGTGTACCTACTGAACATTTGAGATTAATTTTCATTTTGAAATTATATTTATATTAAATATCCATAATCTCATATCATGGATATGTTTTTTGTCCAAACCGTATACCATTTTACATACGATTTTTATTTGGAAAGTTATTTTAATTATGGAAATATTGATGAATCCGTATACTCTACTCTATGAGGATATTGAAAAGGCATATTACTCTTTCTTTTAATAAATGTATAAAGAATTATTTGGACATTCAGTAGCGGGTGGGGCCTGCTATAGCCCCTCGATGCATTGGTAGGTCTCATGAGACAAATCAGTTTGGCGGTAAACCCTTCGACTTTGTTTCCAAAAATCAGACAGGTTTCTATCCATAGATCTAAACTGTTTTAATGGTATTATGGTTTCATGTGATAGATACATGAAATCCAATTAATAATCATTCTCTTTATTCATTATTAGTTTTTACTATCCATGAAGTTTTCACTATGAAAAAATCTATGGGTGCGGTTTCATTCTCAGTTTATTAATGGCATGAGTTTTTCATTTATTCACCATGCCATATTGATTATGTCAGACTGATTATGATTCACTTATTATTGTATTCATGATTCCACTATTTTTAACCATTACTGATCATTTGAGCTCACCCCTTTCATTGTTTTCCATCAACAGGTTATGAAGAGGTGATCCTTTATTGAGTTCCTGTGGTTGCAGTTTTTAGTTTTTGTTATGTATTGTATTTTGTAACCTTTTCCAATGTAATTTGAGTTAAATATATGTAACTAGTTTCTTCAAGACTACTAAACTGATCGTTCCTTTGGGATTTTCATTCCTTCTAACCATTCCAATATCACAAGTAATGCACTAACTCTTGCCTAGAGGGTTCAGGGTGTAATATCTACTACCATCTAAGAAAGGTCGATACCATTACCCATTAATATCCCCAATGATATTAAGAGAAAACCACCGACCAACATGGATGTGTAAATAATAAATGACATAATTAAGGTGAAGTAATTTGATGATAATAATTTCAATAGGTCACAAAATAGGATGCACTTGCTACTTACAACTCTCAAATTGGTGTTTGTGCTCCTAACTCCAAATACCCCCACACCAGAACATGAGACACTCCAAGTTTCTCACATAAAGAAAAAATGGGAGAACGATGGTATCATCTATCAAAGACACATACTCAATACTTTTATCGATATTCTCTTTGACATGTATCAAAACCTCTCAGTGGTAAAATAGATCTAGGATGCTTTGAAGAAAAAATACATCACTAAGGATATGGAAAGCAAGAAATACCTAGTAAGCATGTTCATTTTATACAAAATGGTAGATAATATATCTAAAGTAGAGAAGTTATATGAAATAAAACATATCTTACTAAATTTTAAAAAAATATTAACATGATGATTCCATCATTATCACATTCATCATCGAAAAAATCTGGTCTCACCCAAATTTACCCAAGTTTTTTAGGGTTGACCGGTCGCTTGTAGTGTAGCTTGGGTTGTTGAGTCCTCAAAGACCTAAGAATAAACCTACAGACACATGCATTATATGGATTGTTTTGGCTATGAAGTGACCAACTTGGATTTTATTTTAGATAGTTTAAATTAAAACGGAGAGACCTAAGTGAATTCAATTCATGAAAAAGGGTTGATCTTAGGTTATTATAAGGGATGGATTGGATGCTTTTATTTTAAAATTGTTTCAATTTTATTAACTTGAGAAGCATTCATTCAATGAAATTAATCTAACCTTATCACTTACTGGTTTAAAACCTTTACACAAAAATTTTAATCACCTACACACTTAGAGTATAATTTTCATGAGCACTCCTAAGTAAAGGATATTATTAGCACATGAAAAGTGCGATGATAAAATTCAATAAGGAAGAGGTAGAGAGAAAATCATTGAATGAAAAACTAAAATAAAATAAATTATTAAACATTTATTGAGTGAGAAATAAAATCTAATACATCCCCTTTATACTACCTTGGATAAAACCATAAGAGGGTTATCCATCCATTTATACTATGATCTCAATGGAAGCAGGAAGTATACTCATGAGGGCAGAATTGAAGAAGTAAAAAAAATAATGAAATAACAAACACTCCACCGTTGTTTGAAGGATTTCTCTCTACACTGTGCGAATAAATTCACACCTTAATGAAATGGTATCAAAGTGTTAAAAAAAATAATATAAAAGTATAATAATAATAAGTTTTATAAAAAGACTAAAGTGATTAGAATAACTTATAATTGAAATAAGAACATTACAAAGACAAAGCGACAACTTAAAATTACAATGAAACAAAGTATAAAATATGACTAAATAATACAAAAAAACTAACTTCAATATAAATTTTGGAATAATTGGGTCTATACAAAAATATTAAAAGTTATCCCACTTGATTATGGTATGCCTAGGGTGGTGGAAAGTTTTTGTAATTTGGACTCTTCCACCCTTGACCCGAAATGGCATCCAGCTTGCATGCCTATGATAGATGTGTCAAAACAAGCTTCTAGATGGAATAATTTTGGTGGGAAATATAATAATAAATTTAATCCCTAGATGTCTCCTAACACCCTGTAAAATTTCATCCCAATTATATTTTTAGTTTTATAAATATGATTAAAATGGTGGAATGTTTTTTTGGGCCACAGAATCTATCCCAAAATTTCATTTTCAACTTGGGAAACTATAAAATCCATTAAAAAATCAGAATTACCTCTGGAAACTGTTGAATTAAATGTTCCAAATGATTTTATATATCTAAATATCAATTTTTATCTTAATTAGTCTTGGATATTGGCCGATACAGTGATATTACTGGACTGTTGTCAAGTTTACTTTGCCCATAATTTCTTGGGTTGAATGTCCAAAATGGTGGTATTCTAATGTGAATTTTCAAGTGCTACAAAAGTATGAATTGTTCCCAATGGAATGAGAAACCTGAAATTAAATATAAAATTAAAATAATTACCATTTGGTTTTTAAGTGGTGTTCAAATATATACCAAGTAATAGTACACTTTAAGAAAAAATTGTAATTATAATGTGTTATAATGTTCAAATTGTAAAATGCACTAAAAATGGTGTTTATGAATAATGAAGCACATGAATATTATAATATAAACAATGAATATTAGCCTCTTACAGTGGATAATCACACCCCAACTTGATCTTTTCTAGTCCTGAGCAAAATATATCTCAAAAATATGAAATTTGAATTCTCTTTTCCAAAAACATTATAATATACAATGCTCACCAAAAGAAATCATACCAAACAATTATGAAACCCATAAAAATATTTTAACACAAGATAGGTTCACAAGCATATCCAAAGACCAATCCCATTACTTTATTCAGATTCATCACCACATTTCATCTAATTAAGCATGATGATGTGTTGTGTATCACAATAGACATGGGGGTTCATCTTTATTTAAGGGAAAAAATATAGAAGCACTTGGTGGAATCACGTTTTAATATTAATATGAGTATTTTTTTTATTTTGTTTGTTTTTGTTTTGTTTTGTTTTAAATTTTACCATGGTAATTTAAATTTAACTCAATCAAGTCAACCTCTATATTGAGACTTTGCTGATGACTCCCAGACTAAAAGACCTTAGGGCACCAAGTGATGATCACATACTCAGGAATCATCTCGAGTTAACTCAATCAAAAAAAATTAAAATTACCATAAATAGAGATAAAATTACCAACTCTAGGATAGAGAATAGTGGAGTCATGATCCCCAAGTTCCTAAAGCCACACATTAGGTCAATCCATTACTCTACACACAATTATATATTTTTTTGATTTTTTTGAATACCCATGTTAAAATTAAAATGATCACCAAACCTATTCCATTTATTATGGGACCCCAAGAACTGAAATTAATACCCCACAATCCAAAGGATGTGCATTGTGATTTTTTTATTAATTGGATGAAAATTTCAATGGTGAAAATTTACATTAGACATCCACACTTTCCAAAATATATGCTCATGAACTTAAACACAGATTAAAATACGAATCAAGGAAAGAATAATTATTTAATATTCAGTTTCAAAGTTTACAATGTGTATTATCATTTTCAATGTTAAATAAAATTTTCTTTCCATTAAGGCACATTTTTTCATTTCAAATATTTTTTAATATTTTTTTTGCACAAAAAAGAATTTTTTTATTTCATCTCCCCCTAACTTAAAATAACACTATCCCCAGTGTTTAAAGAAAAGAAAATTTATAATGGGGTATAGGTAGAGGGGAGGAGTTCCAAATTTAAAATTTTAAAATGAGTTATGGAATAATGTCACATGGTGGTATACTGATGAAGGTTGTGCCAAAAAACTTGATCCTTCAATCCCCATTTCACACATGGACTCCTCGTAGTGGATGGTAGAATGGTTTGGACTTTCTGGATGTATGTGATTTCCTTAAAAAAACATTAAACTCAATAACCCCTGCTTCTCACTCACAAACCAAATTAGAAACCATGGAAACCTTAAGATATTCCCTTAACTAAAAACAAACAAAGAACAAGAAAATATAATGGACAAAAAAACATACCCCTTTATTTTGAAACTCCAAACCTTGAGTAAAGGTACATGTAAAGGCTAGGTTACCTCTTGAAAAGTGCTTTGTTTAATGTCGTTAACTTGACTTGGACCACCCAACTTATCCAACACCAACTTTTAACATTTTAAGGATTAAGTTTTTCACCACTTTAATTATATTTTGATTGTGTATCTAATGGGGATGACATAAAAGTTTTGAAATTGATTCATGAAAAACCATATACATCCCAATGAATGGGCTAATCCCATGAATATCGAAAAGGTTCCATCCAATTGATTTTTTAATCTTTATTAAGACATCAAGGAGAATTTTATTTTCATTATCACTGAGAGAGGATGAAATGAAAATTGAATATTTTTTGTTATCCCCTATTATAGAATACTTGGGAGAGGAAGGGTGGACCTTGAGTTTGAGATTGGTATGGCTAACACTTTTAGACATAAGTTGTAACATCCTGTTATAGATTAGTCAGGTACATATTTAACCTCATCGTGGTTTTCCTTTTTTGTTACCCATATAGGGCTAAGAAGAAAATTGGGAGGATACCTATAATAGTGAAGTCAAAAATTTGTTGGACTCTCAGCTTTAACCAATATTTTCTATAGGCTATAGGAGGATTTCACACCATGTAACTAGGTTACATGACATGTAAGAGTTTCTAAATGAAAGTCATGAAAGGCTTCATACTGTGAAAGGTTACACGACATGAATATCTATTTCACGTCATGAGTTAATGAAAGGATGGGATTTTATTCCTAGGTGACATATTTCTTAGCGTACTTGAACACTGTGAATTTCATGATGTGTAAAGAAGTTACACATCATGTAATTCCCCAATTAGGGAAGTTTTAGGGCACTGTTCGGGTTTTGGGTGCCCATTTGACCACTTTTTCTCATGTTCTCTTGAACTAAATCTCCCCTTAGACAATTTTTGGAGTCACCATTCCTTCTAGATTGATCCTTTTAGCATTTAATCTTCATTGCAGTTGTGGTGCATCTCTCCAGGTAAGAGACCTTCTCGATTATTTGTTTCCATTGATTGTGGTAGAATCCTTGGGTCATGTTATCAGATATTTTGATCTAAATTGGTGTTTATTCTTGTCTTCTTCTAATATAAATTGTGAAATATCATTCTGGAGGTCGTTACCTTGTCAGTTGTGGTGCAAAGGGTGTTCTTCGTTGAGGTATGTGGTATTTCATCTTCTCCACTAACCCTCTTTCTCAATTGGATCAATCCTAATATGCGTGGATTGGATTCTAGGGCCTTGTTCACATCTTTGATTTTTCGTTGTTGCTGGATCCTATTGTGGGTGTGTGAAACCTGAGTTTCAAGGTAGATGGTTCAGTCTCTATCCTATGTTGATGAAATTTATTATTCTTGTTTTATAAAATGATTTATAAAAGGAATTGGAATGATTGTTTTGTGTGCGTTGAAAAGATTTTTTAATGAAAAATGGGTTTTCCATGGTTTTTGATAAATGGAAAGAAAATGGGTATTTTCAAAGCATTGAAATGGATTTTTGAAATGGTTTTCAAAGCATTAAAACGAATTGTGAAAAAGAGAACATGGGTTACCTTGTGTACTTAGGTGGAAGGTTTATCTTGAGGATATCATCCATATTTTGTGATTATCAGGGGGTTTTCTCATGTGGATTTCATCTTTTTCCTAGGCCCATTGTTCTAGGGGACCGATATTAATATTTGGGGGGGAGGGGGTTACTCATGGGGTATTCCTCTGCATACAGGGACTATGTTCTAAGAACCGGATTGTGCACTTCATTGATTGTGTTACGAGTAGTATGCTAGTATGACCTATAATGTTACTTAGTTCTGATACATATGCTTCTATTTTTTTTCCTGTATTTGTTGTTTTAGCCTTGATATGTATGTTTATACTTATGAAAAAATGATATAGATAATTTTCTTTGAAATTGATATACTTGCTTCTGTTTTAGAACTATGATAAAAAGGGAAATACTTACCATGTTTTCTATAAAACTCATTTACTATTTATCATGCCATGTTTTATTTAAAATGAGCATATATGAATTGTTATATAGAGACTTATTATGGAACACTTGGGTGGGATCCTATTGAACTTGTTAGATCGCACCCTGCGCACCTCCTTGGTGGTGTGCAGACTAATATATGCCTTCCAATGTAGGAAAAGGAAAGGCGCCATAGTGAGGTGGTGAGGTTTCGTGTAATATGAGTTGGGTAGATGGTGATGAGATGGCAGGAGTTTGTCCACGCCATCACATGGAGTAGCTATTTGGTTTTGGTCCTTTATAGTTGGACTTGTCTCTTGGAGTTTTGGATACTTTTACAGTTGTTTGTTTCTACTCTATCTCTTACAGTATGACATATATTTATTGGATTTCTATTGTTCCTTCTTGATCTATGTATATATATTCCATGTGTTTGTTCAGGTTGGGAGAAATCGTTCCATTTGGTTTGTTGTTTGATGCTTGGGTGCTTGTTTCCAGTACATAGGGATTGAGAATGCCCTTCAGGTATGTTATAGATCGGGTCGGGTTCTTGGTTTGAGGGAAACCCAGGTTGGTGCATTACAATTTGGTATTAAAGGAGGTCTGTCCCCAAGATTTCTTATCTTGGGATGACTGTTATACTGTAGATAGGATTATCGGTACTTGAGAGGTATGTTGTGATAAGTTCCTGGCTAGATCTTGTCATGGTGAGACTTAAGTTGTCATGAGATGTTGGGATATGTGTCTCTAGTGTTGGGTTTTGTTTTGAATCTCAGTTTTTTCTTATGGGTTTTCTAGTTTAAACATATATTTACTCTATTGTATGATCATTCCTTCTATTTTTGTGTTCAGTAGTATGCCTCCAAGACATCTTTCATGAGTTCTTGAGGAAGGTGTAGCTGATGCTCCACAGGGAAATCAACTAGTGGATCTGAATCTCATTGATACTATCATACAAGCAGTTCATGTTGTTGATCAGGATGTGCCATGAGTCTAAAACTTGTTTGTTGAGGTATATCTAGAAGCTAGAGGAGATATAGATCGGTCGTGGTAATTCTTACACGAGAATCCACCATCCTTTAAAAGAACAAATGAACCTCAAGAGGCGGAGGACTAGCTGGATAAGATCAATCAAATCTTTGAATTTTTGGAAACACATGAGAATATCAAGGTAAAGTGTATAGTGTCCAGGCTCAAGGGTTCTGGTAAGCGATGGTGGGATTCCATGGTCTAGATATACAGACACGTGGAATTGGATTCTAAGGGTTTCAAAACCCTATTTTTCTAGCAGTTTTTTCCAGAGTCCCTGATTTTGGATAAGTATCCAGAGTTCCCATATTTTAATCAGGGAGAGTGTTTGGTATCGGCATACACCAATAATTTTTTTTCTTGTACATTTTTCTCCAGACATGGTGAATAATGAAGATTTTATAGATTAGAAGTACCTGTAAGGTTTTCGATTAGATATCAGATCACATGTGTTTATGTTGAAACTTTCTACCTATGAGGATACATTATATAAATATATGATAGAAGAGATGGATATGGAAGAAATGGTTGGTTTTTCCACCTCTTATTTTCCATCCAATGGAAACTTCAGTGGCACACATGGGAAGAATAGGAAATTATAGGATCATCACAAGAGTGGTGGAGGTGGGTCTTAGTAGTGAGCCTCCTCCACACCATCTGCTACAGCTAGTAGTGTGCCTCTGAATTGCTATCAGTGTAGCAAGGCCATACACACCAGAAGTTCTTGTCCTATGCCCATAAATACATGCAATATCTTTAGAAACATTATTCATTTATAGTGCTTTTGTTAGGATATGACTATGCCTCATCATGGTTAGGGTTTGTCAGATCTAAAGGATACTACAGTGCAGTCAAAAGTTTCAAGGACTACAGGTCTCTAGATACATTAATTAGGAGTAAATCAATTTCACATAGTAGAAGAGTGTCTAGAAGAAGTTGATGCAGGTCTGACAAAAGTGAGAGGTACTATCCTTATTGCATCTTCAGTAGCGATTGATTTATTTGATACTGGTGCCTCCCACTCATTTATATCTACACATTTTATTGATATGATTAAACTTCCAATGGAACTTATATCCTTTATAATGGAGTTAACAACACCTCTTGGAAAGAGGAGAGAGCAGGGGTTTCAGTGTCCTTGTTCATTAATGGTAGATGATATAGATTTGTCCTGGGATTTTCTCGTTCTTGATATGGATCTTTTTGACATCATTATCGGTATGGATTGTCTTGGTGCTCATTGGGATGAGGTTGATTGTTATTAGTGGTGTTTCTAATTTCTTACTACCGATGGGAGATCTTGTATGTTTTAGGGGGAGTGGGACCTGAGATCAGGTCATACGGGGCCTTCCCACCCAGATATTAGTAGTTTTTTGTATATTTTTACGATTGAGCCCGATGATATTTCTCCTGTTGTTGATCTTTCGGTTGTTGTTTGAGACTTTCCCGATGTTTTACTAGACAAATTCTCTGGTCTTCCTCTAGAGAGAGGTAGAGTTTACAATTAACCTAGTGCTAGGTACACAACCGATATCGATACCTTCTTATCATATGATACCAGTGGAGATGAAAGAGCTCAAGATTCAGTTGGATGACCTATTGGAAAAAGGTTTCGTTCACCCTAGTGTTTCACCTTGGGTAGACCTTATGCTCTTTTTCAAGAAAGAAGATGGTTCACTTTGGTTGTGCGTGGAATATCAGAATTTGAACCAGGTAAAAGTTAAGAACAAATATCCTTTTCTTCACGTGGATGATTTGTTTGATTTATTAAAGGGGAAAAAGTGTTTTTCCAATATTGATCTTTGGTTGGGTTATCATGATCTTAGAGTTCATGAGTCTAATATACCGAAGATAACTTTCAGGAGTAGGTATGTACATTATGAATATATTGTGATGCCTTTTGGTCTGAATAATACTCCTATAGTTTTTATGACTTTGATGAATCAAATATTCCATCAATATCTTTACACTTTTGTGGTACTGTTTGTGGATGATATTCTGGTATATTTGAAATCTGATCATGAGCATGAGAACCATATGAGTTTGCTTCTAGAAATTATGAGAAATCACCGTTTGTATGGAAAGATTTTGAAATGTAGTTTCTTGATTCAAGAAGTTCTCAGTGAAAAAAATTTCCGAACATGGATTGTCAGTTGATCCAAAGAAGGTAAACGTCATCCTGTCATAGAAGGAACCATATAATGTGTTTGAGATATGAAGCTTCCTTGGTCTTTTTGGATACTACCGATGGTTTGTTAAGGATTTCTCTAAACTAGAATCACCTTTGACTACTCTTACTAGAAAAGTGGTGAAATTCACATGGGATGTGAAGTTTTAGTATTCTTTCGATGAACTGAAACGACTTCTAACATCAGCTCCTATTATGATATTACCTGAGCCCGGTAAGGGGTACGTGGTGTTTTGTGATGCTTCTAGTGATGGTTTGGGATACATTCTTATGCAGGATGACCATGTGGTAGCTTACGACTCTCATCATCTTCCACCGCATGAGAATAATTACCTCACTCATGATTTAGAGATTTATGTAGTTATGAATGTGCTTAAATGTTGGTAGTGGTATCTTTTTAGAGAGAGGTTTATGGTCTTTTCTTATCATAATATCCCGAGCTATATATTTTCTCAGAAATACTTGAATATCCAATAGAGATCATGGGTATAATACATTCATATGTTTGACTTTGATATCACCTACACCTAGGGAAGGGTAATGTCATTGTGGATTCTCTTAACAGGAAAGTACCATCGCATGTTGTTCTATAATTGAAGGAGGAGTGGAGCCTTATGAGTAGCAGTGAAAAATGGGCTACGGGCCCATGGGCTAAGTGGATTTGGGGCGGGTTTTGGGTGGGGTGGGATTAATAAAATTATCCCACATTTTAAGCGGGTTTATATGGACAACCTGCACAAGAAGCCAACCCGTGCGGGTTTACCCGCATGGATACGGGATGGCCCGCAGGCTCCTTTTTTTTAAAAAAATTATCACACCATCAAATTTTCAAATCTCATGTTTCCAGACCTACGTGCACTACACATCACCCTAACTCCTATTCCCAACGCCTTGAATAACACCCTCCCTCACTCCTATTACTGATGTATCCTCTTTATTTTATTTATCTAACTGCTCTGCTACCCTCTCGGCCTTTCCCGTTGCCCCCCACCAGTCCTCTCCCACCTCCCTTGCCTCTTCCACTCTACCTCCCCCACCACCTCAGCTCTTCCACCCTCACTCCAGCACCCCTAATCTGACACCCCCACTCTCTAACCCTCTGCTCTATCACCCCCCACTACACCACCCCCTTCGCCACCCTCTGCTCTGCCACCCCCGCCTTCTCTACTATGCCGCTCCTACCTCCTCCGCTTCGCCTATCCCACCTCCTTCGCTCCGCCACCCCCACTCCACCACCCCTGTCACCCCTGCTCTGCCACCCCTGCACCCTCCGATCCGCCACACCCTGGTCCGCCACCCACCCCCGCTCCTCCACCTCCACCTCGCCACCTTCGCTTCACCACCCCCGCCTCCCCCGCCACCTTCGCTCAGCCTCCCCCACCACCTCCACTCTGCCACCTCTGCTCCACCACCCTGCTCCGCCACCCCGCTCTACCACCCCCACTCCGCCACCCTCCCCTCCAACTATAATCTACAGTAATTCTTGTTTTTTTTAATTTTTTGATTTATATTATTTCATAACAATATATTAATTGTTATTTTTAATGTTTGAAATTTTTCATATTTTTATTATGTTAATTTTATATCTATATTTTCTTAATATTTTTTATCAAAATAAAATGAATTAATACTTTTATTTTTTAGCATATTTTTTTATTTTATATGTTTTTTAAAATCTATTTTTAATTGTGTTTTGATGCAAGATTTGAAGGAAATATTAAAGGAGACAAGGGTCCATGTAATATTGGAGAGTCGTGTGAAATAGATCGGTCTTATTCTATATTTTTTATTGAGTGTTGTACACTTTATATTTGTAACTTTGATTTTGAAAATTTGGACTTTTTATGCTTAATTATAAACAATTTTATAATTAGATGAAATTTTGAATAGTCATTACAATTATTTTTCATAACAATATTTTTCATGAGAGATTTTACAAGTCTATTAAAATGTAAAAAATTATAAAAACAATAATGAATGTGGGTTGCCCATGGGCTTTCCCACATCCTTTGCGAGGCGGGGTGGGCTGGAAAAATCCATCTATTTTTTATGTGGGCTTTTGAGGGTCTATCCCGCATGGGCTCAAGCCCGCGTGGGCTTAGACCACCCCACCTCACCCCGCCCATTTCCCATTGCTACTTATGGGGATTTTTACTCAGTTTCACCTGGATGCTCATGAGGATGTTTTAGGTATGGTTCT
The DNA here is from genome assembly GCA_963277665.1 of Viscum album. Classification (NCBI taxonomy): domain Eukaryota; kingdom Viridiplantae; phylum Streptophyta; class Magnoliopsida; order Santalales; family Viscaceae; genus Viscum; species Viscum album. The sequence continues at coordinate 1,187,731,796 of OY728160.1, read as the reverse complement.
GAACAATTTATAGTTTTCATCATCTCTCTTGGAGTTTTTTTGAAGACTCAACATCAGGATTATGAGTTTAGAAAAACTTGATAAAGCCTTTACGGTGGGGAGACCATTTATGGTTGGTCTCTCTCTTAAAATTGTATGCTGTACTTCGAGAAGTGAGTTGTCATCCCAAAATCTGTGAGGATTTTAGTCTTGTTTAATTTTCATAGCTATTTCCGGTCCTTCCATATAGGTGCTAAAAAGATTTATTATGACATGAGATGATGATTTTGGTGGCTGGGTATGAAGTGTAACATCATATATTTTGTGTCCCACTATTACACCTTCCAACAGATAAAGGCAGAGGACTTGAAATCTTTTGGTTTACTTCAGCCTCTTCCGATGATGGTCTAGAAATGGGATGAGGTATCCATGGATTTTTTTTGGATTACCATGGAATCCCCAAGGTAGGAATTCTATCTGGTTAGTTGTTGATCGGTTGATGAAGTCTACTCATTTTGTTTTGATCAAGGATACCACTAAGGCTAAAGATCTGGGTAATCTGTATTTGAAGGAGATTGTGAGGTTACATGGGATTCCTTCTTCAGTTGTTTTTGATAGGGATCCTAGGTTTACCTCGAGGTTCTGGAGGATTCTACAAGAGGTAATGGGAACTCAGGTCATGTTGAGCACAACTTACCATCAAAAAACAAATAGTCATACAAAGCGTGTGATTCAGATCCTAGAGGATATGCTTCGTGCCTATGTCTTGGACTTCAGTGGATCATGGGATAGCCATCTGGTACTGGTTGAGTTTGTTTATAACAAAATTTATTAGTCATCGATAAGAATGGATCCCTTTGAGGCGTTTTATGGTCGACCATGTAGATCACCTATTTATTGGGTGGAGGTGGGTGAAGTATCTTTAGTTGGACCAAGTTTGGTTCAAGAGACATCAAAAAAGATTCAAGATGTACATTGATATCTGGTTATAGACCAGAGTCAATAGAAATTGTATGCAGATCAGTGACGTCCTCCTCTAGAGTTTTCTATTGGTGACTGGGTTTTCTTGAAAGTTTCTCCTCAGTTGGGTCATCATTGGCTTGGAAAATAGGGAAATTTGGATCTGAGATATGTTGGACCATTTGAGGTCACTAAGAAACTCAGGAAAGTTGCTTATCAGTTAACATTTCCATTTTAATTGATAGGTGTTCATGATGTTTTCCACATTCTTAGCTTTGTAATTACCATCCTAACCCCACTTATTATTTGAGTTGGGAAGAAATTGAGTTGGATCTAGATGTTTCTATTTTGGAGAAACTAGTTGAGATCATTGACTCTAAAGTGAAAGTATTGCATGGGAAGTTGATTCCGTTGGTCAGTGTTCTATGGAAACCCAGATCAGATTCTCACGAGACTTAGGAAAGAGAGTTTTTTATTAGGGAGAAATGACCTTATCTTTTTCTAGGTATTACATATTCCACACAAATTCCTGGGGAGGGAAAGTCTTTATAGTGGGGAGTTTTTAACATCCCATTACCAACCTATCAGGTACGTCTTTAACCTCATCATAGTTTTCCTTTTTCATTACCCATATAGGGTTGATAAGGAAATTGGGAGGATAACTATAATGGTTAAGTCATAGATTTGTTGGACTCTCATATTTAACTAGTATTTTTTATAGGATGTAGGAGGATTTTACACCATTTAACTAGGTTACATGATGTGTAAGAGTTTCTGGATGTAAGTCGTGAAAGGCTTTACACTATGAAAGGTTACATGATGTGAAGAGATATTACATGTTGTGAGTTAATAAAAGGACAGATTTTTAATTCAAGGTGATGGATTTCTCGGTGTACTTGAACACTGTGGATTTCATGATGTATAAAGGAGTTACACATTGTGTAATTCCCTGAGAAGGGAAGTTTTAGGGAACCGTTTGGGGTTTGGGTTCCCATTCAACCACTTTTTCTCCTTTTCTATCAAACCAAAACTCCTCTCCGACAATTTTGGAATCACCATTCCTTCTAGATCGATCCATTAGATATTCGATCTCAGTTGCAGTTGCGGTGTGTATCTCCAGGTAAGAGAGACTTTTGCTTCTTTGTTTCCATTGATCGTAGTAGTGCCCTTGGGTTTCATTATTAGATATGTTGATCAAAATTGGTGTTTCTTATTTTCTTCTTCCAAGATCTGTTGTGAAATCTCATTCCAAAGGCCTTTCCCTTGTCAGTTGTGGTGTGATGGGTGTTCGTCGTTGAGGTATGTGGTGTTTCATCTTCTCTTCCGACCATCTTTATCAATTGAATCAATCCTAATATGTGTGGATTGGATTCTAGGGATATGTTGACATCATTGGTTTTTTGTTGTTGGTGGATCCTATTGTGGGAGTGTGCGAACCGAGTTTTGGGGTAGGTGAATCTGTTTATATCCTATGTTGATGAACCTTATTGTTCTTGTTTTATAAAATGATTTATAAAAGGAATTGGCATGATTGTTTTCTGTGTGTTGAAAAGAGTTTTTAAAGAAAAATGGGTTTTCACTGGTTGTTGATAAATGGAAAGAAAAGGGGTATTTTCAAAGCATTGAAATGGATTTTTGAAATGGTTTTCAAAGAATTGAAATGAATTGTGAAAATGAGCACATGGTTTACCTTGGGTACTTAGGTGGAAGGTTTAACTTGAGGCCATCGTCCATGTTTTGTGATTATCAGGGGGTTTTCTCATTGTGATTTCCTCTATTTCCTAGGACTGTTGTTCTAGGAAATTGATATTGAGATGGGGGGGGGGGGTTACTCATGGGGTATTCCTCTTCTTCCCAAACCAATGTTCTAGGAACCAGATTTTTCACTTGATTGATTATGGTATAACTAGTCTTCTAGTCTGTCCTATAGTGATTCTTGGTGCTCATACATGTGATTGTGTTTTGTTTTGCTTGGATTTGTTGTTTTAGCCTTGATATGCATGTTTTTTTCTTGTGAAAAAAAAATGATATGGATAATATTCTTTGAAATTTATATATCTTATTTTTTTAGAGCTGTGATAAAAAGGGAAATATTTACCATGTTTTCTATAAAACTACTTTACTACTTATCATGCCATGTTTTATTTAAAATGAGCATATATGAATTTTTATATAGAGACTTGTTATGGAATAACTAGGTGAGATCCTATTGAACCTGTTAACTCACACGCTTTACACCTCCTCAGTGGTTTGTAGACCTATGTATGTCTTCCAATGAAGGGAAAGGCAAGGCACCATAGTGAGGCAGTGAGGTTTCGTGTCAGCTGAGTTGGGTAGCTGGTGGTGAGATGGTGATATTTTTTCCACACTATCATATGGAGTATTTGTTTGGTTTCAGTCCTTTATCGTTAGACTTGTCTCTTGGATTTTTGGCTACTTTTATAGTTGTTTGTTTCCCCTATATCTCTTACATTATAGAATATATTTCTTGTATTTCTACTATTCATTCTTTCTTTGTGTATATACATGACATGTGTTTGTTTAGGTTGGAAAAAATAATTCCCTCTAGTTAATTTTTCAATGCCCGGGTTCTTGTCACCAGCCCGTGAGGATTGAGGATGCCCTTTGGGTATGTGACAGATTAGGTCGGGTGCCAAGTTTTAGGTAAACCTGGGTCAGTGTGTTACACAAGTCAAGACTTTGAATCAAACTCAGTTTCTTTTTCCAAATTTCTCAATAGAATTGGTTCCTTTTGAATATAAGATTCAACCAAAAAAATTGAAATATCAATGTTAGGAATGGATATGGACTCAAAGTTAGTGATTTATCTCAATTATTTAGTGATTAGTGTTTTTGAAAAATCATCAATGGAGTTATATTTAGGAGACTCAATCCATGATGTCAAATTATCCTATTTTGAATCCAAAAAATAAATTTCCTCCTGATTTAAATACCCATAAACAATTCCTTAATCTTTTTATTCTATCCCAAATCCAAAGGTTAGTTCTTCAGTAAATTCATGAGAGGTTTGTAGGAGAAAATATTCTTCTATTAGTGATGAGGAAGGGAAAAATGAGTGGGAATGGGTTCTATATCTATTTTAATGATTTTTAGTTCAAATATTAATGATGAAACCTCAAAATTCATTCTCTCCATTTTTTGAAATAGTTTCTCAAGTAATGGTTGTGGATCAGGATGGACAAGGAGTTGATCCAAATGGTCTACTCCAGGAGGATAATATTTTTTTTGGAATTTCATTAGAGGTTGTTTAGATTGGATTTTTTGGGATTGAAACTCATTACAGGATGGGATGTTTTGTTGAGAATAGGAGATCAAACATTATGGTTTATTTTGGTTTTGATTTTCCCATTATTAGATATTGGTATGGTCATTATACATCACACTTGGTGTGGGGTAGTCAAATAAGGGATATGTTTCCCATGTTTGTTTTTTTCAAAATGGCCATCCATAGGAGTGAAATTAGGGCGAGATCCAAGAAGTGGGGCTGAGAATAGTGAAATTGAGGTGATAAAAGGATGATAGTGTCTAATATAACTTACTTAGTTACTAAAAAATGGCACCAAAATTTTATCTCGCTCAAATTTACCTAAGTTTTTAGGGTTTATCAGTCGCTTATAGTGTAGATTGGGTTGTCGAATCCTTAGATACCTAAGAAGAAACCTGTTGATGTGTGCATTCTATGGATTATTTTGGATATGAAGTGGCCAACTTGGGTTTTATTTTAGATGGTTTAAATTAAAACTAATAGACCTAAGTGAATTAAACTTATGAAAAAGGTTTGATCCTATGTTATTATAAGGTATGGATTGAACGATTTTCTTTTTAAATTGATTCAATTTCATTAACTCAAGAAGCGTTAATTCAATGAAATAAATCTAACCTCATCACTTACTAGTTTAACACCTTCACATGCACATGTTAATAACCTACACACTTGGAGGATCATTTTCATGATAAATCCTAAGTAAAGGATATTATTAGCACATGAAAAGTTCGACGATAAAATTCAATAAGGAAGCGGTAGAGAGAAAATCATTGAATGAAAAACTCAAATAAAAGAAATGATTAAAAATTTATTGAGTGAGAAATACCATCCAATACAGACCTTGATACTAACTTGGATCAAACCATAAAAGTTTTGTCCCTCCATTGATACTATGATCTCAATGGAAGTGGGAAGTATACCCATGAGGGTGGAATTGAAGGAGTAAAAAAACAATGAAATAACAAAAACTCCACCATTGTTTGAAGGATTTATCTCTTTTTTGTGTGAATAAATTCACAACTTAATGAAATGGTATAAAATTTGTAAAAAAAATAATATAAAATGAGAATAATAACAAGTTTTATAAAGAAACTAAGGTGATTATAATAACTTACAATTGAAAGAACATTACAAAGATAAAGTGGAAACATAACATTACAATGAAACAAAGCACAAAATACACCTAAATACTCCAAAAACACTACCTTAAATAGGAATTTTGGAAGACTTGGGTCGATAAACCAACATTATAAGTCATCACACTTGATTATGGTAGGCTTAGGGTGGTGGAAAGTTTGTGGAATCTAGACTTTCCACCCTTGAACCGAAATAAAAGCCAACTTGCATGCCTCGAATAGATGTGTAAAAACAATATTATAGATGGAATAATTTGGATGGTATATAGAATAATAAATTTAAGCCCCATATTTTTCATAAAACCCTTTAAAATTTCATCCCAATAGGAATTTTTTTTTCCGGATATATGATTAAAATGGTGGAATATTTTTTTGGGATGTGGAATCTGGCCCAGAATTGCATCTTCAACTTGGTCTGCCTTGAACTACATTAAAACATCCAAATTAGATATAGAAAATATTGAATTAAATGTTCCACATGATGTTATATATCTAATTTTTAAATTTTAGTTTAATTGGGCTTGGATCTTGGTCGTTAAAGTGATATTATTAGGTTACTATCAAGTTCACTTTTCCCAAAATTTCTTTGGTTGAATGTCCAAAATGGTGGTCTTCCAATGTGAATTTTCAAGTGCTCCAAAAGTATGAATTGTTCACAATGGAATTAGAAACCTTAAAATTAAATATTAAATTAAAATAATAACCACTTTGTGTTTTAGGAGGTGTTTAAATATGTACCAAGTAATAGTACACTTTAAGAAAGAATTAAAATTATAATGTGAAATAATGCTCAAATTGTAAAATGCACTAAAAATGGTGTTTATGAATAATGAAACACATAAATATTATAATATAAACAATTAATATTAGTCTCTTTCAGTGGATAATCAAACTCCCCCCTTCTTGGAATAATTTTAAACATTCTCTAAACGATAAGAAGTTATATATTTCCTTCAATGAGTTACTCAACTACCTATAAATTGAGGAGGAATATAAAAAGAACATAGAGGAAAATTATACTAAGGATGAAAAATCCAAGGTCCTCATGGTGGAGGGAGTGGGTCCATATAGCTCCTTAAGGGGGGGAAATGACCCAACCATCCTTTGAAAGGAAAGACTCAATTCAAAAAGAAGAAAGGGACATGGTATTTTTTTTGGAGCTAATTCCCTATAACTAATTAATTTGTACTTTATATTATATGTATATCCACATTCTCAATACCTCATCTACAAAAGATTATGAAATTCAAAGGGAATTTTATTTTTTTAATTTTTTCAGACCATAGGTTATTTTGAAATTTAGTACTTGTGTTAGAATTCAAGGAGTTAGAACACATTAAATGATTTTTTTTGGATATGGATTGAGTCCTAGGAGGTGCCTTGGGTGATCAGGATAATATTAGGAGCTTCAAGTTGAAGTTGTAGTTTTTGGAAGGGTTTTTATGCTGACACACAGTTTGGGCCGCACTATTTAGGGAAAACTATGCAGTTACCCTTATATAGAGAGTTTTATAGTTTTTTTATTCATGCATAGTTAGTATGCATGACTAGTACATAGTTAAGGGAGAATCATGAAGATTTCAAAGAAAAAAGTGTGAGTTGGTTGGAATTAGTGGCATAAATCACGATTTGCACACAATTGTAGAGGAACCTTAAGAAACCTAAAGTATGAGTTTAGAGGATTTTTTTCACAATTAAAACATGGTTTATTAAATGGTGTAGCCAAACTGGGCATGGTGTGTGGCCTTGAACAGTGATGGTCACATAGTTAGTGCACAATTTGACAAATCATTCATCCAAACAACATGACTTTCTAGGATGGAATGAGTGTTCTACCGACCTTCAGTGAGTGGTTGGTCATCATTTTAGTGTGATGAGGTTGCTCGATGAGTTATCAAGAAATTATTCCTATTTTAATTTAATTGTAATTTAATTATAAATTATTATAATTAAATTATTTGATTAATTATAAATGATAAAAATTAGGGAATTATGTCTTGAGATAAGTTCCTAGTAGTTGATGTCGTGAGCTCAGGTGATGGTGGTTGAGTTATTGCTTAAAAGGGAATAAATCTGGAATTGAGGAAGGTGGTATTTATAATTTTCCTATAACACCATGATATTTTGGAATATATATATATATATAAATACCATGTTTGATACCTTGTTTCACAAGAAACACCAAACTAAAAGGATCCATGACATATTATATGAATATTATTAAGAAAATTTAAGAATAATAAAACATCTAGTAAATAAAAATATTATAATGAATTATAAATGTATAAAAAATCTGATTAAGAATACTTAAAATTTTAAAAGATAATTTTTCAATAAAATTAGTGTTGGCTTATTCCAACACCTCCTTATTTTAATGATCCCAAATCATGTTTTTTATGTTTCTAATGAAGTTTATGTTTTATGATAATCAACTATTTTTTTGGACAAAATGATAAAAATGGCTAAGTCTTAAAGTGATCGTGACAACCTACCACATGAAGAAGTTCAACTTACCATGAAGGTAAAGTGACTATGTGGAAGTGACCACACATTGAAATCTAAGTGACCACATGAACAATCAATTGACCATATGTAAGTTGAGAATTTTTTTTATAAGACTTGAACTAACTACACATTTAAGATCAAGTGACTACATAAAGAACTCAACCCATCGAAAGAATTAATGAAGTGATCATGAGAAGAAAAAAAGCTACCACATAAAGAAGTGAAGTGACTACAAGAAGATATGAAGCTACCACATAAAGAAAAGAAGTGTCTGCATAAAGTAGCCAAGTGACCATGGAAAGTGACCATGCTAAGTAACCATTTCATGTAACTATAAGCCACAGTAACTGTGTATAAGTGAAGACTAAATGACCATGTCTAACTTAAGCAGTGAGGTATATTCAAATCTCCAATGTCTATATTTTGAATCATTTATTACCGAGTTAGTGAATTTATGTTTGTAATGAGTATGAAGATTAAATAATGAATATCCTCTAATGGATAATTAGATAATTTTATATCTTTAAGAAGAAGAGACACTCATAGACAATAAAGATATAGATCAGTTCACATGAATGAGAGATATACTAACATTATACCATACTGAACACTTAAATGAAAATTTATTTTTCTAACCTCTATGTGAAACACTTGTTTGAAGCTTTTCAAGGATTTATTTAAAGATGATTGATTAAGTGAACCTGAAAAGACTGATCCACATCAAACAGTCAATCTTTATATCCTTTTCTCTCTTTATTTTAGCTTATATTTTGAGTTTTTTTTGATTTAATATTCTTATTCTTTAACACAATATCTGTTTTGTATTGAAGAATAATAGATACTATTTCTTTCATTATTTTACATATTTTATCCCATGTATAGCTGTGTAAGTGGTTGTGTGTAGCCTAGACTACCTATGTACATTTTTTATTTGTAAAAACCTGGTCCAATTTATCGATCAATTTATTTATTTAATAAAATTATTGACAACGGATGATTTCCAAGTGGATAGAATTAGGACTCATCTTGATACTGGACCTCTTGTTTTATTCCGTTGTGTTTTTTGTTATTTTTTTACTCTAAAAAAACAAAATATTTTTAGTTTTCAAAACTATATAACAAAACATTACTTTGGTAGTTAGCTTTAATGAGTGTTTTATATATGGTGTTTGATACAAGTAAATTTGTTTCAAAAGTTTAAGAGTTTTCAGAAACTTTTTTTAACTGAGTTGTGATAGAACTTTTGAGAAACTTTTTGAAAATATAAAATTATATACTTATACTATTTTAGTTAACTAGATTCTTTAATAAATTGGTGGATTTGATTTTAAATCTTTTTAAATGGAAATTTTAATTGAAAACTCAATTCATCCCCTCTTGAGTTGTCCACTCTGACCAACATTTGGTATCACATGATTTTTTATTTATTTATGTAGTCTTTAAATGTGATCAATATTTTACACAAAAGATCAAAATTTCTATTTATTTCTAAATTTATATTATTCTGGATAACAATAAACTTGAGGGGACTTCTACTAACATACCTACTTATTTTAATGGTACTAATTATTCTTAATATAAAATCAAGATGAAAATATATATAGAGATATTGGGATTTGAATTTTGGACTGCAATAGAGGATAAATATGAAAAATCTAAAGCTACTAGAGCTGATTGGAGTTATGCCACTAAGGCCTCTTATGTTTTTAATTATAAAGTTATGAATGACTCATTTTTTTACATTATGAGAAGATGAGTATAATATAATTTCCGTATGTTCTACTACTTATGAAATTTGGGATACAATTTCCGTGTCTCACAAAGGAACATAAAATTTTAAATAAATGTTCCTAAATACCTATATTATTAAATATGATACATTTAAGATGAAACCTGATGAATAAAGTTATGATATGTATCTCAGGTTTAATGAAATTTTCAATATAATTCATGCAATTGGGAAGAAAATTGAAGACAAAGATAAAGTGATGAGACTTCTGCAATTCTTGATTGATGAAGAGGAACCTCTATCTCTATTTTAGAATCATGCAATATAAGAAAACTTCCAATAAAGGAGATGATTAGAAAACTCATGATATAAAAGGAATAATTGTAAGTAAACAAAGAATATGATGAAATAAATAGAAAATTAATTACTTCCAAAACTTCCAAGTCAAAGATGAAGGAGAAAATAAAAGAAGATAGTTCAAGTGAGGTCAAATTACGATTTGATAGTGATGAAGAGATAAATCATCTAGCCTAGAGATTTAAAAAATTTTATAGGAAGAATAATTTTTTCAAGAAATCAAATTATGGAGGAAAGTATTACAGAAGAGGGAATTAGAAAGAGGAAAATTAATAAGGAGAAGTGACTTGTTATGAATGTAAGAGAAAATGGTATATCAAAGATTAATGTCCAAAATTAAAGTCTAATAAAAGGCATGGGGATATAAGAAAAAGACCAAATAAATCTATGAACGAAACTTGAGGCAGCTCTGATGATAGTTCTAATGAGTCTGATTCAAGTATAGAAGACAATGCTAATAAATATGACATGTGTTTTATGAGAAACACATATAAGGAGATAAATACTATCTCTACATCTCCTACTTATATTTCTAATATATCTAAAAATGAAAAAATGATGATAATATAACTAGTGAAAATTTATTTGAATATTACAATATGCTGGAGAAAACTTTTAATGAACTTAAAGACAAGTATAAAAATTTAAATATATATAATTCTTTATCTGTTTATATTAAACCTGACCTTTCTATACAAAATTAAAAGGATGATCATTTATTTAAAAAAAATAATGAACTTAAAATGTAAAATGAGAAAATAAAAAAGGATATTAAAAGGTTTAAAAATGTTAGAGAAACATTGACCATGATTCTTGATAAATAGACCACACCCAAATAGAAAACTGATATTGGATACAAACCCGGTCAAAGAAGAATTTATAAGAATAAATTTATTCCTAGATCAAGATCTCCCAATTATATAAATAGTTCTTATTCTTATGGACCTAATAGAGTTTTTATTTCTAAAATTATTAAGTATGCTTATGGTAAATCGTTAAATAACTTTATATTTTAAAATATCTTATTACTAACTTCTCTAGACCTAAGAAAGTGTGGTTACCAAAGTTATTTCTTATTTAAATGTGTGTAGTAAAATTTATTGAAGAGTACAGATAAGTATTCATGGTATCTAGATAGTGGATGTTCCAAACACATGAATATAGACTATTCAAGCATTAAAATACATATAAATGTGGATGGTGGACATGTCATTTTGGCAAAAATGCCAAATGAAAAATAATAATACATAGTCAAATTAGTAACTCTAATTATGATTTAATTTCTAAAGTCTTATTTATTGATGTTTTAAAGTATAATCTTCTTAGAATATCACAATTATGTGATGATGGTTATCATTTAAAGTTTGAAAATAATTCTTGCAAAATATATGATTATAAGAATGTTTTATTATTTACCATTTTACGCAATGATAATGTTTATGTATTTGATTTAGATTCTTTATTTTCTCAAAACATTTCTTGTTTAAATGCCTTTCAAAAATAATCTTGGATATAAAATAAGAGACTAGGACACTGAAACCTTCACCCTCTTATAAAGATAACTAGAAAAGGTTTAGTTAAGGATTTTCCTAAAACAAAATTTCCAAAAGATAAAGTGTATAACCCCTATCAAAAAGAGAAACAACATAATATCTATTTAAAAAATTAATAAATTTCAACTTCTAAACCCCTAGAATTGGGTCACATGGACTTTTTTAGACCTTCTAGAGTTTATAGATTAAATGTTAAGCATTATTCCTATGTTCTTATAGATGAATATTCTATATATACTTGGGTATTATTTTTATCTCACAAAAGTGAAGCTTGTTCCTATTTTGTAGAAAATGAAAAATCTATAGAAAATATTAGTGGACTCACTATTAAGAACTTAAGAAGTGTCCATGGTCACGAGTTTGAAAATCAAGACTTTGAAACTTTATAATCAGGTGTTGTAGGAATAAGGAATAATAATTTTCAATATATTGCCCAGAACATTCTCAATGAGTATGACTTACCTATTTATTTTTAATCAGAAGATATCAATACAACATGCTATATTATCAACAGGGTTCTTATTAGACCAATATTAAAGAATACTTCATATGAGTTATGGAATGGAATACAACTAAAGGTTAATTACTTTCTAGTTTCTGGATAAAAGGCCTTTATTCTCAAAAAAAGGAAATTGTAGAAAATTTTACATCCAAAAGTGATGAAAGAATCTTCCTTGGTTACTCAACCTCCAATAAATCATATAGGGTGTTCAATAAAAGAACCAAAATTATGGAATAATCTATACATGTCAAATTTGATGAAACAGATCCACATGAGCCTAATAATTCTTTAGAAAACCTTGAGGGTGATCCTTTTAACTTGAATATCAATACCTCAACCAAGCCTAGTGATGGTTCTATAAAACCCACTGTAGAAAAATCACATAACATTGAATAATTTTTTGAACCATACCTTGAAGAATAAAATGAAGTAAAAATTAATTCTATACCCATATCCATTATAACTCATAGTGATAATCACTTAGATGGCATAGTTAGGGATTTAGATACAGGTACTCAAACTAGAGATTCTCATAGAAACTGGGTTTAACAAAGATCCTTCTTATCACAAATTGAACCTAAAAACATCACTCAAGCTATAAATGATGGATTCTGGGTAATAGTTATACAATAAGAGTTAAAATAGTTTGAAAGAAACAATATATTGGAACTAGTGGAAAGACTTAAAGAATTATTGACTAGTGACACTAAGTGGGTGTTTAGGGAAAAGGTTGATGATTCTGTCATAATAATTAGAAATAAATCTACAATTGTTGCACAAGAATATAATCAAGAGGAAGGTATTGACTATGAAGAAAATTTTTCACCAGTAGAAAGACTTGAAGCTATTAGAATACCACTTTCCTATGTAATAAATTTTAATTTCAAACTATATAAAATGGATGTTAAGAGTGATTTTCTTAATGGTTATATTATTGAGAATGTTTTTGTTGATCAACACCTAGATTTTAAAACCCACATTTTCAAAATCATGTTTTAAAATTAACTAAATATATTTATGGTTTAAAACTAGATCCTAGATATTGGAATGATAGGATTATCTATTTTTTGGTTTCTAAAGGTTTTTAAAAGGTATAGATGATCCAAAAATTATTTATAAAAATAATTTACAAATATGTTTTGATAGTTTAGATTTTTTTATGGTATTGTTTTTGGATGATCCAAAAATTCATTGCATATTGAATTATTATAATTAGTACAAAATAAATTTGAAATGAGTTTAATGGGTGAGTTAAAATTCTTCCTTGGTTTTCAAAATTTTAAAAATAAGGAAGGAATAATTTTAAATCAAATAAAATACACTAAATATATTTTAAAACATTTTGGTATAGATATTAATAAAGGTATTGATACTCCCATGAGTATAGGATGTAAGTTAGATCCAAATGAAACCAGAAAGTCATTTGACCAAAATAATTAGAGAGGTATGATTGGAATTTTACTATACTTAACTGATAGCCAACCTGAAATTATGTTGAGTGTATATTTATGTGCTTGTTTTCAAGAAAATAAAAATGAATCACATTTTTATGCTATAAAAATAATTTTTAAATACCACAAAAGTACAACCAATTTAGGATTGTTCTATTCTAAAGGTCAAACATTTGACTTAGTTATTCATATGCATATTTTAGTTCCTATAAGTTAGATATAAAAAATACTTCTAGAATATGTCACTTTTTAGGTAAGTATATAGTTTCACAATGTAGTAAGAAACAAAACTTTGTAACATTATCCACTACTAAATCTGAGTACATAGCTACAGACAATTTTTGTACACAAATTCGATGGATGAAACACACATTACTGGATCATGGAAATTAGTTTAGAAATTTCCCTATAAATTGTTACAATACAAGTGATATAAATATTTTTAAAAACCCCACACATCACACAAGGATAAAATACATTAATATAAAACATCACTTTTTAAGATACTATTTTCAAAAGGTTGATACGACTCTTGAATTCATTGGTACTAAACATCAGCTTACATATATTTTTATGAATCCATTGAATTTTGAGAGAATTAATTATATCAAACATGAATTAGGAATTATTAACTATTCATAAATCTTTCAATTCAGTTATAACTCTTATAATTGTTTAATTCTTATTATAAGTGCTCAAATTATGTGTTTATTAAGATTTTTCTTAAGTAACAATGAAGTTTTGTTCATATGATCAATTAAGAGAATATGAGCTTTTTCTCATGAGGTTGGTATACCCACCATGATCTTTTTCTCTTGTGGTAAATTAAGTGATCATGGCCCATTGGTCATGCAGTCACTATACCTGCCATGAATTATCTAAGTTACCATGAATACATGTTTAGTATACTTAACATGGATGTTTGTGTTTAAAATATTTATTAAGTTGTATTGGTAGGATTTTATTTAATCACATTGTTATTTTAAGCCCTAAACGCTTGAATGAATTTTAAATTGGAATCTGAATCATCACACATCCATTCCTTCGAAGCCCCACTGACTCTCTCTATCTCGAATCTATTTTCTAAACCATTTTATTTCTCTTGAAATCGAACTCGAACCACTAGAGTTTTAATTGTACAGAAAAAACGATGAGGATAAAAATAGATCATGATGATGAATCTCCTACTATATCACCTCCTTTAAAAGAAATCAAAGAAATACTGAGGTAGCATGATTGCTACAGTGAATCTACACAACCCTCATATGTTAAACCAACCTATTTATGCTGAAAAGGAAGCTGATGTAGAATGTATTAAGTTAAAAAAATATTTAGTGTGGAAATCAATTCAAAGTAAAGGCTGGAATGAATGATTCATGGATAATGGAAATCCATTTTATCCAAGATTTTTTAAAGAGTTTTATGCCCATATGGAATTTATTCCTAGAGATAAAAGAGATACCATATGGATAATGGTAAATGTAAAAAAAATTATATTCTCTTAAATACTCTAGGATAAGTGCTTAAGTGTTTCTAAAAAGGGGGAATACAAATATTATCAGAGCTTATATCCTTTGAATCATGCTCATTTTGATTTTCAGAATGCTATTGAGGAATTAACTAAGAATAAGACTCCCAAAAGGATGACTATAGTAGATATTACTGGAGAATGCATACTATTGGTAAAGTTTATCCAATATATCATTTGTAATGAGAAAGAGGAATTTATTATCCTAAGGAACCAAGATATACTATTTATATTCTTGATAAAGAATGGGATTCAAATAAGTTTATCAAGGTGTGTCATGAGATGTATATATGAGCTTTTTAAACCTTCATCAAAGTTCAATTTCATTCCATATCCCGAGTTCATCTTAACCTTATTGTATTTTGAGGGATTATTTTATTATGGGGAGGAAAATGTGGCTTCCTCTGATGGGTTTTTCCTAAATCAAAATATTTTTAAGCACATTAAGGTGAATTAGAAGCCTTAAATAAAAGAATGGGTAGCTAATAGTGAAAATCTCTGTGAGAAATTTAATCATGTTAAGGATTCAGTTAGACCAAGTGACCAAGTGAATCTTGGTTTATTACCTAATGAATTAGTTGTGTATTATTTATATGAACATGATGATGTTGTTATAGAAGTGAAAGTAGAGGAAATTGAGGTGGCTGAATTTAGTGAGGAAGCCAATGTGGCTTATGCAGAGGTCAGGGAATCCTATCCTGTAGTGTATTTTAGAGATCCTAAATCTCCTTTACCCATACCTTTTGATGAGGATGAATTTCAAGATAAATATATTATTGATACCAAGGTTTTAGTAAGTTTTTTTTTGAAGAACCAAAATGGGATGACTCAAGTGAATTTGAATAAAGAGAATAAAGTTTTGAGAAGTTTTCCACTCCAATCCCTATAATTGAAAGTATACCTAAACCTAGTGTACAATATGCACCTTAAAAGATAAGTCCCCAATATCAGCAGTACTAGGCCTGAATTACTCTAAATTAGATTTTTATTATGATAATGTGGGAATATAAATAGATAATGGTAGACCTTCCCTCCCTTATGTACAGGGATATCTTGAAGGATCTTTAATATATGAGATTGATTCTCAAGAAATAGTTGAGGTGTCCCTACTCATAACTTCAATTGACAAAGTTTTGGAAGAAATTTTTGGAATAAATCCTACCAAATATGTTGACGAACCTGTTAAAATAAATGATACATATTCACTTGGATCATCCCATACACATCCTCTTAAGGTGGAGGAGGATACTGCTGATGAGCCAGGAATTCTATTAGAGCATGTGGTGATTGAGGGTGTGATTGGAGGTAGGAAATATCATTTGGATGCATCTATACCTGTACTTTATTATGTTCCTTCTATATCATATATAAAAAAATAGGATTTAAATTAATTCAAATCAGATCTAATGGGTGTTTTGAAAGAACTTTTTATTGGCTTTAGGAACTCTGTGGAACCATTTAGAGATGAAGATATATATAGAATAACTATTCTAGTTATTTCTCATATTCAACCAAGATTACATCTCAAAATGGAACTTGTGAAAAATGAAAATGAGGATTTGAGATCTCAAGTGGGTGCCTTACAAGTCAATCTTAAAAATATGATGTTGAAGTTAGATCAAATATTTCTAAATGCAGTGCTTCAATCATCTGCTTCATCTAATCTCCCTACATCTTCCTTAGTACCTCCTCCTACCCTTATTCCATCTATTTTTAATTAATATGTAATCAGAAAGATCATAATATATGAGTTTAAGGATTTTTTTGATGAGTTTAAGAAGATAAGTGAAGTGGTGTTTGAAGGTTTTTAGACCCATGATGCCAAGACCTTATAATTAGTTAAAAAATTTATCAAGCAGGTTGGCATAGATAAAGATACTATTAGAAGATATATTGATTTCTATCTCAGTAGGATCTTTACCAAATTTGAATAGAAGTATGTATTCATATATTTGGATAGTGATCTTAGAATTCCTCCCTTGACTTAAGCATCCATGAAGTTTAAATGTTAAAAGTTCTAACTCCAGTTCCAAAATATTTTATGGAAAACAAAGAGGATTATTTTCAGGCCATGGAATATGGATTAATATCTATAAAGGATTTAACCCAATTTATAGAACCTTAACTATACACTGAAAACAATTCCATTTTGGCTCCTCCTACCTTACCCATTAGTTCAACCCCTCCTTCTACTACAACCACTTTTGTTAACCCTTTTGGTTTGTCTTCTAAACAAGCACTTCAACACCTTTCATCCTATTTCTAAGTGTGTGGTTATTCAAGAACCTACTTCCATCTCTACACTACAACCTACCCAACCTACCTCAACCTCTATATCAAAATTAAAGGATCATATTATCTCCACTGACATCAGAGATTTCATGATTCTGATTCTGATTAGAATTTTTCATATGGTCACTTTTTGTAATCTCTATTTGTAATCCTTTTAACATTAATAAAATACTTTTTTCCATGTATTACTAGTTATCTAATTATTTACAGTGTTTATTTCTTATTAATTATTATATTTTAACCTATCTTAAATTTTTGATAATCCCAAAAAGGTATAAAAAATAACGTATTCAATTCATTTCATATATCTTTCATGATTTTTGATCATAAAAAATGAGATGATTGTTGGTTTATTCTAACATATCCTTATTTTAATGATCCCAAATCATGTTTCTTATATTCATAATGAAGTTTATGTTTTATGATAGTTATATTTTTTTCTAAATAAAATGATAAAAATGGTTAAGTCTTAAAGTGACTATGACAACCTAACAAATAAATAATTTCAACTGACCATGAAGGTCAAGTGACTGTATAGAAATGACCGCATGTTGAAATAAAAGTGACTACATGAACAATTATGTAACTGTATATCAGATGAGAATTTTTTTTCTAAGTATTGAATTGACCATATAAAGGATTCAACCTACTGAAATAATAAATGAAGTGACTATGAGAATAAATTAAGCTAACACAAGAAGAGGTTAAGTGACTACAAGAAGAGATGAAGCTACCACATGAAGAAAAGAAGTGTCCACATGAAGTAGCCAAGTGATTGTGGCAAGTGATCAGGACAAGTAATCATAGTAAGTAACTGTAAGCCAAAGTAACCATGCCTAAGTGAAGACTAAGTGTCTATGTCTAACATAAGTAGCGAGGTATATTAAAATCTCTAACGATTATAACTTGAATAATTTATTGTAGAGTTGGTATATTTAAGGTTTCAATGAGTATAGGGATTAAATTATGAATATACTCAAATAGATAATTAGAGAAGGCGATCTCTTTAAGAAGAATATTGACTCATAAACAATAAAGATATAGAGCAACGCACATTCATGAGAGGTATACAGACATTCTATCATACTGAACACTTCCACAACACTATGTTTTTTGACCTTTCATTGAAACACTTAGTTTAATATTTTCAAGGATAGATTTAAAGATGATTTATCAACCGAAGCTAATCAAATTGAGATGCTTGAAAAATTAACTCTTTTTATCCTTTTCACTCTCTATTTTATCTTACATTTTGAGACATGTGTTATTTACTCTATTTATTATTTAACACATGCTCTGTTTTGTATTAAAGAGTACTGGATACACTTTATTTCATTATTTTATATATATTATCCCATGTAAAACTATAAAAAGGTTATTTGTAGCCTATAATTCCTATGTTTAGTTATTATTTGTAAAAACTCAATCCATTTTGTGTATTAGTTTATTTTTTTATTACGATTCTAAGTAGTGGGTTATTTCCAAGTGGAAAGGACTAGGTCTCGACTTTAGACTGAACCTCTTATTTTATTCCACTGCATTTTTTTTTCTACTCTATTTTTTTAATTTTTTTTAGTTTTCAAAACTATATAGAAAAAATTACTTATATAGTTAGCTTTAATAAGTGTTTTATATACATTTTTTGATATAAGTAAATTTGTTTCAAAAGTTAAAGAGTTTTCAAAACTTGTTTTAATTGAGTTATCATCAAACATTTGAGATTTTTTTTGAAAATATAAAATTATATACTTCTACTATTTTAGTTAACTAGGTTATTTAGTGGATTTACTTTTAAATATTTTCAAAGAGAAATTTTAATTGAAAACTCAATTCTTCCCCCACTTGTGTTGTGTATTCTAACTAAAAAGTAGTTTTTATTTTTATATTGTATTTTAATTTAAATAATAAATTTATAAATTTTAGAATTTTAATTTTTTAAAATTAAATTCACTTTTGGATTAATAGTTTCAATATATTCTTAGGGTGATTTTTTGGGATTTTTTTCGAAATAATTTAATTTTAAGTGAATAATGTAGGTTTTACCAAAATTATAAATTTTATGACCATGCCAATATACGAGTAAGAAATATAAGTTTATAAAACCTTTTAATTTCGTAGAGATTTGTTTAATGAGTAAAGTTATGTATTTTAAAATATAATTTTGAAATTATAAAACCTATGTTTAATTTTCAGAACTTAAGTAACATTTTATTCCAATTTAAAAATAGTTTTCATTGTTTTTATTTAATTAAACATTTTATGAAAAAATATATTTTGGTTTAATTTGAAATAAAAAAATCTTATTTATTTTATAATGAACCAATTTATATTTTGGAAGTAAATAACATTTATAATTTTAATGTACATATTAATTTTAATTTTAAAAACACACTTTTTCTAAAAATCGTTTTTACGCGTTATGTGCGTTTATTCTAAAATTAACTATTATAAACATTAGAAATTTTATTTGATAAAATTATTTTCAAATTTGAAATAAATTTTTTCAAATTATTTAATATGATAATTTTTATTTTTGGTATTTAAAATTAATTACCAAGCTTAAAATTTTACTACCAAGGTAAAAGTATATTGAGGTAAAAAGTAAACAAAATAAAAAAAAGTCTTAAATCACTCCAAGTTGTCTCCAAAATGAGTGGTGGATATATTAATAGGCACAATAAATATCTAAAATTAATATTTTACACTCTTGGAACGTTTTACCCTTGAATAGTAACATTCCATTATTGAAAAGTAATGGGTACTCCCAAAAATTACCCTTAAGTTCACTTATAACAAAGGAACACTTACACCCCTTCATGCCATACCCATCCCTTTAAATTTTATACTAAAACTCTTAAATTTTTCTAAAAATAGAATCCAATATTAATTTTTTAATTCTATGGTCTCAATTAGATATCCTAATGCCTTCATTTCCAAGGAGTTTTCAAGAGAAATCTTAAGTTCTTAACATGGGTATTTCTCACTCCTTAGCCTTTTCTTCTTAATCATTATCTTCCAAAATTATTCTATTCACCCTAATATAATGAAACTAGTATTATTAATATACTATAATTTTATTATATTAATGTATTAACCATTATTAAATCTTCTCCATCCTCTAATAATAACAAAACAACATCAATTGCGTGTATGTGTGAACTATGACCACCACAAAGTGATATAGTTAATTTTTCATTATTTCCTATAATGGTTGGTAAAAATAACATATTTTATGAATTAATATGTTTTATGTGTCAAAATTATTATTCTGAAATAATAATTTATCATATACCTTCATTCCATCCCCTTTGTTAAGAAACAGAATTGTTAATCACGCGTACGTGCAGACTACCACCTCCACGATCAGAGAATTTCATTTTTCATCACCAAACTTAATGTATGGTTATAATAATTAATTTAATAAAGGTTAATTATATTTTTTAAATGTTTAATATTCTTTAAAAATTATATCAACATTATATAAAATCATTTCCTTACTCATAAAATCATTATAACATGCTCTTGTTTGGGTCAGTTTTACCACCTAAGTGAACAATGTTATAATGTTTATATCATGAATTATTAAGTAATAATATATAATGGTAATATCATGTAATAATAAGGTATTTAATATTTTATCAATTATTCTATAAATTTTTTATTTATATTTAATTTATTTATTAATATATCACCTTTCGATCATTAAATACGCTGAAACCAGCTCTTCACAATTTCCATTTTCACAAACCACACATTTATCATTCATAAAATTAAAATGGGGTGTGATTATTCATTGAAACACAATGATTCTAGTATTTTGGATATTTTGGGAATGATGAAATTTTTTTTAATAAAAAATAATTGACAATTCCATTACAAAACTAGTACGAAATAAATAATCAGAGTTTCTAACATACGATGATGAAAAAAAACCATAAGAGACTAATATATTTGTAATAAATGGTTATAAATTAAGTGTATAAATGGAAATATATATGAATAATGTTATTTAATAATTGATTAATATAGTTATGTTTATTATATAGGATATTA
The DNA here is from genome assembly GCA_963277665.1 of Viscum album. Lineage (NCBI taxonomy): Eukaryota > Viridiplantae > Streptophyta > Magnoliopsida > Santalales > Viscaceae > Viscum > Viscum album. Next base: position 1,187,710,465 of record OY728160.1, on the reverse strand, counting down.
GAATATGTTTGAGTAAACAAGAATATAAGGCAAGAGTTATTTGTTTCTATTTTCAATTCTATGAGATGTGTTTAATATTGTGCACCATAATTTCTTTTATATGGTGTATTAACTACCCTATTTACTTCAAGTATAATGAATATATTTCATTTCATGATATTATAATTTCTATTTCATGGTATCCCTCTTATATTCTTTTGATTCTTACATTACCATTACCGTAAGGGTTTTTGTTAACTCAATTCTCATTCATTGAGTTGTGATTATTCTTCTTGAACTAATTTAATATAAGTTAGATACATTCTAATATTTGATTTTATTGTGTGGTATTTTATATTTTTTTATTTTTATTTTAATTTCTACCACATAAAACCATTTCTAAAATTTTGTTGCTTCATGAATTATGATATCTATAAGGGATTTGGTTAACTCAAATTTACATTCTTTGAGTTAAAATGTTATAACTTGAGAATCGTTATTCTAAGTTTGATAAATTATTTTATTTCATATTTCATAAGATATTTCATCCTTTCTTTCTAGGGAAAACAATGTTTTTAACTCAAATATTGTTCATCAATGAATCTATTTCTCATAAAAGTGTAATATTTTAATGAAAAAAAATCCAATCTTCTGTAAAGAAATTTTTTCCTCCATTTCCATGTTTTATATTCCCAAAAATATTTTCCTTTATCATTTTTAAATATAAATATATGTTTACTCATATGAACTGACTATTTTTCATTACCACTTTTCAAAGATAAATTTTACTACACCTTTTTATGATGTAAGTTTTTAATAAAGGTATTTCAAAATATTTAAAATGATTTATATCCTTTCAAAATAAAATTATTTATCTTTCACTTAACATTCCTTTTTTAAAACCTTTATGTATTTTCAAATATCTATTATTAGATATTATTTTTAAAATTAAATTTTTTCAAGAAGTTTTCACTTTACCTTTTTGAAAATTTTATGCCTTTTTAAGGCTCCAATATTGAAATTTATTTTTTAAAATATATGATTTTAAAAGTTTTCAATTCACATTTTCAAATATAATATTTTAAAGTGACCACAAATTTGTATTTTATTCCAAATATAAAAGCATTTTCTAAAAACTATTTTAAGATTTCACTTTCATTTTTCTCTTTATATCTAAAGTATTTATTTACTTGGAAATTATTTTTCATTAAACACCCTATAAAATGTTCTTAGGAAATAATATTTTATGGTGATTTCATTTTTTTATCAACCATTTAAATTATTTAGTTTAATTTTGGTGATGCCATTTGGAAATTTTGTGAAACCCATTTTTCTTTTTATGGGCTCTTTATGTTGTGATGAATTATTATTTTCAATTACAACACATATGTATGGATGATTAATGGTAAGGGTACTATATTTACCTCCAATGCATTGGTTAAGATTTAATATCACATGATATGATGAAATATTGTGTGTAAATTACAAGTTTTTTGTGTGAATGTGATATAGGAAGCTTTGTTCACAAGTTTTTTATGCGAATCAAATGTAGGAAGTAGTGTTCACTAGTTTTTTATGTGAGTGTGATGTGGAAAGATTTGTTCATAAGTTTGTTGTGTGAACATGATTTTAGGAATATTTGTTCAGAAGTTTTTTATGTGAACATTATGTGAGAATATTTGTTCGTAAGTTTGTTGTGTGAATGTGATGCATGAAGCTTTGATCACTAGTTTATTGCCTGAACATGATGCATGAAGTTTTTTTCACAAGATTTTTTATGCTCATAATTGTTTTATAAATCTTTATCATGCTATGTTTCAATGAAATTCTACATTTATATAGTCATATGATTAGGATACATGGATGATGTTTATTATCTATTTATTCTACACCATTTTTCCATAGTACATGTTTTTTCATTTGAGATCACATGTCCTTATATCATGACTAGTGAAAAACTATCATTTTCCATGTTATTTTTAATAATAAATTTATCCCTACCAATTTTTTCTATCATTATTATGATATAACCCTTTATTAAATGTTGATGAGTTATTTTCCCTTACTGATAATTTGAGCTCACATCTTTCTTATGTTTTATTTCCCCAGGTTATAAGGATGAGTATAACTTAGAAGTTGTATAGAAGTGGATATATTGTGGTTCAAATATGGATAAATGTTAACAAGTATAATAAAATAAGTTGATTATATAGTTTATCCTCTAATACACTAAAACTTTTATTCATGGGATTGCGATATTATTATAATATTCAATGATCAAGTTATTAAAATGATGTAAAATAAATACATGTTTAGCTTGGGTTGATATAGTTGGTATTGGAGTGGAGTTTAGTTATTTTTGAGGATTATTTTTGTTCTTTTTATGGATTAGTATTAGATAAATTTAGTGAAAACTATAAGTATAAGTCAGGATAAGTCTATGTATAGGATAACATTCCAAAGTTTTGGTAAAGTAAAGACTACGTGGTTCTTATAGAAATTATATCCCAATATAGATACTAAGAAGTGGATGCGGCTATAGAATATATGGACCTAGGGTTAGTCACCACAAAAATTATAGTTGAGTATCAACTCAATCTTCACTCTGGTGCATGATTAGTGGTCCTAATACTACACACCTGGTTAGACACTCCTGAGAGATATGATTTGGTTAATCACATTCTCTTTAGAAACCAATATGAAGGATTTAAATGCATTGGAATTCTATGATGAGTTAGGTTAGAGAACCTAATAGTAAAATGACCATATAAAAACTATTTTAAATTAAAGGTGTGATATGTTGGTCCAATTATATCATAGTTTAACCAAAATTATAATAGGTTGAAATAAATGTGTCATTGAAGAAAACAAATTTGGATTGAGTGTTCATATTCATATGATCATTTACTCTAATTTTATTCAAAATTATCATAAATTTTTTGGTTTTAGTATTTTGTTTTAAATAGGATCATTAAAATGAATCTATGAAAGGTATGTCCCTAAGAACTCCTAATAAATCATATTTGGGACAAATAGTTTCCTAGTCTTACCGGAGTTAGTGAGGTGGATATTGTTGGAGTTGGTTCCCTAGAACCAAATTATCTGTACTTTATGATAAACTTATATTAATGGTTTTTAATATTAATAAATTTCTTATCACATCATGGTTATTATTCAGCGTAACATATAATGTGATAACGTTCCAAGAGTAAATGTCACACTAAAAGTCATAGCAGTTCCCTACTATGACGAGAACCAGGAAGTTCCATGACACTATTATTGAATAAATGTTTTATGGATGGATGATATCATTTGAAGGGACACAAGTGATATAGGATATCAAGGGTGAGGACTTATAGGAATTTGAGTCACCTTATCATGGTGTACACCCCTTGGTAATATCCAGTAGGATATTATGAGAATAATACCCGATAATAGGAAATCCACATTATAAGTGTCATTGGATGTTCTTATATATGGACATGTATAATGGTCCTTAAACTTTAATATTATTATTAATGGATATTATGAGTCCCACACCTTTATGTATTGTAAAAAACTATGACGTCATATTCTTGTGGTGAGGTAGGATACATTGGGTGCGTCATGAGTAATATTACATTAATGAATAATGAAAGAAAAGATTTATCCCTTATATTCATTAACGGAAGTAAATATCTCAGGACCATTTATGGAAATGATATAGCCTAAATAAATCCATGGCCATGGATTTCACTTGGTAATTTATATTTACAGAAAGTCAAAGAACGAGTTATCGAGCATATAGGTTGATGACACTGGCATGTAACCTGTTTGATTGGAGATATTGTGATAAAAGGATTATATTACATGGTAAACATTCGTATAAGGTGTCATGTCATTGTGGCATTAAATTATTTCTTTAAGGGTGACTTGACATGTTTCTAGATAACAACATTGGACTATAGGTAGGCTCACCTAATGCCAATGAGAAAGAGGCCTATAGGTTCACACACTAAGTGTATCCAAAATCTCAGTTAAATAATTTATTATTTAACAAGTTGAATAAATATTATTCCTAGTTATGGTTTAATAATTATTCAGGTATTCCTGATCGCATTTTACTTATTTATGGGTTAATAATGCATTTAGATTTATTTATTTATTTAATAAATAATTAGTCTTTATTCAAGGTATGATAAATATTTTGGAGGATGGGCCGACCGAGTTAAATGGTCCAATGAGAAAATAATATTAAATATCATTTGATTAAAATAATATTTAATTGTAACTTTAAATCTAATAACATGTCATAGAAATAATGTTATTGCTGCTATTATTTGATATGGGGGTTTCACATGGAATAATAAAATAAGTAACAACACTGGTTCTGATTATTTATTATTACCCAGTGAATTAAATTCTCAGTTACATATTATTCTCTTATTAGACAAGGGGGAAACCTACAGGCTAGATAACCAATTTTGGTTTTGCATAAAATTTGGAGAAAAATATCTCAAGGCTCGAGTGCTCTTTTTTTTTCAAGAATGATCTCAAGAATGAGAGCAGACATCCTCCACTAGATCAAATAATTCTTTAGAAGCGGCTCTCAAGGCGATCGAGGGTGGATAACGCAAGCGCAAAGACCTTCCGTGATAGCACCCAGAGACTCCTTCGACATTTTCTATAGATTTGTGGAGCACGTGTAGATTACCACTAGAGGAGATATACTCTTGATATATACAAAGAAATAAAAGGATCACCATAAATCTGTGGTCAGACACATCAATAAAGAAAGAAAAACTTAGAGGTATTTCTTTAATTTAATTAAATTAATTATAAAAAAAATATGTCAATCCTAAATCTGGGTTCCGATATTCTTTCTTCTTTATCTAAATATTTTATTTTATTCTGTGGATACTGTCGTTCATCGGCGTATTGATCCTGGAATGATCATTGATCACTGTAAAATTTAAAGTTGGGTGTCGGCCCAACCGCGCTTCTGCTACACCTAAAACCTTCAGATATCTCAGTAGAAGATATATCTTGAGTTTATTATGAATCCCTTAGATTATTCCTTTAGTTAATGATAATTAAAATTGTGAATAAATAATTTATTTAAGGGACTGATAATGTAATATCCTAATATTTTTAAATATATATATATATTTCTAAATACTATGTTCGATAGCTTGTTTCACATGAAACACTGAAATAAAAAGAGTCACGACATATTAGAAGAATATTATTAAGAAAATTTAAGAATGATTTAACCTATATAAAATAAAAATATTTTAATCAATTATAAATTCATAAAAAATATGATTATGAACACTCAAAATTTTAAAAGGTCATTTTTCAATAAAGCGGTTTTCTTTATATATTATATTTTCATTTAAATGCTAAATTTATTAATTTTATAATTTTAGTTTTTAAAAATTAACTTCATTTTTTGATTAACTATTTCAATATTATATTAGGGTAAATTTTTGGGATTTTTCTGAAATAATTGATTTTTAAGTGAGTAGTGAAAATACAATTTCTACCAAAATTGTAAATTTTACGACTTTATCAATATATGACCATTAAATAGAAGTTTATAAAAACATTTAATTAATTAAATATTTATTTAAGGATTAAAAATATTTATTTTAAAATATGAATTTTTAACTTAGAACACCCAAGTTTAATCTTTAGAACTTAAGTGACATTTTATTCCAATTTAAAGATAGTTTTCAATGTTTTCTTTTAATTAAATGTTTTATGGTAAAAATTACTTTGGATATATTTTAAATAATTTTTTTTTAATGAACCAATTTATTTCATGGAATTGAATAAAATTGATAATTTTAACCTATATATAAATTTTAAGTTAAAAATACACTTTTTCTAAAATCTATTTTTATGCATTATGTGGGTTTATTATAAAATTAAAATTTTCTAAACCTTAGAAATTTTATTTGATAAAATTATTTTAAAATTTTAAATCATCATTTTAAAATTATTTAATAAGGAAATTTTTAATTTTGGTAATCAAAATTAATTACCAAGGCTAAAAATTTATTATCAAGGTAAAAGTAAATTAGGGTAAAAGTTAAAAAAGTAAAAATAAAAAGCCTTTAATTACTCCAAGTTGTATCCAAAATGATTTTTTTAGAGTATAACATGTGAAATAAATATCTAAACTTTATATTTTAAAATTTTATAACCTTTTACCCTTGAATAGTAACATTCTATTATTAAAAAGTAATGGGGACTCCCAAATTTACTCTTCTCTTCACTTATAAAAGGGGAACACTTACACCCAATCACGCCACACCTATCCATTCAAATTTAATCGTTAAAATATGTTATTCTTCTCATCCTAGAATATTATCTCAATTTTATAATCCTTTATTATCAATTATATAGCCTAAGGCCTCTATTTACAAGGAGATTTACAAGAGAAATCTTAAGTTCTCAACATGATTATTTCTTACTCCTCAACCATTTATTCTTAATAATTATATTCTAAAAATATTATATCCACAATAATATAACTAATACAGTATTACTAATATAATTTAATGTTATTATATTAATTTATCAACCACTATTCAATTCTTTCTATTCTCTAAGAAAAAAACAATATTGATCATGCGTACGTGCGGACTACCGCCGCTACAAAGCGATGTAGTTCATTTTTCATTACCACATATCATGGTTGGTAACAAAGATATATTTGAGGAATTAATATGTTTAATATTTCACAAATATTATTATTAAATTATAATTTATCATATACCTTCATTCCATTTCATTCATTGAGAAATGAAATTGTTAATCATGCATACGTATGGACTACCGCCTCCATGAATAATGAATTTAATTTTTCATAAATACCCTTAATTTATGGTTCTAATAATGAATTTAATGATGTTAAATGATATTTATGACATTATTAATATTATTTAAAATTTATATTAATATTATATAAACCATTTTCTTACTCATAAAATCATTATAACATGCTCTCGTTTGGGTCGGTTTTACCACCCAAGTGAAAAATATTATAATGTTTATATAATGAATGATTAAGAAGTGATATATAATGGTAATATCATGTAATAATAATTTATTTAATATATTTAATTTTTATATAAAGTTTTTATTTATATTTAATGTATTTATTGATATAACACCTTTCGATCATTAAACATAATGAAACTAGTTCTTCAGAATTTCCTTTTTCACAAACCATACCTTTATCATTTATAAAATGAAAATGGTTAATGATGAATCATTAAAACACCCTGATTATAGTATCTTTGATATTTTGGGATTTATTTTTTTAGTAAACAATAATTGACAATTCCATTACAAAACAAGTATAAAATAAACAATCAGAGTTTCTAGCATCAGATAATGAAAATAAACCATAAATAACTAATATATTTATAATAAATGGTTATAAATGAAGTGTATAAATAGAAATATATATTAATAAGTTTCTTTAATAAATTATCAAGATAGTTTTTTATTATAAAATAGGTTAGAACACGTTTGAGTAAGCAAGAATACAAGGTAAGGGTTATTTATCTCTATTTTTAATTTAAGGAGACGTGTTTGGTATTTCACACCATCATTTATTTTATATGGAATATTAATTTCCCTATTTACTTCAAGTATAATTAATATCTTTCATTTTATAATATTTTAATATATATTTCATGGTATCTCTATTATATTATTTTTATTCATACATTACCATTACCGCAACGGTTTTTGTTAACTCAATTCTCATTCATTGAGTTTTGATTATTATTCTTAAAATTATTTCATATAAGTTAGGTAAATTTTGATATTTTATTGTATTATTTGGTATTTTATATTTTTTTTCTAGGGATTTAAATTTATAACATGTAAACCCCTTTATAAACATATTTTGCTTCATTAATTATGATATCCGTAAGGGATTTGGTTAACTCAAATTTATATTCTTTGAGTTAAAATGTTATAAATTAAGCATAATTATTCTAAGTTTGATAAATTCTTCTATTTAAAAATTTTAAGATATTTTCTCTTTTAATTTTGTAAAAAATGATTCTTTTAACTCAAAGATGTTTTCTCAATGAATTTATTTCATATAATAGAGCAATGTTTTTAAGGAAAAAATACCATATCCTTTAAATATTGTTTTCCTCAATTTCCATATTTTTTATTCCCAAAAATGTTTTCATTTACTATTTTAAAATCCAAATTTGTGTTCAATTACCACTTTTAAAATGTAAATTTTACTACCTCTTTATTCAATATGGGTTTTCAACAAAGTTATTTCAAAATATTCAAAAGGTTTTCCATCCTTTCAAAATAAAAAGTTTTATCTTTCACTCCACATTAATTTTTGACAAGATTTATGTATTTTTAATGATATATTATTAATGATTCTTTAAAAAAAATCATGATGTTTTTTCTTCACCTTTTTGAAATATTTATGTATTTTTATGGCCCCACCATTGAAAGTTATTTTTAAAAGTAAATGATTTCAAAATTTTTCAATTTACCTTTTCAAAAATGGAATTCAAAGTGACTGTAACTTCATCTTTTATGCCAATGAGAAAAGTATTTTCTAAAAAATATTTTATGATTTAATTTATTTTTTATCTTTATATCTAAGGATTAATTTAATTAGAAATTATTTTTCATGAATAAACATATAAAATGTTATTATAAAGTACTATTTTAGGGTGATTGGATTTTGGGTATCAACCATTTAAATTCTTGAGGTCAATTTTGGTGATACCATCTAGAAATTTTGTGAAACCCATTTTTCTTTCCATGGGTTCTTTATGCTTTAATGAATGATTATTTTCAATTGACACAAATATGTATGGATGATTGTTAGGTGAGGTATTATATCACCCTCCATTGAATTACTTAATATTTCATATCACATGAGATGGTGAAATATTGTGCTAATGTGATGTGGGAATATTTATTCAATTTTTTTGTATGAAAATGATTCAAAAATATTATTTCACAAGTTTGTTGTTTGACCATTTTTTGAGAAGTTTTGTTCAAAATTTTGATGTGTGGACATTATGTGGGAATATTTTTTCAAAAATTTGTTATGTGAACGTGATGTGGAAAGATTTATGTATAAGTTTGTCTTGTAAACATGATTCAAGAATCTTTTTTCATAAGTATGTTGTGTGAACATGATACGAGAAGCTTTATTAAAAATTCTGATGAGTAGATGTGATATGGGAAGATTTTTTTCACAATTTTTCTATGAGAAAGTGATTTGGGAAGCTTTGTTCACAAGTTCGTTGTGTGAACATGATGCAAGAAGCCTTGTTCAAAAATTTTCTATATAAACATGATGCAGGAAGCTTTTTTCACATGTTTTTTGTGTGAACATGATGTGATAATATTTTTTTACAAGTTTTTTGTGTGAAAATGATGCAAAAATCTTTTTTCACTAGTTTATTATGTGAAAATGATATGGGAATATTTGTTTACAAGATTTTATATTCTCATAATTGTTCCGTAACTTCTTATCATGATATTTTTCAATGAAATGCCATATTTATATACACCTATGATTATGATTTATAGATTATGTTTATTATATCTTGATTCTACACCCATTTTAAATGGTATATGTTTGTTCATTTGAGATAACATGTCCTTATATCATGACTTGTGAAAAGCTATTTTTATTCCATTTTCATTTTAATAATAAATTTCTCTCTAATCACGTTTCCTATCATGATTATCATCCAACCCTTTATTACATATTGATGAATTATTTTCTCTTATCGAGCATTTGAGTACACTCATTTCTTATGTTTTCTTTACATATATTATAAAGATGAGTATAAACTAGGAGATTTCTAGAAGTAGATCTAGTGAAATTTGAATATAGAGATATGTTCACAAGTATCGTAAAATAAGTTTCTTATATAACTGATCCTCAAAGACACTAAACCTTATATTATTAGGATTTTCAAATTATTGTATGATGTAATGATTAAGTTATGGAAATGATATAAAATAAAGATATGTTAATATTGGGTCTCTATATTTCCCTTTGGTTTAGACTTTTGATGTTTAGAATTTGATATGTAGTCTCTCTACTATGGGTGATCAAACTTTTGATTAAATATATTTTCTTATTTAAATAAAGTGTCTGGACTACACAAACCACCAATGGCCATGATGGACCCTTATGAATTGTCTTGATTTCCTTGAAATCTAATGGATAAGTTCTTGATTATAAATTCATTCCCTTTTACACTTGGACCATGAGGGGAGTAAATCAAATGAATAATACATAGAATACCTAGTGATAGGTTCCCTTAGTGACCTCCAAGTAGAGGAGGGTGATGGACTATAGTGTTTGACCCAATTAGGCTATGTGCAAACTTATAACGACTTAAAGATTTTGATCTAGTCAAGATGATCATGGGGTGAGTGTTCCTCCTCCATGGATATGTGTTCACTTGATTGGTTAAACCTTGTGGAAATTGAGGAATAGGTTGGGTGTGAAGACTGGAATAGGGTGACTTGGGAAGGGTGTGGGCTTGATGCCATCTACATTGTGTGATATTGATAAGAGATTACCTATGAGGCCAATGAGGATGTGTGATGATTATAATAAGATTAAGGGAAATTATTCCCTACGAGTGATAGGTGTTAACCCAATAGATAATATTGTGACTGATGAGCCCATATAGGGTGTCTGGACCATGGGATGACCTAGGGGACCCTCAATTGGTGCCCCGGTGAGATGTTGACCCTAAAGGGGGTGCATGCAGTAATGAGTATTAATGATTTTTGTTGTCACCTTAGAACCTGAGTTGATAACATGTGCATGATATGGATATAGTGGTGAGAAAGTGGATAACCCCTATTATTATTATTATTATTATTATTATGAGACGTATACCAAGTTAGGGTGAGTGGATAACCCGTATTCCATTACATGGTGTTTTGGGGAGGATGTACCCTTGGGTATACATGAGATGTGACTTAGTGTTTTGGAGAGGATTGACCAATGGGTGTGTAGGTACTTGACTTGTATTCTAAGGAATAGGTTCCCCTAGTCATATGTTATTTATTTTATATGTACTTATGTATGATGCATCGGAAATAAGGGTTTAGGCACCAGGGGTGGGACATGACCCTCAGGTAATAAAGGCCTGGTACCTAGTTCCGGGTAGGGGATGAAACCTACTAGGAGTATGATATATAATAATTCTAGGATAGGGGATGCCTGAGGTGATTTATTTATGTTCCATGATGGGCATATGTCTCTAGGTGGTTCCTTATGTTTTGGTATGGGTATATTTCAATAGGTGGATTCTTGTGTTCCAAGGATGAGCATATTTCCCCTGGGTGGTATGATTTATGCTTAGAGACACTTCAAAACCGGATGAAGCAGATTTGATTGATCCCAAGTGTCACATTAGAACCTGATGATCAAATGAGGTTCTTTATTTATGCTTTCAAATTGTGTTTTATTTATATTTTGATCATATCAAAGATGATATAATATATTTAAAAATTATGTATGGGACCACATTAGTGGTTCCCTGCCAAGTTGTACTCACACCCTATTTGGGCAGCCATTGCACTTGGTTACTTGAGAAACCTTCAATGGTTATAGGTCTAGGTTAGGAAGAGGCCCAAGATTGATCATTTAGCTGGATAAAGTGGATGAGGTTAGGAGATTGATGAGGTATGACATAGGGATAAAAATGGATACTTTCAATTTTATTTCATTTGTTTATACTTGTGATTGGACTAGAGGGTGATCAGTTGTTATATACTGGCATGACCATGAGTATACATGATTGTTTACTTCTGCATTTCATTTTATATAGTATATTATTTATTTATTCCTGTATACTATGATTATTTATGATGAACTATGTTTGGTTTATGTTTATTGTGTTTACTTTGATATGAGGGTATAGTCTACTCATGGTAACACCCTAAAACCTCCTGGCTAGTCAGAAGCCTATGAAATATGGGAAGGTGCACTTGAGGTCAAGTACTAACGGCCCATCCAAACACCAGTCAAGTAGTTTGGGGTGGACATACATTACAAAGTGGTATTCCTGATTTTATTTAGTCTTACTATTTGGGGAGATATAAGACATGTGATATTGGATTGTTTCATAGCTTTCGTGGGCCTCAAACTGGTGTTCCATGAAAATATTTTTTGATTGGGAGTCTAGGTTATTGGGGTTATGGAATTGTTATTCTTAGTTTTTGTTTTTAAAATTGTATAATTTCACCTAGTGTGACACACTTGAGTTTTTGGATTATGGTTTATGGTCTTTAGATCTTGGACCATTGGAAAGAGGCCTATTTACATGAATCATATTTTTCATATAGGATTCACAAGACACACATGTGATTTCTTGTGATTTATATCACTTATGATAGAGGGTTCAACTATTTAAAGTGTCAACAATAACTTATATGGAGATTTCCCATATAACTTGGTAGTGTTATTCTACTCAACTAAACCACAATATATTTCCTTGATGATAAGTCATGTAGATATTATGGTGGGATATTCCTCGATGAAGTCTATGTAGTCCCTCTTATAAGGGATGTATAGGGACCATTAGTAGATTGGTATAATAATTATATACATTGATGATCAACCCATTATGGGTAACTATGGTACTAGTTTTGGAAATAAAATAGGTTCCGTTACTTAAAGTGTCAACAAAAAGCTATATAGAATTTCACCATATAACTTTTTGGTGGAACCCCACTTAACCAACCCATATTATTATGTTTTTACTTGACACAAATCATCATATAATGATGATGCTATGTGTGTGTGTGTGTGGATGTGATTATGATCCTTGATGGGATGGTTATCGTATGTAGAGTCATAATGAGGATTATCTTGAGATCATGATTCTCAAGGGGGTGGTCCCATATGTGGATGATTGATGATAATCAATGATCTAGTAGGATGATGAATTAGTAAACGGTGTCTATTATGTGTATACATATATGTTATTTACTAGAGTGGGTATTTTGGCACATGAGTTGCTGGGTGATATCTGAGATAGAAGTAGGGATGTTCCCCGTGTGTTGTGTACTATGTAATATCTGGTTTGTGAGTTAGTTGGGAGAGCCTAGTGCCTTTGAGATGTGACTCAGGATATTAATGAGTTGAGTATTGGGGTTGATATGAGCTATAATATATATAAGGGTAACCTAAGAGAGGGGTTATCTCAGGTTTTTGAGTGCCATAGAGATAGGAAGAATGGGTAGATTCTTTTAGTTATGAGATCGATGAATGAGATGTGCTATCGAGTAATGAATTCAAGTATGGTTAAGCCTTAGATATTATAAATATGAAAACACAAGTGGTGCTTGTGTTTTAAACAGTCTAACATGCATAAAAGTCATGATCAGTTGGGTATGAGATTGTAATGAACCTCTACTTATGTGATATAAAGAACTTGAGGTGATTTGTTATCAAGTATTGTTTTCAAAGGGTAGGGTCTATGGGAAACCTGACCTTGTTGATTCAAGATGTGCTTCCAATGGCATCATGATAGCGGGTATATGATTTTGAATTAAAGGCAATGCTGGTTGGTGGGTGATCTTATAGTAGATCTTGGCATGGTTAAAATGTATTAATTTTGAAGAGGAGTGTCGAGGGTGATTTTAATTATATGATATTAACATGCATAAGGAGCATGGTTGGTGTTTTAGGTTCATAAGCCTAAGTTTGATGATGTGTGACTCATAGGAGCATGAGTAGGGTTGTGTGGATGGGTGATATAGAAGCATACACCTTTTGGGTTTATATAAGGTTGTGATGGATAATGAGTGAGAACCTATGAGAGGATTATTGGAAATCACTACACCTCAAAATGATGATATTAAGTGTTGGAATGAATATTCATGGTAAAAGTCTCAATGTGTGAGGGAAGGCATGTATTAGTTATTCATGGTGCCCATTGTTTATGGATCTATGAGTGGATTTATATGGGAAGAGGACCAACATATTCAATGAATACTTTTGGATTTGGTTTCTCAGGGTTTGGATGAAAATGGCTGGTGTCCCTCTATAGTGAGAGGTGGTATCAAATATGCATCGGGGTGTTGTGGCATGGTTGACCCAAGTGTGTTCCTTAATAAGTATTATCAAGGAGGCATTAGGGTGGAACCTATTGTGGTTGCATTGAAAGAGTGGTAATGGAATACATATGTTAGGGATAATTCTACAGGTTTTTGGAGGGTATGGTCCTCATTATAGATAAATTTCATAGGGTGATAAGGATGTTGTTCTCATGAGACAAGAATAATTGGTGGCTGATGTTTCACATTGTCACTTGGGTATGAGAAGGGTAGTCACATCTAGTCATTACATGTGGTAATGGATAGATCATGGGTCATGGATATGTGAGATCATGTTAGAAGGGTCGTGGGTGTTGTGATACCAGTCGATGGATGGTTAATATGACATTAGGATGTCAGTGTGTAGATAAATATGATTTTTTATATTCCTTGGTGAATACCAGATTTGAAATTTAGATGCGATGTTAGAAATTTCCTATTTGTTGGCATTAGGTTCTGGATATTTTGGATGTGATTCTAGGGTGAGTTAGATTAGTGGTGCATAAGTGCTCGTGTGTGGAGTATGATGATGAATTTGATTGGTCAAGGAACTAATAGTGTAATTACATTGGAATTCAGGTTTGGAATTCGATGTTGGTGCTAGGATGATCTCATGATTCCTTTGGGAGTTAAGGCATCAAGATCAGGTGATGTGATGGAACGTCGATAGGTATGACCAAGCAGTTTTGGGAAAGTTTTTCCATAGGAGGTATGACTAATATTTTTGTGTGTGATTGGGTATAGAGAAATGGAAACTTCACTAATTAGGGTGATGGACCACCAAGAATGTGCTTCGATGGATGATTTTGATGGTGGGGAGTATCGTGGCCTGACATCAACCTTTATGAGATGATACTTGTGGTGGGAATAACCATAAGATTAGATATGATTTTATTAAATATACCTTAGTGTATTAGTGTATACGAGTGCTGGGGAGCATCGTCTTGGTGTTTTGGTAATAGTTACAGGCAGTGGATTGAGTTTTGATGAATAGTACACTTCGTTTTTAGAGTTGTATAGCAGAACCTTGTTCAGTGTTTTAGAGTAGGATACGATAAATTTATCATGAATTTATGACTGATATATATTAGGATTTTTGGATAAAGTCCATTGATACTTCTTAAGGATGAGACGTGTTATGGTGGGGAGATCATAATACCCCATAACTAGATTGTTATGAAATTCATATGGAATTTGATTTTTAAATTTTTCCGAAGTAGGGTTCATTTTGAAATTCTAGATTTAGATATATATTATGGGAGTTAGAACATATTAAAGATATGTTTTTGGATTTGTATCAAGTCTTAGGAGGTGCTTCACATGATTTGGAAAGTATCAAGATATTTAGGTGGAAGTTAGAGTTTTTGAAATGGTTTTTACCCTGACACATGGTTTGGGTTGCACGATTTAGGAAAAAATATGTGTTTACCCTTACATGAGGATTTTTTAGTTTTTTTTTTCATTTATAGTTAGTTTTAATGATTAGAACATTGTTAATGGTGAACCATGAAAATTTCATATCAAACCATGAAAAATGGTTAGACTTAGGGGCATGGAAAACAGTTGCCACATGGTTGCCGAGAAACCGTAAAAAACCTACATTATGGGTTTATAGGCATTCTAAATGGTTAGTGTGTAGTTCGGTAAATCATATGAGGCATGTGGACTTGGAAAGTGAAGGTTTCACATTTTATTCATGATTTGAAAAACTATGTGTCCAAACCATGTAGCTTTCTAGATTTCATTAAAAAGGTGTAAATGAATATCCCCTTCCCCTTCACCCCCCTCACGTGCATGGACCACAGGGTCCCCCCCCCCCTATTTTTTCATTCGACTCCATTTTATTAAGGGGTGTTTTTTGTGATATTTCATGGTGGATTGAGGTGAGATCTTCTATTTCATTATATTTTGTTTATCTTCTATCCTCCCCTCCTAATTTGGATGATTTGGGTTATGGTTCTTGAGACAATTACACCAGATCATGGTGGAGTCATCCTGTTATGATGGTGTTTTTGTATAGTGTAGCTAGAGGGCATCTTGAGATGATGTTTTTATGCTGTTTCAATTTTTTATTTGAGGTAAGTCATTGTACAATTTTTCTTAGGGTTTTTGGATTGGATTAAATTAAATCAATGAATTGATAATGGGTGTTAGGGTTTTCACCCGGTAGGATAACAATAGTGCACTACCAACCTTCTGTGAGTGGTTGATCATAATTTCAATGAAAAAAGGTTTCTCAAAGAGTTATTAGGAAAGTATTCATATTTTAATTGAATTATTATTTAATTATAAATTTTTATAATTAAATTTGATCATTAATTATTGATATTCCTAGGTGGATCATGCAGACACCCTGAGGGGGGGGGGGGGTGAATCAGTAGTGAACAAATTTTATCAATTATATTCAACTTAAACACTTTCTTACTTTAATTTGATTAAACCTATATTACTGGTTAAGATGTATAGATATTTAGAAAATCTTCCTCATTGATTTACCCTTATGCTATGGAGATGATATAAGGAAAACAACATGTAGGTATTTTTCTTCATTCTCATATTGTACTTGCACCCTATTTTTATAGGTGCGTTATAAGGGAAAAGGTTTGGAAATCAAATATTTTTCCCACTAAACTCAAATTCTAATTATGAAATTACCAAATATTTCAACTTTGATGGATACTTCTCAACACTTATAGAATATTCTTGAAGCTTCAAAGAAACTCCAACATCCACAACCTTATTTAAAATTCCTTAATCACAATGTTAAGTAACTTATCTAAACCTCATTATCTCAGCTAGATAACATAACTTGTGAGACCAAATCAACATCATCATGTTAAGTATATTCACACATTTTTTTAAATCTTTTTGGAACTCCATCCAATGCATGTTTATCCAATGACTTCATTAAGAACATTATATCTAGTGTACTGTTTCTATATTTGGTGCATATGATATTTATATTTCTGATGATTCACCTCTCCATGATCTTCTTTGAATGATTACTTTAGTTCAGTGAACTCATTATAAATTTGATCGATACTCTTTATATGACTCCTCTTCCTAAATCATTCATAAATGTTTGACTGATGAACTTCAATGCATTCTTCCATCCAATGGACTCACATATGTTTGTCTGATATGATCTGTCTAATGAGTCATCATTCCTTTGTCCGATCATCCTTCCACATCTCAAAACTTCATATAAGACTTATTTCACAAAGATTAGTCTAGTTCATCTTCATAACATCGTCCTTCTGATGACATTTCATTGCTCTACCCGATGTTCATCCATGCGATGGATATTTGACCGATCATCTTGATATGTAAAACTCATATTGATGTATTCTTTGATAAATGCCTTCTTTGACCGATTCAATTTTTACTAAAATGATTGGTAGACTTTGTGAATTTTCCAACTTATAAAACTCAATTTTCATCTCAATCTTCATACAACTTCTTCTGTTGGTAGAAACTTAATATTTCTTCATCATGGAAAATTTTCCAATTATTTCACTTGTCCATATGATGATTTTCCCAAAGATATATATGAACTCAACTCACCTTATGCTGGAGGAAAATTATTCTTTTTCAAAAAAAAACTCAGTTTGATGGTTCTTCATCTAATGGAATCAAATTGGTAGCCTTCATTCAAAAATGCACTCTCCAAAATTCATATCTTAGAACTTTGTATAGATTGTAACAAAACTTTCATCTTCTTGAAAACTTTATACAAAATGTTTTTCCAGAAACTTCATAGAATTCTCATATATTTCTCTACTAATATTTCCTTTGCCCGATAAATTTGATAATATATCCTTCATACCGTTACATAGGTTTTGTAAATCATAGAAAATATTTATGTAGTTATGGGAATCCGCTACTACCTTTTTTTAGTGCCTATGATACCTTTACATAACCTTAACAACTCTATCCTTATGTACTTATCCCCCTATGATATTATTTTAACATAAGATTTGTTTATCTAATAATATCCACAAATTCATAAAAAAATTTCACTATATAATAAGGACTTATTATAACTCTCCATCTAGAACATCATTCATATTTCATCCAATAATCATTGTGCAATGGAAACCTCATACATTTTCTGCATCTTTGTTCGATAAAATATGTCTGGTGATCTATGTCTTGTGATCTTCATATGGTGATCTCAATCAATTACCATCATTTTGGTAGCCTTTATCTCCCCCTTTGGAAATAATCTTGGATAATGAATATATTCATGATGTTCGGAACTTAACTAATGACATAGAATCATCTAACTTTGTAAGTAAACATTCTTAACTTCCATAATGAAAGTTTCCTAACCTTTATAAGGAAATTTTCCTTACATGGTTAAGGAAACTTTATTAACCTCCTTCAGCACATCATATGGAAACTTTCATAGCTTCCATAAGGAAATTTTCCTTAGCTTCCCTAATAACTCAATCTTTGTTTTTGTATGGTTTTTCTTTCAAGCTAACTTATTTCAGTAGATGGAAACTTTCTTATCCTCAATAAGGAAAGTTTTGTAAAAATATTAAATATTCTCATCTTCTGGTACTTACTTCTTTAACTTCACATAACATGGATATTGCTTCTATATCCAGCAACATTATCCTATTTTCATTAGCAACACTATCCAATAGACTTTCCTTAGGAACATTTACCTAAGTAACATTTACCTTCAACTTCCCCATTAACTTTACAAAAAAGTATTGATAACATATACAATATAAAAATCATAATATAATAAGAAATTAAATTATAAATGATCATAATTAATTATTGGGAATTGTGTCTTGATATAGGTTCCCATGAGTTTCTATGGTGAGCTTAAGAAATGGTGGTTGGGTTGTTTCTTAAAAGGTGAAAACTCTGAAATTGAGGTAGGTGAACCCTATGCTTTACCCTTTGGTTTATAATTTTGATATGTATAATGTGATATATGGTCTAACAACTATGAGTGATCAACCATTCAATTAAACAAATGCCCTTATTTAAATGAAATTCCTGGACTGAACAAAGTGTTAATGGCCACGCTGAACCCTTGTTCACAGGCTTGATTACCTCTTCTACCGATGGCTTAGGCCTTATTATAAATGCATGACTTGTGAAACTTGGACCCCGAAGGGAGTAAATTAAATGAATATGACATATCATACCTAGTTATAGGTTCCCTTAGTGACATTTGAGTAGAGGATGGTGTTGGAATGGAGTCATAAGCCTGAGTAGTCCATGTGAGAACCTTGTGATGCCTTAGATATTTTAGGTTAGTTGATATGACCATGAGGGAAGTGTTTCTACTATATTGAGATGTGTTTACCTATGTGAATAAACCTTATAGATATTTATGGATAGGTTGGGTGTGAGGATCAACCTATGGTGACTTAGTAAGGGGATGGGATTAAGGCTAACTCCCTTGTGTGATACTAATATGAGATTTTATACAAGGCCAATGAGTCTATATGATTATTATGATGAGAATTAGGGATGTTATTCCCTCTAAATGATGGGTGTTGACCTAAGATATGAGTTTGAGACCAAAGACCACATGTAGGGTTTCCATACCATGGGATGACCTAGGGGGACTTTGTAGGTGCACAAGTGAGATGCTGACCCTAGAGGGGGTGCATGCAGAAATGGGTATTCATGATTACAAGTGTCACCATATAACTTGAATTGATAATGTTTTCTTGATATGACTACAGTGATGATATGACAACCCTGCTCTTTATTAAACACTTAAACATAATTTATTACATAAAATTCACTTGATACAACATAGAAGATCAAGATTTCTAGTGTATTTGGGGCTCAGGATCATTACATAACAACTTAAAACATGAAATACATAATCTTTATTGGAAACTTACCTTACATGACCACTACATTCCCTCGTACTTAACATTGTATGTGATAACCTGAGGACATGCATAAGAAAAGGGTGAGCTATAATGCCCAGTAAGGGAATAATCATGGAATAACATAAGGAATACAATACATGTTAGACAATAGGCATATCAATAGATCACAAGAGAAGCATAAACATAAAGGCATGATAAATCATGATAATCATAACATGGAAATGTGGCAACAACACTTAACATGGAATTAGCATGAGCCAAGGATCATTGCACATGGAGCATGAGTAAATCCTCATTAAACATGAAGCACAAGTAAAACCTTATTGAACTTGAATTATCATGAGTAAACACCCATTTCACATGATTTATCATGATAATATACTTCAACCAATGCATTGGAGCTCTATAAGGGCACACCCTTCTTAAACATTTCATTTCATGCATAAGTGTGCCACATGGATCATAAAACATGGATTTATAAAACATCATCATTTATTACATGATAAAGGAATGTTTAATTCATAAATGAAACTTTATAATCAATAAGTAAATGTGCATAAAGTTTAATACCTTCGATAGAGAAATGAGCATGGTATTTACTACACAATGACATTGGCTTGGAAAATCGGTGCAATTTCGGCAGCGTAACAGTGTGACATAAGAACTCATAAAAATGGTTGATGAGATAGAAAGGTATGTCTCATAATATTTAAATGACATGGACAGTAATGGGGTCATATAGATACATTTCCCAACAAATGTAATGGAATTTATATTCATGATACAAAAGAATTTCTTGAATGTAAATGAGGAGAGAGAAATTCCTTTCGGAATTTCGGCATAGTAATGGGTATACATGGGAGGAATTTAATGATAGAGAAAGGGGTATACCATCATTCAAATATAAATAGGGAAGTATGGGGGAGGTAAAAAACCATACCCCAACATTTATAATTGAAATTAAAAGGGCATAACAACTTAAAGAAAATTGGACAAAAATGAGAAAGGAAGAAAAAACCTTACTTGGAAGTGTGCTTCCAAAGGCTTGAGAGAGTCTTGATAGAGGATTATTGGGAGCTTGGGGAACATTTATAGGATTCTAGTGAGAGGAGGGTAGAGTTTGGAAGAACTCTAAAGGCTTTGAGTGGGGAGGAAGTGGGAGTTTGGGTGGGTTTATATAGGAAAGGTGAGGGAATTCTTTATTATTTAGGTTTGGGACACATCACATTAAACTAATCCAAACCACAAACCAGCCCATGGTTTTTGGAAAATGGAAGTGGAAAAAAATATTTTATAAGGCCAAAGTTCTAACTTCTTAAAATAATGGGGTTTCTTATGTGGAGGTGAGTCGCACTCCCAAGGAAAACAATTTAAAAAGACAAGATGTTTAATAAGTCTTGAATGCTCCATTAATGCTTTGTAAAATAAGTCAAAAAAACCTAAAATCACATTATTTTAATGTTAAAACATATATTTTCTGAACATAAGGCATATAGTATTTTATTACATCACTATTGGGTCATTATGATGTTATAAAACACATTATATATTTAAACAGTATTTAATTTTTACTAAAAAATTTGACTCTCAGAAAATTATGAAAAATTCACCATTGGATAATTTTGACATCCTGATTCTAGAAATAATATTTATTTTATCTAAATAATTTTCTAAATATGTTAATTTTCACTTTTAAAATAAAAACCGACATTTATCGAAAATTCACAGGATTTGACAAAAATGGCTTTCGAACCTTAATAAAAATTACAATTGCATTCATAAAATTATATGATCATTTATATTTAATAAAAATTAATTTAATAATAATAATAATATTTTATTAAAATATTATTTAATTAAAAAATCCATTAATTCATCAAAATATATTTCTTAGTTGAACATTAACTAAAAATACTATTTGTGCTTTAAAAACTATTTACAAGGTAACAATAATAAAATGAAAGTATATTAATTATTATATACAAAAATAATGTACATAACCATAGTGATAAGTTATTGTTACATAACCCCTTATAACACCTGCATAATATTGAGGAGTAAGGTGTGAAATGGTGACAGGCTCTTGGGGTGGCTCGGATAACATTACTCATGTGGTAATCTCTATCAACTTCCACTTCTCTCATAGGTGAACCCAATTGAGATTAACATATTCAAGCTTGGATTGGGATTGGTCAAGAGAAAAGCCCAAATATGCAACCTCCTTTCCTAGCTCTGACAAATGGGCTTCGTATGGGGCACTTCTACTAGATGAGGCCATCGCTTCCTTTGTCTGAGTAAATTGGATTTGTCAAAGCCCTATATTTATATTAATCATGTGATCTCTGTTCAACGACTATATTAGCAATGATCACAATTATTAATAGTATTTTAAAATCCAAAAACACAAAACCAAATAAGTTGACATTTTATATAAACATTTTTCATAAAGAGAAATTTAATTAGATTAAGAGGGATTTCCATTAATGAAAGTTTGGGTTGTTACAGATGAGGATAAGTCATTCTCTTGAGATGAAGACATTGGTCATAGGATATGGGTTGAGTAGGTGGCCAACCCTGTTATTATCATTATTATTATATGTATACTAGGTTCAAGCAATAGGAAAAATTGTGTTCCATGGAATAGTGAATCAAGGAAAATGTACCCCTGGGTATATGTGAGGTGTGGCTTGGTGTTTTGGGGAGGATGGAACCCTTGGGTGTTTAGGTATTTGACTTGTGTTCATGGGAAGAGGTTCCCCTACATATATGTGATTTATTTTATATGTTCTTATGTGTGATGCATGTGAAATAAGGGTTTAGAAACCAGGGGTGGGATATGATCCTTAGGTAATGAAGGTCCGGTACCTGGTTTTGGGTAGGATATGTGACCCATCAGGTGTATGATATATAATAGTTCTGATATAGAGGATGCCCTATGTGGTTTCTTTATGTTTTGGGATGATTATATTTCCTAGAGTGGTTCTTATGTTCTAGGATGATTATATTTCCCTAGGTGTCTTATTATGTTTTGGGGATGGGTATATTTCCCTAGGGCTATATGATTTTTTCTCAAAGACACTTTGGTACTGGTCAAAATAGGTTTGGTTGATCCTGGGTGTCATGTTAGAATATGAGGATAAAAGTTAGTTATTTTTTACACTTATGCACTATGTTTTACTTATATTCTGAGAATATCACATGTAAAACACTATATTTACTAATTATTTATGAGACCACATTGGCAGTTCCCTACTGAGTTGTACTCACACCCAGCTCAGATTCCTATGACACTTGGGTACCCAAGCAGCCTTCACCGGTTGTAAATTAACGTTGGGAAAAGGTTTGAGATTAATCTTTCCACTAGATAACTTGAAATAAGTTAGGAGATGGATGAGGTCTAGTTTAGGGATAGCATTAGATCCTTTCAATTGTATTTTATTTTTTTGTACTTGTGATCATCTCAGTGGGTGATTGGTTGTTGTATGCTGGCATGACCGTGAGTCTTCATGACTGCTTACACATTTTATTTGATAAAATAGGTTGTTTATTTGTTCCCATGTACTTTGATTATTTGTGATGGATTATGTTTGGTTTATGTCCATGTTTTTTACTCTAATATGATGGAATAGTCTCCCCGTGGTAACACCCTATACCCTCACTTCTAGTTGGAAGCATCAGGCATATGGGGAGGTGTGCCTGAGGTCAAGTAACAACCATCGGTCTAGAAACCAATCGAGTAGTTTAGGGAAAAGGGAAATTACAAAATTCTTGAATATTAATATATATTTTATCACATATTGACTGTTCTTTTGGGTAACTTTAATGCCACGATGTCCTGGAGTCTCTTTCACATTGAAAGGTCATTGCAGTTCCCTACTATGATGAGAACCTTGAAGTGTTATAGTGATATTATTAAACTCATGTTCTATGGTTAGATAATATTCTATGTAAGGAAACATAGTATGTTTGACTGGTAGGTGTTTTATACTCATAATAAGGAAAGACTTCATCTCAAGAAGTTTACACTTGGTAATCTCCAAGACAAGTGGTTATGAGAACATACATGCCAATACAAATTACACATGTTTAAATGTAATTGGATATTTCTATATGTGAACATGTGAAATGATCCCTAGACTTGAAATTATTATTAATACATGTCATGAGTCATATACTTTGATGTATTTACCAAAAC
Organism: Viscum album; assembly: GCA_963277665.1. NCBI lineage: Eukaryota > Viridiplantae > Streptophyta > Magnoliopsida > Santalales > Viscaceae > Viscum > Viscum album. The sequence continues at coordinate 1,187,686,303 of OY728160.1, read as the reverse complement.
CACGACAAACTATACTCCTAGAAAAGTATGATATATTGGGCGTGTCATGAGTGGCATGTCATTAATGAATAAGTCAATAGAGGATTTTTCATTATGGTTTAGGAAGTTTATATTTCAATACCTTTGATTGGGATAGAATTTTTAAACAAAATTCCATGGTCATGGTTCATAAATGGGTTCATTTAATGTATTCAAAGAAATATATATCCAACACATAGGTTGATGGCACAAGTATGAAACCTGCTTGATTAGAGATATTCTATCAAAGATATTATATTACATAATGAATGTCTATATGTGGTTGTCATAATTGAGACATTAAATTATTCCACTATGGGTGAATTTATATGTTTCTAGATACTGATATTGGATTTTAGGAAATCCCACCTAATTCCACTAAGGATGAGGTCACAAAGGTCACACACTTAGTGCATCAATGGATCTCAGCTAAATTTTATTTGAATTTAATGGTTGGAATAAATATAAATATCAAGACTAAGTAATACTATTTATTCAGTATATCTTATTTAGTTGCTATTATCTAGTCACTAATGTGAGTTGAATAATTCAATAAATATTTATTCATAAGACCATTGAATAGAATATCTATTTGTATCTTGTTTTATTCATAAGGCCATAAATAATATTTATTATTAAATAAGTATTTTTTTAGTTATGAAAATATTAAAATAAATATTTATTTGAAAGAGCATCAATATAATATATACTTATCAAATGAATAATATTTATCATTTTAGGATAGGTAAATGTTGTGGAGAAAATACAAACCAAGTTAAAGGGTTTGGTGGGAATGAAATATTAAATACCATTTTTTATAAATAAATATAAATTTATTTAAATAATTATATTTATTTTATCTATGAGACATCCACACATCAATGAAATAATAATAATAATATTATTATTAGATGTGAGATTTTATAGGGATTAAGAGAATAATAAAGGGCATATGTGCAATAATTTTTTCTCTAACTTAGTTCTATATATATCTGGTTATATAACTTCCTTGGGTTATTCGTAAGAGACACCATTATGCACAATGAATACCCTCTAGATAATTATCTATCAAAAAAGAACATATTTAGTGTTTATCTCAAGACTGAGAGTTTTATTGCACCTCCCTCCTTCCTCTCAACATTAAGCAAACAAGAGAGATAATCCTTCAAGACTGAAGGATTTTTTTTGCGATCAAGACAAATAATGAAAGACAATCGGATCATCCACACTAGCACCCAATATTTTATCATATTCATCCATAGATCAGGGAGCACATTCAAATCACAACTAGTGAGATTCTATTTTGGGTCCACTCAGTACAACAACAGTAAAATTCAAAAAGGGTTCAATCAATCAACATCTACATCGAAGAAAGATCTCATGACTAGGGTATTTTTCTTGTTATTAAATTAATTATAAAGAACATGAGCCTCATCTCAGTTGGTGAGGACTCTTTAAGTTCATCCATGAGACCCATGTTCAAATCCCGGTGGAGGCATATTTCTAGGGTACTATAGCAGTACTGTAGCCACTACTATTCGGTATTGTAGTAGCTGAAACTATTCACCTTCGAGCTGCCGGTTTAGTCCTGGAGTCATTTAGGCCTTTGGGCCACCCAAGCCTTTGGGTTAGTGAGTCCTTCAGGCCACCTCAAGGCCTTTGGGCCACCTTAAGGCCTTTGTCCAACCTATATGCCTTCAGGCCACCTCAAGGCCTTAAGGCCACATGATGTACAGATACATACCAAGAAAATTCTATAAGAAACCATCTCTAGAAGAGGTTCAGAGCAAGGCACATTCACCAGAGAAGAGCTATCATATTTGGAAGAATGACAGGATATAACATTACCATCGGTACTAGGCCTATACATCTATGCACAAGACAACTAGTCAAATAGCCATGTAAAGGTGGAGAGCTGATCATGATGCAGATGCTGGGGATGGGTGGTTCCAAGTAGTCATAATATGGGTTTATTCCACCAATACCTTTAGGTCATGTAATATCATGAAAGCCTATGGGCCATGTAAGGGTTCCCCTTCAACCCTTAAAAGGGGGATTATAAAAAATGAATAAAAATTGAAGGCCTTCATGCAATTTAGGAAAAATTAATTATAAATACAAAGTGAAAGATCCTCTATTTATGGTTTCAAGTTTTTTTTTCCAATTTTCTTCATATAAATTCATTAGACATGATGTTACATTATTATATTATTTTAGATTATTCATTAACTCCTACAAAAACTAAGTTGGGAATTGATTATCCAATAATTTTTTTAATTACATTTTAATGGTATTAAATGTCCATTTTTGATCTTATGAGCCTGCGTTAGTACATTTTCATTATGAACAACCATTCTCATCATTTGTGCACTTCATGCCTAATATACACCAATTTAGTCCCAATGAGTCATCTAATTCTAAGGAATGTAATTATAAATATTTTAATTTGATATTTTGGGAACTTTATCTACACTTAAATTTGAACATTTTTCATTCAGGGATCAATGGATGATTCATAAACGATGATGGAGATATTTGGAGATGAATGGAAGCAATTCTAGAGAAGGCAGATTAGACACCAACCCACTTATGAGACTGTGGGGCCCAACATACAGGCCCAATGAATCCCAAATTTTGTGGGATGATATAAGAAATGTCGAGGAACAAATAAATCTTCAGTAGATAATGCTAATTAGGCCTCTATGGTGGTCATTAAGGCACCCCAAGTTAGAGATACAATTCTGGGCCAGATTCTACGTCCCAGAAAAACAGCCCACTAATTTGATCATATCTCGTAATCCACAACTCCAAATGGGCCCAAATTTTAGAGGCGGTTAGAAGACATACGGAGATAAATTTTCTTATTCTATGTCCCACTCTGATTATGCCATCTATAAGGTCATACAAACACGTCTGTTCGGTGAAGGAAAGATGGCTGCCACCTTGGGTCAAGGGTGGAAAAATCAACTCTCCCTTACTTTCCACCCACCTATGGCCTACCACAATTAATTTAGGAGACTTGGACTGTTGGAGGCTCGACCCAAGGGCTCAAAAAATTCATATTTAAGGCAGTGGTGTTGGAGGATTGAGGGATCTTGGGTGCTTGGTTTCATTGTAGTGTTATGCTGCCGCTTTGTGTTTGTAATCACATTTCTTCCTCATGTAAGTTATTTAATTCACCTTAGTTTCTTAATAAAAGTTCTTCATTTACTCTTATTCTGTTCTTCTACTTATCACTTTGATACCATTGGTTCAAGGTATGAATTTATTCACACCATACTTTGTGATATTTATCACACAACGGAGGTGTGATCTTTTTTTGTTGTTGTTTTTACTTCTTCAATTCCACCCTTGTAAGTCTACTTCCCGCTTCCGTTAAAGACATGTCATCAATGGAGGGATAACTATTTTATGGGTTGATCCAAGGGAGTATAAAGGGACTTGATTGGATGTTATTTATCACTCTATTTATGGCTAATAACTTCTTTTAAATGATATTTTTATTTGATGATTTTAAAACATCTTCATCCTTATTGAATTTAAGGTCACGCATTTCAAGTGCTAATACGAACCTCTACCTTGGAGTGCTCAAAACTTTGATCCTTCAAGTGTATAGGTGATTAGTATTACGGTGTTTAGGCATTAAACCAGTAAGTGATGATTTCGTTTGATCTTCTTAAATGAATCCATCTCAATTATAAGAAATTGAAATCATTAAAAAAGTAATTCATCCAATCCACCCCGAGCGATAACCTAGGATCAACTCATTCTTTTAAATTGAATTCACTTAAATCTGTTAGTTATCCTTTAAACCCATATAAAATCAACCCAATTTGGCCACTTCATATCCAAAAAATGTCCATAGAATGTACGTGTCTATAGGTTTCTTCTTAAGTCTCCGAGGATTCGATAACCCAAGCTAAACTACAAGGACCGTTCTACCTTCATCTCTTGGGTAAATTTGAGCGAGAATCAAATTTTGGAACCTTTGCCGGGGACCCAAGTAAGTCATCTAAGTACCCATTCTATTCTTCCCCATTTCTTCTTTTCTCATCAAAATTCTCTTATCTTGTCCCTTTCTCATTTTTTTTCTCTTTTGGCGCATGTCCGCCTACACCCGCGATCAATCAAACCGCCTAGTTATGATGGATAGTACTGGGGTTGGGGAGCCAAGTACACCAAGGGAACTCTTTCCATTAGATCCTAATCTTCCAAACACCCCCGAGTCAAAAATTGAGCCCATTTCAATGGAAGGCATTCAAAGAAACCAACTCATAAACCCGGGTGGAAACCAAAATGGAAACCCAAATGAGGCAGCCCCAAACTTGGGGAATGCGTTCGATCAAACCATGAATGACTGCATCACACATTCTTAGACCAATGCCACCTCATGCATTAGACACAATTCCCTAGTAGATTACAACTACATCTTTAAACCCCATATCCTAAACCACCTTCCCACATTGCATGGAATGGAGTCCGAGATGCCCTACCTTCACATTAAGGAGTTCAATGACATTGTAGAAACCATGTGTCCCCCACATCAACTAGAATCAGCTAAGATGAGTCTATTTCCTTTTTCTTTAAAGGATCGAGCTAAAAATTGGCTAAAAAATTTGAGACCATCATCCATCAACTCTTGGGACCAGCTACAACCACAAAACAATTGCACTTAAAAAGAGTATCCAATTTTTTTTTGAAAAAGCGAGAGAGTCATTATATGAAACATGGGAAAGGTTCAAAGACACTCTAAACATGGTTCCACACCATGGTTTTTCTATTCCTAAACAAGTGAGAATTTTTTATAAAGGGTTGGGTCCGGGGAACAAACAATTCATTGACATGATGTGTAATGGAACCTTTAAAAACAAAGCCCCAAATGATGCTTAAGAGTATCTAGAAAGCCTTTCTGAACAAAACCAAACATGGGGAACTTCACCTTATTCTGAAAATCCACAAAGAAATACTAGAATTCATACACTTAGAGAAGAGGAAAGCCTTAGGGCTAAACTCGCAGCACTCTCTAGGAAGGTTGAAGAGATAGACCTTAGGAAAGTCCATGAAATCCAAACTGTAGACCTTGTTTGCACAATTTCTGACAAACATGACCATAAGACAGACAATTTCCCAACTATTCCATCCATAAAGGATGTTATTTTAGGAGGACCTGCAGCAGAAGTAAATGCTTTTAAATTTCAAAAGCCTCAATACCAAAACAACTTCAACCCAAGGTATAATGACCACCCAGGCTTCCGCTGGAAAGATAACCAACAACCTAGCCAACCACAAGGAAAAAATCCTTACCCCCATCAGAAATACCAAACCCATAACCAGTTTCAAACCCAACCTATCCAATACCAACAGCCACCGGTCCATTTTTAACAAACCATCCCACCTCCAAAATATTCCCCTAGGATAAACTAACCTACTCAAGAACCCACCCAAATTGTTCCACAAAGCCTACTAGAACAACTGTGCAAACAAATGGAGAGGATGAAATCAGAAGTCTCTTCCCTTAAACAAGAACTTCAAACCATAAAAACTGGAAAGGAACCCATGCCTACTTAGGCGGTTCCATCCTCAAATTCAAGGGGAGAGTCAAGTTGCACTCAAACAACTCATGAACAACTAAAGGCTGTGACTGTTTTAAGAAGTGGGAAATCAATTGAGACACCTGAACAACTAATTCAGAACCCACCTGAAGATTCAAACTTGGATGAAAATTCAAATGAACCACAAGATAAAACTGAGGAAACTAATAAAAATGTGAAAGAAGCAACTCTTCAACAAAAAAACCCACAACCTACACCATTTCCTCAACACATGAGGGGGAAACCCAATCCTGAACTGAATGAAACATTGAGGGAAATATTCTCACAAGTCAAGCTAAACATTCCCCTTCTCGATGCCATCCAAACCATAACTTCCTACTCAAAGTACCTTAAGGACTTGTGAACTTTTAAAATAAAATTTTCACATAAAAACCAAGTCCTTTTGGTTGCTAATGTGACTAACACCATTCAAGGGACCATTCCTCCTAAGTTGAAAGACCCAAGTTTCCCTTACATCAATGTTGAACTAGGAGAAAGAAAAGTTATCAAGGCCTTGTGTGACCTAGGTGGTAGTGTCAATCTCATCCCATATGCTGTGTACTGCCAGTTAGGCCTAGAAGAGATCCAACCCACATCTGTCACACTTCAGCTTGCTGATCGTAGCATTAGGGTTCCAAAGGGGATTTTAAAGGACGTTCTGGTAAAGGTTGAAAACTTCATCTACCCTGCTGAATTCATTTTCCTCGACAACCATCCAAACTTAGGAAATAAGGAACAAAACCCAATCATCCTTGGCCGTCCTTTTCTTGCAACAATCAACTCTGTTATCCGAGTCCGAAATGGGAACATGACCATCACCTTTGGGAACATGAGTCTAGACTTGAACATCTATAATGCAAGCTCAAAAATAGGGGATGACGAAGACATTCATGAAGTAAACATGATAGGAAGCATTGATAATGAATCCATAGAACATCAAGGAATATTTGCTGAATGTTTAAGTCAGGATGAGATTGATTTCCTTTTTTCACATAAAGGAAGTTTATCTCCTTGGCTTGAATCAATTTAAAATTGCTCTTATGATGAATACTTAGGTCTAAAAATCAGTGAAACCCTTCAAGAAACCACTTTCATTGAGACCACTCCAACTTCCTTCCCTAAATCTGATCAGGCCAATATAGTAGCTGGAACTTCTACATGTGGGGAATCAATCCTATCTGAAACTCTAAAAACAGAAATTGAACTTGATCCAATGTCCTAATCTTCTGCTGAAATTCTGAACCAACCTGATCTTGAATTGAAGGAACTTCCCGCTACACTCAAGTATGCTTTCTTAGGGGACAATCAAACACATCCTATTGTCATTTCTTCTTCTCTTGAAGCCAATAATGAGAGGATGCTTCTTGATGTCCTTAGGAAACATAAGAAAGCCATTGGTTGGACCCTATCTGATATTCCTGGGATTATCCCACTTGTTGGGACTCATAGGATTGTTCTGGAATCTGATTCAAAGTCATGTCATCAACCTCAACGGCGACTCAATACTAATCTCATGGAGGTAGTAAGGAAAGAACTTCTGAAATTGTTAAAAGCTGGTATCATATATCCCATAGCTGAGAGTGAGTGGGTGAGCCCAATACAAGTGGTTCCAAAAAAGGCTGGAATCACAGTGATAACCAATGAGGATGGAGAGATTCTTCCAACAAGGGTGAGTAGTGGATGGAGGGTCTGCATTGACTATAGGAAGCTAAACTCATTCACTAAGAAGGACCATTTACCCTTACCATTCATTGACCAAGTCCTTGAGAGAGTGGCAGGTCATGCCTTCTACTGTTTCTTAGATAGGTACTCAGGGTATAATCAAATTGAGGTCTCCCTAGAAGATCAAGGGAAGACTACATTCACATGCCCATTTGGAACCTTTTCCTTCAAACGCATGCCCTTCGGGTTATGCAATGCCCCTGGAACCTTCCAGCGGTGCATGATGGGAATCTTCTCAGACATGGTAGGGAATTTTCTAGAGGTCTTCAAGGATGACTTCTCTGTGTTTGGGGATACATTTGAGGGATTTCTGAGGAATGTAGAGAGAGTTTTGTCAAGATGTGAAGAAAAGAATCTAGTCCTAAACTGGGAAAAATTCCATTTCATGGTTAAAGAGGGACTAGTTCTAGGCCATCTGGTCTCAGGTAGGGGGATTGAAGTTGATAAAGCCAAGGTTGACATCATTCGTCACCTTCCATCACCCAAAACTGTCAAGGAAGTGAGGTCTTTCTTAGGACATGCTAGTTTCTATAGAAGATTCATCAAGGACTTTAGTTTGATCTCCCGTCCCCTTTGTTCTCTCCTAGTAAAGGATGCTCCATTTTTTTGGACAGAAAGTTGTGAGGGTTCATTCTCAACCCTCAAATCCTCTCTCACCTCTCCTCCCATTATGAAATATCCAAATTGGAACCTTCCTTTCGAACTTATGTGTGATGCCAGTGACTTTGATGTAGGAGCTGTGTTAGGACAACGTTGTGATAAAACTCCTTATGTCATTGCTTATGCAAGAAAATCCTTAAATTATGCCCAAATAAACTACAAAACTACTGAAAAGGAGTTACTTGATATTGTGTTTGCCTTAGAGAAGTTTAGGTCCTACCTCTTAGGATCCCCAATCACTGTGTTCACTGACCATTCTGCACTAAAATACCTCTTCCAAAAACAAGATGCTAAGGCTAGACTGATTAGGTGGGTCCTTCTCTTACAAGAATTTGACCTCACAATCAAGGATAAATAGGGAGTTGAAAATGTTGTAGCTGATCACCTCTCTAGGATGGAATTCAAAGACAACTCAAATCACCTTTCTGTGTCTGATTCATTTCCTGATGAACACCTATACTCTGTGAGTGACTGCCCTTGGTATGCCGAAATAGCCAATTTATTAGTTATATGAGTCATTCCAAAATTCTTAGGGACTCAAGCTCGAAGTAAATTCCTTTCTGATGTTAGAAATTTTGTTTTTGATGATCCATACCTCTATAAGTTCTGCCCTGACCAAGTCATTAGGAGGTGTGTTCCAGAATCTGAACAAGAGTCCATCCTTAAATTCTGTCATAGTGAGGCATGTGGAGGTCACTTTTCCTCTAAGAAAACATCTGCTAAGATTCTTCAATGTGGTATCTTCTGGCCCACCCTCTCAAGGGACTCCTACATATTTTGTCAAAGCTGTCCTAGGTGTCAACAAGTAGGGTCCATCACAAAAAGGAATCAAATTCCACTCACTCCCATCTTAGTGGTTGAAATATTTGACTATTGGGGAATTGATTTCATGGGTCCCTTCCCAAACTCTCGGGGATACCTCTACATACTCTTATCTGTTGATTATGTCTCAAAATGGGTTGAGGCCATTCCCACTAAGTCCAATGATCATCAAGTTGTTATTTGATTTCTAAAAGAGAACATATTTTCTCGATTTGGAATTCCTAGGGCTATAATCAGTGATCAAGGAACCCATTTCTACAACCGCCCATTCTCTTCACTCATGTCTAAGTATGGTATTTCTCATAAAGTTTCCACTGCATACCATCCTCAAACCAATGGTCAAGCGGAGTTAGCAAATAGGGATATTAAGCAAATTCATGAAAAAACTGTCAACCCCTCTAGGAAAGATTGGTCCGAGAAACTCTTAGATTCTCTTTGGGCCTATAGAACCGCATATAAAACCATTTTAGGAATGTCCCCATATAGGTTGGTTTATGGTAAAGCATTCCATTTTCTAGTGGAGATTGAACATAAGGCCTTTTGGGCAATTAAGAAAATGGATTATGATCTCTCATTGGCCGGAACAAAAAGGAAATTAGATCTCAATGAACTGGAGGAACTAAGGATGGAGGCTTATGAAAATTCAAGGATCAATAAATCTAGATTTCAAGCCTACCAATCTAGGAATATCAAGGTCAAACATTTTGAACCGGGAAAACTTGTGCTCTTGTATAGTTAAAAACTTCATTTACACCCGGGAAAGTTAAGGTCTAGATGGTTAGGTCCTTTCATAGTGCATCATGTATACCCCCATGGGGCAGTAGAGATTCAAGATCCCACTAGTGGAAACATTCTCAAGGTTAATGGTCAATGGTTAAAAACATTCATTGAATCATTCAATAAACAGGAAATAGATGTTGAGTTATTTGAGCCAATCTATGAACCAGGAAAAAAATTGATAAATTTAGGATCTATGTCGGGCTAACGACGTTAAACAAAGCGCTGCATGAGAGGAAACCTGTGGTTTTTATGTTTCCAATCTTTCTGAATCATCTTTATTTTTCAGATAAGATTAATTAATATTTTTTATATTTAAAAATAAAAAAATAGACTTTTGACCTATTCTTATATTATGAGTATGGATGGGTACGAAAGGGGATCACCATATTCATCCGTGTCGCATGGTGTGATCCTTGAGTAATACCTTACCCAGAAATTTAAAAATAAGACAATGTATCATCATTTTATTTTGTTAGGTTAAGATAAAAATAAAAATAAAAATAAAAATATAATAATAATTAAAAAAGGGGACACGCCATAGGCCGTGGGGCAAACCCCGTCACAACCGGCGAAGCCGCGGGGACTCGAACCCGGGACCAAAGGGAGACAGGGGCGCGCGCTTACCACTGAACTACAACTTAATGTGCTTACTTATTCTATAATTTTTATATATATACTTATACTGTACTTATATATATATATATTTTGTTTTGTTTGTTTGTTTTTCCTTTTTGTACTAGGGAACTTTGCAAGCGACATGGATATCAAAGGACTAAATTCGAGCGGCAAGAACTTCAAACTTCAACCACCAGGTGACTTCATTACATGATCCTCATATTTCAATTTCCTTATTTAACTCCCCTTTTATTCCTCTACCCCATTCTAAATTTTATTTTTACGAAACTAGGGACAGTTTCATTCTAAGTTGGGGGGTGTGGAAACAAAATGTTTGTTTAAAAAAAACAATGATAAAAAAAGAAGTGAAATTCCTTTATCATTCATATAATAACATCTTTGCTCACATTAAAACTACATATAAAATAACTTTTATTTCCTTGACTCTTAATTTAATTCATGATTAAGTTTAAAAGCTTTGATTTTGGAAGTTTGGTTGTCCAATGAAAATTTTCCTCATTTTTATTTTCATCCATTAAATAAAAATGCCACAATGCACGTCCTCTAGAATGTGGGTTACTAATTTGAATTTTTGGGGTCCCATAATAAATAACATAGGCTGGTTTGATTTTTATGAATAATATGAGTATTCAAAAAAAAACAAATAATTTTTTTTTGCGTGTAGAGCAATGGATTGATAAAATGCGAGGCTTTCGGCACTTGGGGATCATGACTCCAGAGTTTTCTAGCCCTGAGTTTTTCAATCTATCTCTATTTATGGTAATATGAATTTGTTTTTTATTAATTTAACTCAAGACGATGCCCGAGTATGTGGGCTTCACTTGGTGCCCTAAGGCCTTTGAGTCTGGGAGTCATCAGCAAAGTCTTGCTACATGGGTTAATTTGATTAACTGCAATCTCAATTACTATAGCAATATTGAAAAAACAAAAAAAAAATCCAAAAAAAGAGGAATGAAGAATACTCATATTTGGATTAAATGTGATTCCACCTAGCGCTTCCATGATTTCCCCCTTGAATAAAAATGAACCCCCATATCTATTGTGATTCACAACCCATCATTACACCTAATTGAGTTGGATGAAGTATGATGATGGATTTGATCAAAGGAATGGGCTTGGGATTGGGATCTTCTTTCAAATTCATCTTGTTTTAAATTATATTGATAGGTTATAAAAATATATTTGTGTGCAGTTTACATTGTGAGTACTGTTTGTTATAATGTGTTTGAAGAAAGGAATTCAAATAAAATCATTGAATTATTTGCTCGGGACTAGCAAATATCAAGTTGGGGGGTGTGATTATCCAATAAAAACATTTTTTTAATTACATTTTAATGGTATTAAATGTTCATTTTTGATCTTATGGTCCTGAGTTAGTGCATTTTCATTATGAACATCCATTCTCATCATTTTTGCACTTCATGCCTAATATACACAAATTTAGGCCCAATGAGTCATCTAATTATAAGGAATGTAATTATCAATATTTTAATTTGATATTTTTGGGAACTTTATTTACACTTAAATGTGAACATTTTTCATTCAGGGATCAATGGATGATTCATAAACGATGATGGAGATATTTGGAGATGAATGGAAGCAATTCTAGAGAAGACAGATTGGACACCAGCCCACTTATGTGACTGTGGGGCCCAACATACAGGCCCAATGAATCCCAAATTTTGTGGGATGATAGAGGAAATGTTTAGGAACAAATCACTCTTCAGTAGATAATGCTAATTCTGCCGATATGGTGGTCATTAAGGCACCCCAAGTTAGAGATACAATTCTGGGCCAGATTCTTTGGCCCAGAAAAACAGCCACTAATTTGATCATATCTCGGAATCCAAAACTCCAAATGGACCCCAATTTTACAGCTGGTTAGAAGACATCCGTATCTCCATTTTCTTTTTTCTATGGACCACTCTGATTCGGCCATATAGAAGGTCATAAAAACGCGTCTGTTCGGTGAAGGAAAGCTGGCTGGCACCTCGGGTCAAGGGTGGAAAAATCAACTCTCCCTTACTTTCCACCCACCTATGGCCTACCACAATTAATTGGGGAGACTTGGAATGTTTTAGGCTCTACCCAAGGGCTCAAAAATTACTATTTAAGGCAGTGGTGTTTGAGGATTGAGGGATCTTGGGTGCTTGGTTTCATTGTAGTGTTATGCTGCCACTTTGTGTTTGTAATCGCATTTCTTCCTCATGTAAGTTGTTTAATTCACCTTAGTTTCTTAATAAAAATTCTTCATTTACTCTTATTATATTCTTCTACTTATCACGTTGATACCTTTGGTTCAAGGTGTTAATTTATTCACACCATACTTTGTGATATTTATCACACAACGGAGGAGTGATCTTTTTTTGTTGTTGTTTTTACTTCTTCAATTCTACCCTTGTAAGTCTACTTCCCGCTTCCTTTGAAGACATGTCATAAATGGAGGGCTAACTCTTTTATGGTTTGATCCAAGGGAGTAGCAAGGGGATGTATTGGATGTTATTTATCACTCCATTAATGGATAATCACTTCTTTTAAATGATATTTTTATTTGATGATTTTAAAACATCTTCATCCTTATTGAATTTAAGGTCACACATTTAAAGTGCTAATACAAACCTCTACCTTGGAGTGCTCAAAACTTTAATCCTTCAAGTGTATAGGTGATTATTATTAGGGTTTTTAGGCATTAAACCAGTAAGTTATGATTTCATTTGATCTTCTTAAATGAATCCATCTCAATTATAAGAAATTGAAATCATTAAAAAAGCAATTCATCCAATCCACCCCGAGCGATAACCTAGGATCAACTCATTATTTTAAATTGAATTCACTTAAATCTATTAGTTATCCTTTAAACCCATATAAAATAAACCCAATTTTTCCACTTCATAGCCAAAAACAGTCCATAGAATGTACGTGTCTATAGGTTTCTTCTTAGGTCTCCGAGGATTCGATAACCCAAGCTAAACTACAAGGACCGTTCTACCTTCATCTCTTGGGTAAATTTGAGCGAGAATCAGGAATGGTCCCACCACCACTTCTGTTGTGCTGAGAACTTTCAAGTGGTATTAGAGTAGTCACATAAAAATTTATAATTATTTATTAACTATTGATTGATTAACACATTTATTGTTAGTTTTTCATTTTTGTTTTATTTTTTATTAAATCCAAAATCTGATATATTTTCTTCTTTCGCCATTATATAACCAATAATAGGTTAAACAATAATAAAGAACACCTAAAGAACCCATCTAGATGTGTTGGGGACTTTGTCTGGATAATATGGGACTACATGGTATATAACCAAACTATACACCGTGTACCTATCATGATTTGTTTTGGAAACACTTTTCATTACCAATTTTTATCAAACCATGATGTGGTTTTATATATTTAAAAAAATGATCATTTTTAAAGTAAACTATGTTATAGTTTAAAAAACTATTCCTGTTTTTATCACAATTTCATCATTGTTTGAAAAGATTAAAAAACCATGATAATTATTTATAAAAAATCTTTTAGCTTTATAAAACCCTATTTTTTAAAATCTTTATCTATAAAAATTTCAATAAAAATGATATGAAATAGTTAACTTTTTCTAAATCCTTGGATATTCATTAGTTATTGATATTGTATACTCTGGAAGGATCATAAATAACTCTTAGTATCTTGAGTTTGGGAAAACAATAAGTGTAATAATCCTTTGATATATAAACTCTATAAAACATGGGAGATGTGTTTTTTCCTTTTTATTTAAGGCCATGTATCTCACAATTGTTTTCAGACCATCAATTTTATTTTCCATAAGAGGTGAGTTTGTGAACCTTCTTATTATACTTGTTGTTTATCTAGAGTTAAGATGAAAAATAGTTAAGTGGGGGGTGAATTGGACTTTTTAAAATTAATTTAAAGATTAAATATATTTAAGTTTATATTTATGTTATTACGTGAATGAACCAAATATAAAATAAAACGAACACAAAATATTTTTATAGTAGTTTGGATCTAAATGATCCTACTATGCTCTTCACCCCTCTCATGAACTAAGATAAATGACACCTACTATAACCACTATAAGAGAAAATTACAATGAATTTTTCCCACATGGAGTCATAACCAAATTATGAATCCTTTCCCCCCTGGTGGCTTAAACCCAAAACAGACCTGACTTTTTCTATCTGGAGGCACAACTCGAACAATCTACCTTTTTCCCATCTAGAGGCACAACCCAATGTATGACTTTTTTTGGAGTCACAACCCAGTTACCTACCCATTAAAATTACACATATAAAAATAAATAAAAAGAATAAAATCCATAGAACTAGATGAAATCTTCATAGTCTAAGAGTTGAGGCAACAAGGTGCTCTTCAACAAAAAAGGATCAAATTATTGTAGTTCAGTTGAGTGTTATAGTTAATCGCTAAAGTATGTCTCACTTAAACAGTTCAATAATTTCCTCAACCTCATGTATCTAACTAGATCTGTCAAACTCCTTATATAGAGTTCTTTTATGCATAATATATTCAAATCAAGAATCTCATTATATTTTATCTTTCCCAATGCTTCATGTGATATCTTTATTGAATGATCATGAAAAACATACCCATATGGGTTACATTGATAATATGTAACATTAAAACCATGTTGTACAATGATAAAATGTTATAATAATTAATACTATACCAATAAATAATTATAATCAACATTAAAGTCCCTTGGAAAATTATTATAAATTATGCGAGATAAATTATTCAAATTTCAACCACATTTAATTTGGAACTCATGTTTTTCTTAGATACCAGTGAGAAACTTCAATCCACGTGATAAGAATTTAATCCTATATAAAATATTTCCAAATAAAATTCTATAGTATTAAAATAATTAATAAGTATTTAAGGAATAATTAAATCATGAAAAACATGTGAAATAAACATGAAATAATTTGAAATATAGAATTATAAATAAAATAGAGTATGTTTTGAGCTAAAATATGAAAAATAAAATAAGTGACCATATATCATTCATAAGGTATGTTCAACAATTTTCAAAATTTAAATTTTGGATCACTTCATTTTTATTTATGCGGTTAGTTCATTTTTTTTCATGTGGTCAGGACATTTTTTTATTTGGTCAGTACATTTTGTTCATACAATTAGTAAATTTTTGTCTATGTGGTCAGTAAATTTTTATTCTTATAGTCGGTACATCATTTTTCATGTGGTCAATAATCTTTTTTCATACAATCAGTGTATTTTTTTCATGCGGTTAGTACATTTTTTTTCATGTGGTTAGTTCATTTTTTTATATGGTCAGTACATTTTTGTTCATATAGTCATCACATTGTGTGCATGTGGTCAGTAAATTTTTTGTTCATGTGGTCAATAAATTTTTATTCATGGGGTGAATTCATTTTTATTCATGTAGTTAGTTCAAGACTTTTCCAAATTTTCAGTCATGGACCATTCTATACTTAGCCAAAATTTCACTCATGGTCAGTTCCAGACTTAGCCAAATTTTCACTCACGTTCAGTTCCAAACTTAGCAAAATTTTCACTCATGGAAAATTCTAGATTTAACCAAATGTTCACTCATGGTTAGTTATAGACTTAACCAGAATATATATAAACTCAAAGTTGAAAAATATTATAGTGTATGAGAAATTAGAATCATTACAATTATCAAAAATACTGTTAAATTGGATCAAGGATTCCATTCAACATTCTCCCCCTTTTTGATAATTGAAAAATAAATTTCAATTCCAGAAATTTCTCCCCCATTTTGAAATTGATCAAAAATATTTAAGTTTTAAAGATGCTTCCCCTAATATAAATAGTTATTACTATAAAATAAAACTAAACTTTCTAAATAAAAATTGAACATGTAAAGATCCCCCTGAATGGTTACTGGGAAAGAAACTAAACCTTCTAAAGTTACATCAAACTCATAACTAGGATTCCAATAAATTTTCAAATAGTATGCATAGACATAAAAAGATAATTGTGTATAATATAATCCATAATGATCCATGAAAACATATCAATATTTTCAATGAATGTTTTAATGATTTTAAATGAATTAAATAGTAACCAACTATTTAAGTACATGCCAAAATAAAATAGATTCAATACACACACTTTCCAAATGGAATAGATTTAAAATTTTATCTCAAAATATGAGTCAAACTCCCCCTAAATATATACTATATATTAAATTTCCATCATTCCAATTATAATTCTATTTTATCAAAATTAGCTAAATCCAAGGGTTTAGTAAATATATAAAATAACTATTTTTATAAAGAAATAAATTCAAAATTTATATTTCCCTTTTGAACATGATTCCTAAGAAAATGATATTTAAAATCAATGTGCTTACTCCTAGAATGTTGTAAGGTATTTTTAGAAATATAATTAGTAAAATTATTATCACAAAAAATAGGAATCTTATCAAAATAAAAACCAAAATCAAAAAGTGTTTTCTTAATCCATAAATATTTAGAAAATTAAGATACAACAACTATATATTTATATTTAGCAGTTGAAAGATCAAAATATTTTTTTCTTTAAATCCCAAGAAACTAAATATTTTCCTATTAAATGACACATAACTGAAGTACTCTTTCTATAAATATTTCATCCACAAAAATGAAAATCAGGACAACTTATATAATCAAAATTATTTCTTGATGGATAAAATAAACAAAGATTAAAAGAACCTTTAACATATATAATAATTATTTTAACATATCTAATATGTATTTCATTAGGGTCACTTTGAAATCTATCACACATGAAAACTGAAAACGTAAAATTAGGCATGGAATTAGTTAAGTATAATAAACTTCTAATCATGCCTCTATAGGTTTTAACATCAAAATATTTTACAAAATTATCTAAATCTAATTTTCAAATAGTACTAATGGGAGTATATGTACTTTTAGTAGAGTCTAAACCAAATATTTTAACAATTTATTTATCATAATTGGATTGATTTAGAAAAATTACATCATTTATTTGAAAAAATTTTAAACCAAGGAAGAATTTCAATACAACCATAGTACTCATATCAAATTTAGAATTCATTAATTTTAAAAATTCATTACAAATATTTTTAAAAAAATATCCAAAAATAATATCATCAACATAAATCTACACAATCAAGATATTATGAAAAATTTTCTTAATAAAAAAATTAGGACCAACTTTTCCCTTCCCAAGATTGTTTAAAAAAAAACTAGTTAACCTTTCATACCAAGCTCAAGGAGCTTGTTTCAAACCATATAAAGCCTTAAATAGTTCAAAAAAATGATTAAGATTATTTTTTTTACTTTCAAAACTAGAATTATTTCTAAGATATACATTTTAAAAAATATAACCATTTAAAAATAAGTTTTGACTTCTATTTGAGATAATTTAAAACCATGAAAATTAGTATAATCCAATAATATGCCTGTTGATTCTAACCTAGAAATAGGTAAAAAGGATCCCTCAAAATAAATAACTTATTCTTGATAATATCCTTGAGAAACTAATCTATCTTTATTTTTAACTATATATCTAAAATCTATCAAGTTTGTTTCTAAATATCCATTTTTTTATAATAATATGAGAATCATTTGGTGGAAAAACTGAAGTCCACACACTATTACTAGAAAATTGATTTAATTTATCTTGCATATCCAAGATCCAATTATCATCATCTAAGACTCCTCAATATTCTTAGGAAAAAAATTATAAATAAAATCATGATAAACACAAATATTCATAACATATTTTCTAGTTTGAACATTTGATTCAACATTACCAATCACATTATTTGTAGTATGATCTCTATGAGTCTTCCAATATTTTTCATGAAAAGGTTTATTTTGAGAATAAATATTCTCCCACTCAACATGTTAATATTTATATTGTGGGTTTTCTTATTTAAAATTAAAATATCTAAATTCATTCTCAAGATGATCAATATCATCATCTCTTTTATTCAAATAATTTTCATCAAACTTAACATGAATTAATTCTTAAAAAACCATGGTTCTTTTATCATATAATATATTTGTATTAGTATTATTTGAATATACTAATAAAATACCTTCATTATATTTTACATAAAATTTATCTAAATCATATTTAGTTTTAAGAATAAAAAATTTACATCCAAAGACTCTAAAATAGCCAATTTTAGGTTTTCTTCCCTTCCAAAGCTCATAAGATGTCCTTTTCAACAAATTTATTAAAATAATTCTATTTATAACCTAACAAGAAGTAGTCATAGCTTCTTCCAAAAAATATTTAGGTATATTATACTCATTTATCATAGTCTTATCCATTTCTTGAAATGTTCAATTTTTCCTCTCCACTACACTACTTTATTGTGGTGTTCTAGGGACTGAAAAATTGTGAAAATATATATTTTCTTCACAAAAATGGATAAATTACAAATTTTGTAATTCACCACCATGATCAATTCTAGTTGATTTAATTAAGTTTCATTTATCATTGTGATCCATTTTACAAAAATTGATAAACTTAGATAAAGTTTCAGATTTAAGTGTAAGAAAGTAAACCCATGTGTATCTAGTAAAATCATCAATAATAATAAAGTAGTATCACTTGATACTCAAATTGGCATGATTGATAGGAAAAAATACATACAAATGAATAAACTCAATATGACTTATAGTTTGAAGTTATTTAATTGATTTGAAACTACTTCTGTGTTATTTACCTTTCAATCAAGATTTACATACAAAGGTGTTGTCCAATTTATGTTTTGGTAATTGTAAAACTATTCATTCAGTCAGTAAATTTTTTTCATGCAGTCAGGGAATATTTATTCTTGTGGTCAGTACATTTTTTTATAAAGTCAGTACATTTTTTTCATGTTTTCAATACATTTTGTTCACGTGGTTAGTACATTTTTATTAATGCGGTCAATTCATTTTTGTTCATACGGTCAGTAAATTTTTGTTCATATAGCCGATACAATTTGTTCATGTAGTCAGTAAATTTTTGTTCATATAGTCAGTACATTTTTGTTCATAAATTCATTTAATTTTTGTTTAAGTGATTAGTTCTAGACTTAGCCAAATTTTTACTCATGGTCAATTTTATACTTAACCAAAATTCCACTCACAGTCAGTTCTAGACTAAGCCAAATTTTCACTCATGGTCAGTTCCAAACTTATCTAAATTTTCACTCATAGTTATTTTTAGACTTAAACAAATTTCCACTCATGGTAAATTCTAAACTTAACCAAAATATGTAAAAAATAAAATAAAAAAATATTATAGTTTATGAGAAATTATAACAATTATAAAAAATACTAATAAATTGGACTAGGGATCCAATTAAACACTTGTTTGGTTATTGTGCCTCTTGTTCAAAACTATTGAGAGTAATCATATATATTATAAATGAGTGTTTTATCTTAAATGTGTGATTTATCAATAAATTTTATACCTAAATATGCATTCAAAATATTAAAATTAGTCTATAATTAAACATAAAAAAAATAAAAGAAAATCACACTCCTTAATGAGAAGTGAGGGTAACTTGCACATAACTTCATGAATCTCTTTGAGTATTTATATAGTGTCACCTGACTCATTTTACTAATATCATAGATCTATTTACTAATATTTTTTCTTTTAAATTTTATTATTTTTTTTATAAGAATATCCTTTACAAATAACCCCTCTTTAGGGAACCTCTTGGTTGTAAGTTATATAACCAATCCTTTACAGTTCCCTCCAAATAAAATGGAAATGCTTCTCACTTAAAAATTAATTTAAATACTCCTATTGGATTTAGTATTTTATAGAAAATTATGAACTCATTATTTTTCTTATTAGGATAGTCACATGAAAATCAAAACAATATAAGAAAAAGTTGTATTAGGTCAAGATTCTGTTCAAAATTAGGTCACAAAGCTGGATATGAAGTTTTATTAATTGGATAATTGATATTTGGTTCATACATATATCTTACTGTTTGATTGATGATTTATATATTCCCTACCATAATTTCCAAATGTGTATTATAATTTAAATCAATTTAAAAATTCAAAATAAAATAAGGGAAAATGAATGAATTACTAACTTCTTAGTAATGATGTAAATTTTTTTATCTATAAATGTCACAAGTTAGTTAAAAATAATATTAAAACCTATTAAAATTTAGTATAATAGTACCTTAGACTTTCACTCAAGAATACCATCACATTCAATTTACTTTTATGATGTTACTTATTTTATATTTTTGTGAAATGTTTGAAAAATATATGGAAGGATGTGTTGTGTTTGTTTTTATTTGAATGTAAATAGAATAAAAGTAAACTAGATTGAAATATCAGAGATAAGTATTAAGATCAATACTAGATAGAATAAACTAGGCTATTTTATCTCAGTCCTATAAAAATAGACAATTCTCCCCTTACTCTCATTCATTGAGTGGATCTATAATCATCAATCACCCACCTTGAGTTGAATTGAAATGTGATTACCAAAAAACTATGGTTATATTGACATGGTATAATTTCTAATTTGAAGTAGGGGAATCACCCATAAATCACTAGATTATTCAATAATTCCCATAGTTATTTATTTCTCAAATAACTTCCAATCTAGAGAAGTGAATATCAAGCAATAAATAATAAAAAACGATTTTCCCATCCACCTGTTAGTAATATTTAAACACTAACCATTCAATATATTTAATTCCAATATATATGAGATCAATCAAATAAAGGTAATTAATAATGAAAAAAATCATGAAGTAAATGACATAAAGAATAATTAAGACAACAAAAACCATTTGTTTCTTAATCATTCAACATACCATGAACTTAGAGTAAGAAATAATAGTGAATTTAAATTATGTAAAATAGAGTCAAGAACATATTAACCCCCATACTAAATCAATAATTGAAAATGATTTTTATCCCTTCATGTGTGGGATTAAAACAATTAGGGGGAATAATAATCTCCCAAATATATAAAAAATAAAAAAACATGAAAAGGATACCATAAAAAGTGGTATATTCTACACTTTTATATCCTCTTTGAATCATCATTGACCTCTCATTTCATTAAAAAATATATCCATGTGTAGGAAGTTCTATTTGATTCCTCTATGAGTTGATCCTAACATTCTAGATTATATGATCTAATTTTCCTCCATTCCTAGAGTGGTTTCACTTCCCAAAATAATTTTTTAACACCTCTCTATTATATTGGATTCCATGTATCAAGATCATTAGAAAGTTACATAATACGATTATACATAGTTCATATAAGAATTCATTACATTTCATGTGTACCAAGTATTCCAATAACTTTATCTATGGTTTGAGATAAACCAAAGCACAATTTATCTTTGATAATTTATTCACCATACAGAAGGAATGTTAGTCCTATAGTGATGGTTTGTATGAATCCATATAGAGATCATGTTGTTTTTTATATTTTTTATCACAGTAAAATAGTCACAGTTAATTAAACCTCCTTCCAGTTGATTTAACTTTCTGCTTATGGTCGACTGAACTCCCTCACGACAAGTTAAACTCCTAACTCACTATTGATTGAACCCCCACTATAACTCAATTAACAATTGGTTCATACCCCTACATAGATCAATTCATGATTAGTTCTAAATCCTTAATAGCTCAGTTCATGGTCAATTGAAGACCCTTCACATATCAATTTATAATTAGTGAAACCCCCATCATAGATCAATTCATGTTTAATTAGACCCCTTTATAACTCATCTAAAGTCACTTTAAATCTCCTTTAAATTCACTTAATAGATTTTATGAATATTTTATTTATTTATTTATTTTAGTGTAACTTAAAAAATTATAAAATTACAAAAAATATTAAAAATGTCTAATTTTTTTAATAAAATCTCAAATTATCTTAACCATGAACTTATACCCCAAAATCTCATAAAATATAAAAAATAATTAATTTCAAGGTTATTTTTACATTAAAGTAGAAAAAAATGATATAAAATGATATAAAAATCATGCACACCTATAATTTAATTAACTAGAATAATTAAATAATTTTAAAATACACCTAAGATCCAAAAATATGATAATTTCCTTATATTTTTGCTTAATAAGGGAATATTTTCCACGAAAAATGGAAATAAGTAACATATCAAATTTATTAGATAAAAAACACTCTAAATTTATAGAAATTTTAATTCTTCTCATGTCACATTTTTTAACATTAGATCAGTGATAGGTCTTAAGAGACAATGGTTTTGAACATGTGTGATTATTGATATAATTTTCCTTTAAAATGTCAAGATTTTCCATGTTTGGTTAGGATGGTTCTTCAAATATCCACTATGATATAATTCTTCTGATTATAGATGTAATTTTTTGAGGTATTTATGGTAAAAAAAACACATACCATGCACTGTTATTCACACTATACTTCTCAAACTATCCATTTTTGTTATTTTTAGAGATTTTCAGATCTAATATCCTTAATATAATAACCCATTTCATTCTTAGTCAACCTATAGAAACTACATAATTTTGTCTAAAATATTATTATATTATTCTCATGAAGATAATATATGTAATGAGAGAAAAAAAATATTTAAGTGATTATCACTATGTGTGTTTTTTTCTTATTGGCTCATAAATGTTAGAATGCTAAAGACATAAAGGACTCTAAGTTTTTATTTAAACTATCATATAACTTTAATTCACCATTTTTTCTTTAATACATGTATCATAAGAGGAATTTATACACCTTTTTAGATTTGTAATGTTTCTAATAACATCTTCATGGATTTTTCTTAAAATATATTTTTAGCTTAGGTAGCCAAGTCAACGATAGAAAAGAGGGTTTTATCCTTTAATTCCAAGGTAAACTATTATTATAAATAACTTAAAAAATAATACCATTGGTTTTTTAAACTATGGTAAATATGGATCCATCTATTAACCTATTAATAATGTTCCCATGCGTCTAGAATATGGCCTCATTATCATTTTCACAAAATCATGAAACAATTAGGATGTTATGTCCCAAGCCATCTAAATGATACAAATTATTTGACTTAATTTTAATCATGGAAATAATTATTAGCCAAATACCTTTAATTATTAATCACTAATAAACCCTAAATATAAAAATTTCCTCTATTATATTTCTCAATACCCTTGAAAATATTTTGAAAACCCATCATATGTAATGGGAAAAAATTATAGGTTTCTCTTTCTTTGATGATTTTTATGAAACTTTGACAACTATGTATTTCTCCCATCTATTTGTTTTTCTAAAAATTTCTTATACGCAAATATTATTTAATTTAGACTAAGATAATAGTGATACACTCTTTATTCATGATGCATTTTTGGTCACTCCTTTCACAAGTTTCACCAAGTTTCAAAAACCCGTTTTCACCTCAAACTTTCATTATGTCGATTGAAATTAAAATTTATTTCCACATTTTGAGGGACTCTTATATAATCCATTACTCCTCCTTTTTGATGTATAATTCTTTCTTTACTAACATCTATATTTTTTACACCAAACATAATTTAATACCCAAAGTATCCATGAAATTCAAAATTTCACCTTGGTCATCTAATATGTCTAAAAAACATCTCTATAAATTCTATACCTTTTTTTTTGTAACTTCATTACCATTTTTTATGAACCAAAATTCTAGAGGTTAAACATTTCATTTTTATTAAACTTGAAAATATTATTAAAAAAAAATCATTCCATGAAAAAAGTTTTTGTTTTTTCTTTAAATAATTTATAAGCAGTAGAAATATATTTTTCATCCTTTTGGGTAATTTTTTATTATTAAACACAAAATCATATCTATCAACATACCTAAGTACACTTTCCCAAACCTATGAGTCCATTACTAATTTATGTACTCATATATCCACTTAAATTCCATGTATTTATTCCCAATATATTTTAATCTTTTGGTAACAACCTTGCTATTATCATCATAGTATTATTTGAATTTACTCAAGTATGTTTGAGTTTTGAGAACATTTTATTGAATACTATAATTTTATTCTTATTTAGATTATACCATTTATTTGAATTCATCGATCATTTTATTCTTATTATAAATAAATAAATTGATTCTTTTAATATTTTTATAAAATGTTATTTATTTAGAAAAACATTTATTTCATCATGTTTCGTGCCATGAATAATCTTAGGGAATCTATTATCTCTTTCTAATTTAGAGATATTATTTAATAATAAATTAAAATTTATTCTAAAAAAAATATCTTTCCATTTATTATTCATTATCTCCAACTCCTTCCTTACTACCAGATGAATCATCAACTACTTTTTTATGAGTCATAAGAACTTTATCTCCCTCAATATCCAAATTTTCTTTTATATAAATGTCATAATTACTATTGTCCTGAGTCTTTTATCCTTTTTGGAACATTATTACTTTTACTATTGAGATCATTTCATAAACTCCATTTGAGAGGAATTTTCCCTTTTTGTATGGTTTTCCATTGCTATTTTTTATGATGTTGTTTTAATATTTCCTTAAACCTATTTATTTTAATTCTTATTTTAACAAAATATAATAAAAAAATATTGATATTATCATTATTTATCTTCTTAAATAAAATATTACCATTATATTTATCAATTTTATTTCTAGTGTTTATTGATAAAAGGGCATATTATCTAAAAAAGTTACTTCACTTAAGACATTTACTCATTTTGAGGAATAATTTCATTCTCACTAATTTTAAATCCGTTGAAGTATTTAAATATAAAATCCATTTTAATTTTAATTTTTTTATTAAAGGGCCTATTATTATTTCATATGTTATCATTATACCATGATATCCATTGAGGGAAAGAATATAATTCTTTATAATACAATGATGACATTTCAATGTCAATTTTTTCTAAGAGAATTCTCAATAACTTTTTCTCTAAAATAAATTCTTCAAGATTTTCACTATATCCTCGAATGATTCTCAAGATTATCTTGACCCATATATAATTTCATTACTTTATTTTTTCCAAGGATATACATACTATATCAATCTAACATCTACATATCTATAACATTTACTTCCTAAATTTATTTTCACTTTCATACATGTTATGCCATTTAAAAAAATTTTCATTTTAAGTCCTTCACTCTATGAAATTTTCATTTTATATCTCCAATAGATAATTTAAGAAGTGACCTATCAAATGAATATACACTTCAACATTTTTTTGATAAATTTATGACACACCAATGGATTATTATTACAGTGTCAATAACATTGATGTAATATATAAAATATAAAGACCTAGAGAAAAGAGATAAATGGCCATTCATTTCTTTCACATGTGGAACATATTCCTAAAAATGATTGAAAATTAATTTTTTTTGATAGAGCTGCGATGTTTTATGAAAATAATAAAATTATTGAATCTTAAGAAATTGATTATAGAAGGTTATTTTAAGGTGAACCTAAACTAATAGGGGACCCAACCATTTTAAGGGTAAATATATCATGACCATAATACATAACATAATTTTAAAAAATTTACTCATATAAACAATAACTTGATATATAGTAATGACATTTTAGATCTAAAAATTTTAGTGTTTTTGATGATTAGAAACATACTACACTCCTAAATATTTTTTAAAATTTTATAAATGACCAAAATATGGGATGAAAATAACAACCAAGATACAATGTTACAAAATACCACAAAATAGGAAACCACTACAGTAAGGATATAGAGAAAGAAAATGGATGGGTCTGCCTCAAGCTAGTTATTTTGATTCACTGATCATGAATAGATATGAATGAAGGGAAAAAAGATATTTTATTTCACCAAGAAAAAAGGTTAAACCCCCCCCACACCTCCCTTTATTTATCACATGGAGATATGAAGGCTCTCTAACAATGGATCTCTATTTCTTAGAACTGATTAATGATGAAGCTCACATGGCCCTCTTTATATAGGCATGGTGGGAGGTGTCAAGTTTGACACAACTCCCCCACTAACCCCATAAATATCTACCTACCTTAAACCATGTAATCCTATATATTTAACATGTGAAACCTCCAATATTGAAGCATCCAAAGGGATGATGGGGTTGGTGCACCAACCACCCACTAAGGTAGCTGGAAAAGAACAAACTCTATCAATTCTCCCCCTCCATCTATAATCAACTGAAGCATATGTAAAGGTATAGATTCTCCTAAGAAACCACCTTTTTTAACACATCTTTAGGGTTCCCCTTTGTGAGTATCTTTACAAGTCTCATCAACTATCGATCCATCACTTCATGTATCCAATGACAGTGAATGTTGATATGATTATTGATATCCTTCTGGTTCTCCCTCATCAGTCAGTAGTAGGTACTATGAATTATAATATTTTGTTGAAATAATACTTCATTGTGAAGATCTTTGAACTTGTGAAATGTTAGGTTTGGGAGGCACTACATCACCTTGATCTTGTGATGGTTCTGAAACTTATTATGAAGAGGATTGAATTTTCCTTTCTCAATATCCTCCTCCACTAACTCCTAGTACACTTCCAATGAGTCTTATTTCACATCATCATATTCATTGATAAGTGGTACTAGTACATTTATTGGATCATGCATTGATTCCTCTATACTTTTCCTTCAAGAAATTATAGGATTTTGAATGTCCTCAATCGTCTGGTTCTCATTGAATACAACATCTCTACTTCTGATCACCTTCTTCAACTTCAGGTCCCAAAGCTCATATCCAAACTCCTCATCTCTATAGATGAAAAAGATGTATGGAGTAGATCTACCATCTAGCTTTGTTATGAGATCCTTGGATACATGTTAAATTGAGAAACATCCAAATAATCATAAATGAGAGTAAGAGGGATGTTTACTAGACCATCTATTTTGTGGAATCTCAAAATTCAGTGAGACTAATCGTGATCTATTAATGAGGTAGAATGAAACTTGAAAAAATTCTCCCCACAATGGATTAGGAAACTTAGCTAAACTCATCATGCTTCTCACCTTCTCCATGATGGTTCTATTCATTCTTTCCACAACTCCATTGTGTTGTGGGGTGTGCGGGACCATCCTCTCATGTCGGATGCCATGACTCCTACAATAGGCATCAGATTCCCTAGATGTGTACTCTCCTCCATTGTATGAATGAAGACACTTCAACTTACTTCTAGTTTTACACTCCACCATGGTGTGGAACATCTTGAAGTAGTCTAGTACTTAGTCCTTTTTCCATAATAATAAAACTCATACCCTTCGAGATGCATTATCAGTAAATGATATAAAATATTTGTTACCTCCCAGTGAATCCACCTCCATGGGTCCACATACATCATAGTACACTATATTCAACAACTCTGATCTCCTTGATGAAGTATTATTGAATGTGAATCTATTATACTTCCCATAAAAGTAGTATTTATAAGGATCAAGTGATGCATCCTTGTTAATACTGATGTACTTATTCCTTTTCAGGGTAGATAACCCTCTTTAAATCATGTGTCTAAGTATCCTATGACACATATTAGATGATTTCTCCCCTTCCACCATGTTGAGACTTTCTGCACATATCTTCACATGAGGTTTTTACAATGTATTTCTTATGTGTCCTCAGGAGATAACAGTGACTCTTTTCATCATCTTCCATGATCCATTGCTAAAGATATTTTCATAACCCTATTAGTCAAAGTTTATTACTGATAAAATGTTGAGCTAAAGGCTTGGAACATGATGAACATACTTTAAAGTGATTTGGTATCCAAAGTTCTTCTTTATGTGGATATCACCCATGCCAAAAATATCCACTGAAATAGTATTCCCCATTTTGATTTCACCAAAGTCATCAGCTTGATAATTAAATAAATACTCATAATGAATAATTATGTGGTATGATTATATAGTATAAACCTCTCATTTTGTGTCTTTTCTTGATGTATTAAAGCATGTATCTTATTCATCTTTGGATAAAAGACCAACTTCTATGGAGACACTCACATGCACATCTTCATTTCTTATTTACTGGTTTCTACTTTGTCCATTTTATTACAGAAAATTTATATAGTTCTTCTTCATGTGTCCCTCCATGCCATAATTCAAGAATTTTTATATTTTACTCTTTCCAACTATGAAACTTTCTTTTCTCTTTCTTTGACCTATAATTCCCACCCCTCAACCTCCTCCTTGTTGTTTCCTCTACTCCTCTAGGATGAGATCTTGTGTTTGGTTGTAATCACGTTCTTCCTTAGAGCCTCCTCACTAAAAATTGTGTCCTTTACCATTTCCATGGTAAGTTATCCTCTGGGTGTTGATTTTCTAAGTGAGATGAAACGCATATCCTAATTATCGAGAAGTGTGTAGAGTAAGTGGTTTGACTGATCTTTATCATTCAAAGTCTTATCGATAGCCACCAATTGGTTCACCGGGCTTTGAAACTCACTGGTGTCTTGGCTATAGAGATTCCACTCTATAGTTGAAGATTCATAAACCACTTCAACAAGATAATATTATTCCAATAAGTCCTTTACTATTATGTATTTTACAACTTCATCCAAAGTTCATACATGCTAGTATATTGTGAAATATGGTGGTAGATGTTGTGATCGATCTATTAACAAATTTGAACAATCATATTCTTGTTCATCTTCTTCCACTCCACTTCCTTGTTGGCATTGTTTTTTACTCCCTTATTCTCAATGGGATCAAAAATATCTTTAGAATTAATGATATCTTTCATTAGATATTTCCAAATGGATTAGTTCAAGGAAGTCAACATGATTATCCATCCTATGGATGGAACCTCCATTGAATTTAAATTATGTAAAAAATTGATGTATAATATGGAAAAATGGAGCTCACCTTTGTGTTTATAATGGTCAAAAAAAGGTGGAATTGACTCTTGGATCATTGAAATCAGACACCAATTGATCAAGATATAACCAAATCAATGACTGAGATCATCTGATGACATGGATATGATGTGGCGTTGATGTGTCATGCTTGAGTAGCTGTCAGAAACTCATTAGAAATATTTCTAGTGCCAAAACATTACATTCTTCTCCAGTATGGGGTACTATAGCACCTAAAATTTGACCAAAATTTGACCAAGCCTAGAAATATTGTTTTGGATATGTTTTTGACAACATTTATGCCATTGGAATCACCTCAACAAGTACTTTTAACATCTTCCTTCAAAACATGATTCTAGACAACTTGAATTTTCCAATCACTAGAAAAACTTCACCGGTCACTGCTATTTTTCCACAAATGGATCTGATACCACTTTTTGTGATTCACTGATCATGAAGAGAGATAAATGGAGGGGAAAAAATTCTTTATTTCACCAAGAACAATAGTTTGGGAAAACCCCTCCCACACCTCCCTTAATTTATCACATAGATCTCTCAATGCTTTATAACAATGGTGATATCTAGCTCAGAAATGATTAATGCTAAAGCTCTCATGGACCTCCTTATATTAGCATGATGGGAGGTGTAAAGTTTGACACAAATCCCCCACCTAACCCCCCACCAATATCCACCTACCTTCAACCATGGAAGCCTATACATTTAACATGTGAAACAACAAATATTGAAGTAGCCAAGGGGCTAGTGGGGTTGATTTCCCAGTAAACTACCAATACAACTGGAAAAGAAAAAAATACATCACCATCAACCTCACTATAGCCTGAACCTTGAGTCCCATGCCCCCATGATTCTTTCCTCGATTGAATCACTCACCCCATTGCATCGTTGACACCACTGAACAATACAAACCCAACATGCCATCTTCTTCGAAACCACGACCCATCGAAATACCAGAATCTGAAAAACCACATTGTAAATATCAATAACTGACCAACATAGAGGCACCTACGAATTGAAAACTATAGAAGTGAACCATAACCTTCACTAAAGAACCTTTACAGAATTGGCACCACGAAATATAAAAACCACCACTGAGGACACTACTAGAAGCAAACCCCCATAAAATATTGTTGGAGAACCGCATTCACACCACACCCATAGGACTCCAATGAAGGATAAACTATAAGAGGAAAAATAGGGGGAAAGATCAAACAACTGAATTCTGAATCTGCTTCTAGTGCCACCAAAAATAGAATATAGCATAAAGATGACTCTGATACTAATGATACATCTTACTAGTTAACTAGATAGACCAAGAATAAGGTAGACTATTCGACGCCACTCTGGTCTAGAAGAACCACAACCAAGAACTTGAACTATCATCAACTTCGGGACCTGGGATGAGATTGAACCATAAATGCCACTTTGTGCTGGGATCCAAATAATCTTCCACACCAAGAGATAACTGAGGTTGGTGGTTAATATATAGAAATAAAATTAGAGAAGGAGATTTAATTTTGGGTTGAGACTCATGGAATGCAACACAATAGGGGAAAAAAGTGTATCAACAAGAATAATTGGGGTTGAGACCCAGTGAAATGCATCATATAAGTGAAAGAAAAGTGTGGTTTGAAGTGTGTAGTGGTTGGGTAGTGACAGTTTTTAGGGCATGGGAAGTTGTTGGGTATTGAATTTTTTTAGGAGATTTTTATCAGATAAGAAATGTAGGCATATGGATTTTCACATAGGTTTTTCAATAGTGAATTTGAAATTTACATTTTGGGATTTACATGAATTATGTAGACTCTCTAATTATAGTGTAATTTTTTAGATTTTCACCATGGTTTTTTAATCCTCTGTATTAGATGGGTTTTCCACTTTAAAATATGCATATCAATTTATTTCCTACTATTTATTTTTGTGTTTCCATTTTCATTAGTGATTCTCACAATATTTATACTAAAACCGAGTTATTATCTTAGGATCAATCCATTTACTCCACAAAATATGATATTAAAGGGATTTATCCATGTTCCTTACTGATTTGATATGGGTGATTCACGCTATAATATTTTTGTTCACAAAGAATTTTTAAATGGGAAAAATTATTTTACTCTAAGTCATCAATGAGTAAAAAAAATTTTGTCCCATGAAAAGATAGTAAATCTACTAAAGAAAAAACCAAATATAGAGACCGTTAATAATCGTTATTGTCAGGATATAAGAGAGTTAGCGACAAGAACAATCCAGATGTATTTGGCTAATAATACCACACATGGTGATTAATCTGATAGATCCAGAGAAGATATTGAAAAATCTTGAAAGTAATTATAAATCAAAATCTCTCACACATCATTTATATCTAAAAAAAGATTGTATCATCTTCAAATGCCAGAGAATGAATATTTAAGTAATTATCTAGACAAGTTCACCAAACTTATGATGGAGTTGTCTTTAGTGGTGGTAATACTATACCTATTAAAATAGAAGAAGAAGACAAATATTTGATTCTATTGTATTTGTTAACTGATTCATATAATAATCTCATCACCACATTTTTGTTCGGGAAAGACACTTTGAAGTTGGTTGATGTGATTTAATTTTTGTTGATGAATAAGACTCGATGAAAGACCAATGATGGTGATTCTTCAGGTAATAGTGGTATTCTGGCTATGATGGATGGATGTGGTAATCAGATAGGTCATTTGAAGATAATAAGAAAAGTCAAGTTCTTCTTTTACAATAAGGAAGGTCATGAAAAACAAAACTACTACAATTTGAAAAATATTAAGGAAGAAAAGAAGACACATGACACTGATTATGAGGATATCAGTATAAGTCTTATATGGGGTAAAGGTGATTTAATTTCAGTTGGAATTGATTATTGTAGGTTAGATATATATAATTAATGATTTGTTGGTTCATCAACATCGTACCATATTTCACCAAAGATGGAAATATTATCTTCATTTGAAAAATGCAACTTTGGTAGAATGAAGATGAGAAATAGAGATTTTTCTGATGTCAGTGGTGTTGGTGATATTTATATCACTATGAATGTAGGTTGTACACTGATGTTGAGGGATGCACGACATGTTCCAAGTATAAAAAATAATTTGTTATTTTCTTTTACTCTTGATAATTTTTCATTCATGAGTTTGTTTAACAATATAAGATGGAAATTGTCTTGAGGATCAATGGTATATACATGAGGTGAAATGGTTGAAACATTTTTCAAGGATGGTGTAAAGGCGTTCATTGAAGTGAAGAATGTAGTTGAAAAGGGGACTTCATCATATTTGTGGCACAGACAATTGTTGCGAATGATTCAAAGACTATAAACTAGGATGAAAAAAGTTTAGAAGACAAAACAGGTTAGGTCAGGTGTTTTAGGTCTTACACCCAATTAATTTTCTTCAGAGAGTGTCACTAGTAAAGAAAGAATTAAAATCAAAGATCAAGGTGATGCACTGAAAGTTTCAGACTTCTCAGAGGATGTTGAAAAGATGGAGCAATTAATTCCTATAGGTACTCTAGATTATATGAAAATCATAGTTATGTGGGATCTATATATTATTGATCATGGTATTTTAAGTGTAGAAACAAGTATGAAAAAGACTTTGGCATTTAGATTTATTTTGTAGAGGGATCCGTCAGGTTTTTGTTAGATATAAAAAATACCATTGTCATATTTTCTATATAGAATGATGGTTAGTGAAATTCTAACTAGTTTTTGATCAAACTAATTTTGTTAGATGATATCTCATTCTTTGATGGGTTAAATGGGGAGATTATTGGGGTTTATCCTGTACTTTTTTTTGAAGACAATTTTTTTAAAATTCAAAATATATGCCTTCTTCTTCTTTTATGTACACCAAGTTTTTTGGAGATATTTTATATATCTATTTTCTTCCTAATCTATTTAAGATGATGTAGAGATAAGATATGGGATATGATGAAATAAAAATAATTGGGGTTGTGAATCAGTGGCATGCAATGATGTAGCAAGGAAATAAAATTAGGGCGTGACTTAGGCATGTGCAATGGTTGGGAAATGATGGTTTTTAGAGCATGGGAAACATTGAGTAATGTAAAATCTAGTTTTACAATAAGGTTCTACAAAAACTCCGCGTGTTCAGTTTTGACCTTTGAAGGGCAACGTCCTATCATGAGACATTTATCATAGAGGTGACATAGGTGTATCTGGGTTTTTATTTTCACATAGGTTTTTCTACACTATATTTTCAATTCATGTTTCAGGATTTACTTGAATTTTGTAGAATCTCTGATTATAATGTAATTTTTTGGAGTTTTCCAATGGTTTTTAATCATCTACATTGGAGAGATTTTCCATGTTCAAATATGCATCTCAATCAATATCATGCTATTTATTTTTTTACTTCCATTTTCATTGGGAATTCTCACAATATTTGTGCCGCAACTGAGTTATTATCTTGGGACCAATCCATTTCCTCCCCAAAATGAACAACGCTGGAGAAGAAGAACACTGACCAAATGACATGTCAATATCACAGAGAAAACCATAACATCTATAGGGGATTCTAAATAAGCTCAAGGAGTAGCGAATGCAATAAGAAGAAGGAATGGGGTTCTGTCGCAATGGAAGGCCATGCAAGCTCCCCCTTCGATTTTCTAATTAGAGTGAAAAACTAGAGTCGAGAGAGGAGCCAATCAGAAACATATTACATCACTTTTAATGAGTTTTTATGGGATTTTCAATTTTAAAAAATGAAAAAAATGGGATAGGGTTCTGCATATTTTTAAAAATGGGTTTTGGGAGGTAGGAACCCCATATACAATTATGCTTTTACCCAAAAAGCATGAACGAATTTCACGCTTCCTGGCCATGGTCGAAGAGATGTGAACCCCATTCACACCTCTTATTATATATATATATATATATTACCATATTAGTTAACAAGTAATATTTAATTTTTTTTTAAATATTTATTAACTTTTTTATATAATTACTAATAATTTATTAATAAGTGATATATTTATTAATTGTATTATTTATTATTAATTAATAATATATTATAATGTTATTAATATAAACAATATTACTATAACTATTATTTATTATTGAATAATAAAAATAAAATAATTTTTATTGAAAAATGTATTTACTATTTAAGAAATATATTATTTTTAATATATTATGGTGCATTATTAATTATATATTTATATAATTAATAATATAATATTTATTAATAATATTAATAATACTTAAAGAATTATTATTTATAAATATTTGTGACTTTTTTTCATATAAAAAATTAGTAATTTATTACTGAATAATATATCTATTAATTATCAATTGTATTATTTATTATCAATTAATATTATACTATTTTTCTATGATTGTCTTATGGGAGACATTGGCCTGCCAGCTTGTGTTTGGTGGTGCTTGTTCCACATTTATGTATCATTTTTTAATGACTTGGATTTTCCCGATTTTATTTTTAGAAATTAATTGGGAAAATTCTGAGACCAGGCGCTAAGACGACATACGATTCTGAGGTATGGTGTTCCCAGGATGGTTTGATGAAAAATGTTAAGTTTTTAAATAGCGTGCGTGAGTAGTTTTCCTAAAAAAGTGGAATAAATCTTAAATGGGTGCCCAAATTAGAAATCTTAGGGCACCGTTGCATTCAGAGTAGTGAGTTTACCCTAGGCATGACTTAATTTTAGTCGGCATGGGGCTACTGTAGAAAAACTCAAAAAGGATGTAACCATAAATAAAATAATTAAATAAAATTATTTTATTTTTCAAATCCTTATAAATCATGAACGGTAACTCGTATTAAAAATATAATACCACCGTTGAGCTCATGAGGGTGTGATTTCCGTAAGCGGGGCCTAACCTTGACCGGTGTGGGTTGAGGGTGAAAGTTAGTTTTTGGACGTGAACGTCATTAAAATATTAAATAAAAATATTTTAAATTGGACGTTACATATTGACACAGTGGTAATTTATTTTTTTAATATTCCTCATTAGATATCTAGGGTTATCATAATAACCCTAGAGTTTCTCTGTGGCTAGGGGAGGATGCTCTCACCGATGACAACAGTTTGAAGACTGGAGCTCGAATCGAGCGATGACAGATCGACGATCGAAAATTCAGATCAAGCATCGATGAACGATGACATAGAGACCGTTATTATTTAGTGAATGATCCAATCCCAGGTAGGGGGTTTATTTTCTTCGTGATTCCTTTCCTCATTCTTATTTCCAATGACGAACGCGAACCAACCCACGAATAAGTTGATCTGTGGTTCGATCGTTCTTGCAGGATGGTTAAAAATACGGGATTAAAGGGAATGAATCTTATATAAATATCATCTTTCTCCCCTTTCATATTTCCACTGACATGAGTGGACCAAGGCCAACATGAACAAGGCCAAGGTCTGTTTTAAGGGTGTTCTTATACTTATATCTCTTCCTCATCCTTGCATTATTCGTTGGCAGACCATTGTGGTCGCAGCTTGTTTTGCTAGGTGGTTCCAAACAAGGTCAGATCCTCGAAGTAACAAAGAGAAGAATTGGAGTTCATGGAGATTAAGTAAACAACCCGAGGGTCATAGGCGTGATTTAGTTTTTAAAAACGGAGTATCAGAGTGCGACCAGCGACCCACAGAAGGAGGGCCGCCAGTGGCGCTGACCACCTGGTAACAGATGGTTGCCGGCTTGATGGATGATGGTGACAGACTGTGGAAGCTATCCACGATGGTGGGAGGACGTAGTTTCTTGAGCTATATTAGACAAATGACCTGTGACCGAGCTGCGGGCGGAGCTAGTCACACATATCGGCAGCGTGAAACACGGTTCGACCGCATTAACTAGAGGAGACATGGCCAGTGGGTTGTGTGCAGCTGGAGTGGATGCGGTAGCCACTGCATCTGGGAAGACCAAACCAACCTACCTCCAAGTGTTCCAGTTTGGGTCAAGTGGGCCCCGAGTCAGGTCAGGTCGGGTTGGTCCGGCCAGGTCGGACCGGAGCCAGTCCCAACTGTCCCTTTTTACTTAAATGCCCATAACTCTCAAACAGTGTGTCTGTTTGATGATCCGTTTGAGGAATTGGGACCCTCATGATGAGGTGGTCCTTTTTAGATACTATAATTGAGTTTCTGTGGAAGTTTTTTTATGTAATTTTGGCTCAAAGAGTAGGTTCTACCATAATGAGCATGCTAAGGATGGAATCCTATGGTTGGTTGCGACCTAGAAGCTATGTGATTACCTAGAATGCGTGTCTTAAAAAGACTACATGTCTTAACTAAAATATGTGTATTACCTATACTATGTTTCTTATCTAGAATTTCTTTCTTACCAATACCAATTCAATACTCCATTGTCCCACCAGGGTGCGGGTCCTCTAGTATTTGATGACACTCTATGTGTTACCTACACTCCGTGTGTTACCAACACTTCGTGTGTTAGCTACAATATGTTTGTTATATACACTTCGTGTGTTACCAACACTCTATGTGTTACCTGCACTCTATGTGTTACCAATGCTCTGCATGTTACTACTTGAGGGTACAATGGATTCTTACGACAATCCTGTTTACATAACATAAACCTATACTTGGTGTGAACTAACTCTAGTGACTCTCTTTACTGTACTTCTTAGAGGCTATACTTCATGTACCTATTTGGTAGTCTACTTTGTGTATTACTTTGTGGTATACCTTTATGGTTTGGGGTCCCTACTGATTATTGTTTTACTCACCCCCACACAGGCTTCTCCTGTATGTGTCGTGTCTTGTGCAGACAATGGACGCTTTGATGAAGTATTTGGTAGACCAGGGACAGGTGGTTCTTAAGGTGACCCGATAGATGAGGTGTGCTTTTGTGGATTCAAACAACTGTTTCTTTAAAAACCCTTCAAGTAGGATTTTCTATGGAGGAGTTCCAAATACTTGTACTTTTACTTTTCTATTTGAGTTGGGCTTGTATTCTGGCCCCGTTTACCTTCAATTTTCTACTGTCATACCTTGTGTTTGTTTACTTAGTGTTTTCACCTTCTAGAATCATTGGATTGGATTTGTGTGCGTGTGTACATGTACATTGAAAAATACATCCCATTTTTTTGGGATATGCCTACTTGGCACTATCGCTAACCCCTGGCCTATGGGAGGCAGGGTTGGGGTAGTCGCAACATGGGCCATGGGGGACGGGTCATGATAGAGTGGTATCAGAAGAGGTTAGTTCTTGATTAAGAACCCAGAGTCTATGAGTTTGGTTTGGGGAAATAGTGTTAAGTGTTTTGAGTTCATATTTTAGGCCAAGGAATCCAGTGTTGGTGCAGCGACTGACAAATCCATACACAAGGACCCTGAATTCTTATTTTCAACTAGGTATATGAAAACAATAGTTGTAGGGAAAAATGATGGTACATGCATCATATAGGAATTTAGTGTGTTCTCATGTGCTTCTTGAGTCAGAGTCATCTCACCAAGTATACTCTATTGATCGTGGTGCATCTTGTTTTGTTTCAAGATACTTCTATATAGACAGCCAACCATGATTCCACCTCATGATCATGATGATGATCCATGAGGTGATGATATGGGTATAGGGGTTTGTACCAGATACATCACATCCGGTTGGTGTACCAGCTATACCACCACCTGTGGAGTAGCACATGGTACTCGTAGTACTGGTGGATGAGATGTGCGGGCTGAGTGCACTTCATGAGTTTCAACAATAGATACCCCTCAGGTTCCGAGGTGAGCCCAAATCACAGGAAGATAAGGACTAGCTTGAGGTAGTGACCAATTTTTCCAACCAGTTAGGAAACCATTAGATCAAAGAGTAGTCCTGGCGGTGATCCTTCTACATGGCTCAACAGGGTGATGGAGGGGTTTACATTTCCTGATCTTATGATGAGGCGACACTTCCATGGATATAGTTTGAGAACCTTTCTCAAAGAATGTGAT
The DNA here is from genome assembly GCA_963277665.1 of Viscum album. Classification (NCBI taxonomy): domain Eukaryota; kingdom Viridiplantae; phylum Streptophyta; class Magnoliopsida; order Santalales; family Viscaceae; genus Viscum; species Viscum album. The sequence continues at coordinate 1,187,648,219 of OY728160.1, read as the reverse complement.
ATAACCATAAATAATAAGGGATATGAATTCCCAAGAGCTTTTACAACTTTGGAATGATGACATGTCGATAACTGAGTATTCATCGAGGCATATCGACTATTACAGGTACTTGATAAATACATTACGAACAGTGGTTCAGGGCTCAGACCTCTGATTGAGGTGTGTTTAGGGACATCTGAGCCAGTGTTATTCCTTTGAGCATTCCTACTTATTCTAGGGTGCTAGAGAGAACCTTTTTGGTTGAAAGTCCTTTGACTGAGTAGGTACAATCGGTAGATGTTAACAATGGACAAGAAGCAGAAACCTCAAGAGCAGGAATCCGATGTCAACCTCAGAGACTTGGAAATGCAAGACATTACAAGAAGAGATTCCAAGATAGGGGATTTTCAGATCAGGGATCATAGGGTGATTCCAGTCATCCTAGAGAGAGGAAATGATTTTTATAAGATGACACGAGACATATCGCTAGAGATTGTCCAGCCCGTCATGCTACTGACAATGAAACAGTGGATGTGCCATCAGGGTAGAGACAATGAAAATAAGAGATGCATCTGTAGGGTGGAATATGTGGAAAAGGAGTTGGGAGAGTAGTAGGAGGTGGTGTACATTTAGACATGTTACCACCATCACCCCCAATTAGTCCACACCAGGTTCAGGGAATTGGAGGACAAGGGAGGGGACAACTGCATATGGTTGGGGCATATGACCTAGGGGATCCAAGAATGATATGAGGTACAATTTGTGTCTACTCTTATCTACCGAATTGATAAACATAGTTGATAATCATTCCTTTCTTATCACTAATATTATTCAAGACCTAGAGTTTCCAGTTAAACTGTTGACTTGACCCATGTGTCTGAATATACCTATGGAGGGAGACTTGATAATCACACTAGTGCTGACAGTGTGATCTAACCCTTGAGGTGAGAGTTTCAGTTAGAATATCTTGTTGTAAATGTCAATACCTTACAACGCCATTCTTGGTATGGATTGGTTATTAATAGTTCATGCTTAGATTGACTTGTTTAGGAAAAAAGGGTGCGGTATGTATGCAATGATAGAATGGGGTTTTCCTTGGTCGGAAAAAAAGGAAATCTAGGAAGCACTAGATAGACTCATGCATAGGAGGGTGCAACCAATCACCCTTGATTCGGTTAGCCTTACCCTTGGGGTAGTGGATGTTATGGGTTTTCAGTTCCTAGTAGTAGTGGTGGATTATGGGGACCCTGAAGATGTTCCATGTTTAGCTCCCCATAGGGAGATAGACTTCTGCATTATTTGAAACCCTGAGATGGCACTGGTATTAGCATCAGTATATCGGAGGGCTTTCACAGAGCTTCACGAGTTGAGGGTGCAGGTGTAGGACTTGTAGAGGAAGGTCATAGTAAGACATAGTGTTTGAGGTTATGTGTGGATTATAGACACTTTAACCAAGTGACCATGGGGAATGAGTATCCACTAACAAAGGTTCGATAAACACTTCGATCAGTTGAAAAGGGGTAGCCTTTCACATGGATAAAAAGGTGCCTATAGGCTTTTCAGTAGTTAAGACAAAGTTTGACAAGAGCCCCGATCTTGAGTTTTCCAGAGGAAGGAGTCAAGTATGTAGTGTTCTACAATACATCAGGGATTAGTCCTGGTTGTGCCCTAATATAGAGGCAAGTGGTGATTGCCTTGGTTTGCGTTAGTTGAGACCACATGAGCAGAACTACACAACCCACGATATTGAGTTAGCAATGGTAGTCTTCGCATTGAAGATGTGACAACACTAATTGATGGGTGGGAAATTTATCAACTACACAGACCACAGGAGTCTCAAGTATATCTTATCTCATAAGGTTATGAACTTGAGATAGAGGCATTGGATAATGTTCCTACAAGACTATGAATTGGAGAGGGTCTATACTTTTGGTAAGGGAAATATGGTAGCAGATTCTCTCAGTAGGAGATCCAGTTCATAGTTACTGAATGACGCAATAGAGCAGTTGAACTCATTACAGTTATCCTTTGTGGATAGAGATGATGTAGCTTACCTCCAATCGGTGGTTGTTACCCCTACAATCCTATAGTGAGTCAGGGAGTCACGACTCGATGACACTGACAATGATAATTTATGTGCTCATTTTTCCATGGGGAATGAACCTAATGGATATTCAAAAGTTGGGGATCATGTCGTTCCTTTTAGAGGATTCACAATAGTATTAGTGGACACCTAGAGTGGTGAGATGCATCAGGATATACATGTGGGTGTCAAGGTGGACATTGGGGATAAGGAAATAGGTTGAAGTTGGGCTAACCTGTTGATATAAAAGTTGAGTGCTTATTTGAATCAGTTTTGTGGTTTTTCAACACACCATGTTAAGCCCCGGTTCATGGAAGGTGTTTCTCTTTTCTTCCTTGGGGTACGAGAAAGGGAGTGAGAAAGGATATCAATGGACTTCATGATAGGTTTATCACGTATGTACAAGGGGAACAATACCATCTAGGTGATCATTCATCGACTCACTAAGTCAGCCACTTCTTAGCCTTTTGGGAGTATAGTTCAGTAGAGATCTTGGGATGCCTCTACATTTAGATTTTTGGGAGCAGAGTTCAGTAGAGATATTCGGATGCCTCTGCGTTCAAGAGATAGCTCGGTTCCATGGAATACCTTAGGTGATAACTTTTAATCGGGATGATTTCTTTGCATCCTGGTCATGGAGATTTAGTATTGACAGGAGAGTACCCTCTGTGGGTAGTCGATTCCTTTAGTGCATGCCTGATGGTAGTATGATAATCTCTGGAAGAGCACATGGGAGTGGGGGGATCAGGTTCGTGCTCATAACCTCATCTTTTTGGGTATCCCTTGGTTTGGATTTCCGGGATGTAAAGACTTATGGTGGGGAGAATGTAATGACTCAAATTTTCCTAGTTTTTTCTTATAAATTAAATGGGAAAATTCTGAGACCATGCTCTGAGACAGCGTGCGATTCGGATACCCAGTGTGCCCGAAATGGTTTGATGAAAAATGTTAAGTTTTTAAATAGCGTGTGTGAGTGGTTTTCCTAAAAAAGTGTAATAAATCTTAAATGGGTGCCCATATCAGAAATCCAAGGGCACCGTTGCATCCAGAGTGGTGTATTTACCCTATTCGCGACTTAAGTTTAGTCGGTGCGAGGCTTTTATGAAAAAACCTGAAAAGGACATAACTGTAAATAAAATAATTCAATAAAATTATTTTATTTTTCAAATACTTATAACTCATGAATGGTAACTCAGATTAAAAATCCGAGACCACCATTTATCTCTTCAGGGTGTGCTTTCCCTAGGCGGGGCCTAACCTCGAGTAGCACAGGTTTAGGGTGAAAGTTAGTTTTTAGATGTGAACGTCATTAAAATATTAAATAAAAATATTTTAAATTGGACATTATGTGTTGATGCAGTGATAGTTTATTTTTTTAATAGACCTATTTAGAGATCTAGGGTTATTATAATAACCCTAGAGTTTCTCTAAGGTAAGGGGAGGAGGCTCTCACCGGTGAAGAGAATTTGGATATCGAAGCTCAAATCGAGTGAGGACGGATCAATGATCTAAATTTAGATCAAGCATCGATGAAAAACGATGTGGAGACCATTATGAATCAGTGAATGATCTAATAACATGTAGGGGATTTATTTTCTTCATGATTCCTTTCCTCGTTCTTGTTTCCAATGATGAACGTGAACCAACCCACAAATAGGTTGATCCGCGGTTCGATCATTCTTGTAGGATGGTTAAAAATGTAGGATTAATGGGGATAAATCTTATATAAATATTATCTTTCTCCCATTTCATATTTATGTTGACATGAATGGACCAAGGCCGATGCGAACAAGGCCAAGGTCCATTCTAATGGTTTTCTTGTTCTTATCTCTCTTCCTCGTCCTAACGTTCTTTGTCGGCGGACCCTCATGGTCGTAACATGTTTTTCTGGGTGGTTCCGAACACAGTAGGACCCCCGAAGTGATAAAGATAAGAATTGGAGATTATTTCAATGAAGTTCATGAACCGAGGGTTGCAAGAATGCTTCTATTTTGAAAAAAAGGATCACCGAAGTGTGAATAGTAACCCATAGAAGGAGGGTCACCTGAATAGACACCCGACATCAGATGGCCACCGGCTCGACGACTGGTGGCAGAGGGGCCCATGGTGTCATGGATGAAGGTGGTGGAAATAGGTCGTGACAACGATCCATGATGGTGGGAGGACACAGATTCCTGAGCCACATTGACCTTGGGGAGAGGTGACTAGCAGGCTGCGTGTAGCTAGAGCGGACTCGGTAGAAACCACTTCCAGGTAGAACAAACCGGCCCACATCCAAGAGGTCTAGGTTGAATCCGAAAGGATGGGCCCAGCTGGGGTGGGACAAAGCTGGTGGGTCAGGTCAGGTGGGACCTGGGGAGGGTCGGGTTGGTCCGATTGGGTTGGACTGGACCCATACCCAACCGAATCCTTTTATTTAAATGTCCATAACTCTCAAACCATATGTCCATTTGATGAGCCGTTTGTGGTGTTGAGACCCTCACGATGAGATGATAATTTTGAGATAATATAATTGAGTTTCCATGGATGTTGGTTTATGAAATTTTGGTCTTGAGGGTTAGGTGCTCCTGGAATAAGTATGCCAAGGACGGAATCATGTGGCTAACTACGACTTAGAAGCTATGTGATTACCTAGACTGAGTGTCTTACCTAGAATGCATGTCTTACCTAGACTATGTGTCTTATCTAGACTTTGTGTCTTACCAAGACTAAGTTAGTACTTCCCTGTACCACTAGGGTGTGTGTCCTCTAGTGTTTGATGACACTCCGTGTGTTACCTACACTCTGTGTGTTACCAATACTCCATGTGTTATCTACACTCTGTGTGTTACATACACTCCACGTGTTACCAAAACTCCATATGTTACCTACACTCTGTGTGTTACCAATGATCCATGTGTTAATACTTGAAAGTACTATGGATTCTTAGGACAATACTATTTATGCACCCTAAACCTATACTTGGTGTGAGCTAATTCTAGTGACTTCTTGACTGTATTTATTATAGGCTAAACTTTGCGTACCTCTTTGGTAGTCTACTTTGTGTATTGCTTTGTGGTTTACCTTTTTTGTTTGGGGTCCCTACTGAGTATTTTTTTACTCACCCCTGTATGGGCTTCACCCGAACATGTCGGGTCTTGTAAAAACGATCAATACTTTGATGAAGTCCTTGATGGACCAGGGCTAGGTGGTTCTTAGAGTGACTCGATAGATGAGGTGTGCTTCTGTGGCTTTAGATAGCTGTTTCTGTATCTACCCTTCAAGTAGGGTTTTCTACAGAGGAGTTCCAGAGACTTGTACTTTTACTTTTATATTTCAATTGGGCTTGTATTCTAGCCCCATTTACCTTCAATTATCTACTACCATACCTTGTGTTTGTTTACTTAGTGTTTTCACCTTCCAGCATCAGTGGATTAGAGTTGTGTGCATGTGTATAGGTACTTAGGAAAATTCCTCCCATTTTTTTGGGATATGCCTACTTAGTTCTAATCGCTATCCCCTAGCCTATGGGAGGTGGTCTTGGGGTAGTCATGACATGGGCCCCGGGGGAAGGGTCATGACACGCTTTCTTTGATTTTTTTTTCTTAATAAAGTTTTGGGACCGAGTACGCTCAGATCCTAAATTTTCTTGGTATGGTTTATTATTAATTAATTACTTATATATTAAATAAAATAACATTTATTATTAATATTACTAATAATTATAGAATTAAAAATAATAATATTATTAATATTTAACAATAAATTTATGATGATTATTCATTATACATAAAATGGAAAATAATACTAAGAATTATTAATGAAAATAAATAATAATAATAATAATTATTACCAAAGTAGTTATTAATATTAATATTTCTTAATCTTTCAAAAATATTTGTATTAATTTTCAATTATATCAATTTTTTATTTTTATGCAACAAAATATAATATATTAATAGGTTTTTAAATAATGTACATGCAATGATTTAAAAAACATATAACATGTATCATTCTAATCTACATCAGTATCCCAGGTGCTCCTCCATTCCAAAACTAGGTGTATATATAATGTGTTTATTCTATGTCTGTTGATGTCTATGCTCTGGCGTACGCAACTCCCATGTAGAATATATGGCTCCTACCTCCACATTATCCTGTGTGATAGGTGGTGGATCTATAATCTTCCCAATTGTACCCTATCTTAACTCCAAGGATATTGAATGATAACTATAACTCTCTGCAACATGTGAAGAAAACGCCTGCTATATAATAGATATATTTAGATCATAGGATAATAAAGAATATAGAACATACCAGTTAACCTTTATCACTATAGAAAAATTTGACACACTAACAGACCGTGCCTCTGGCTATGGATGTGTCTGTGACTATTCCTCTAGTTTTGGTTGTATCACATATGCAATAGGAACTAGAGGAGAATCTGGATGATCATGAAGAAAACCTTCCTCTATTTCTATATCTGCATCCATAACAGGCTCATCACCACCTAACACATTTATATCAAGCACATCACCCTTATAATATCCTGATGCATCAGAGAAAATCCCATGATAAATCTCATCCATATGAAGAAGAAGCTCTGTCACTGATCTATAAAAATAGGCTCGATCAAAGGTGCCTTCCTCTGTGAGATCAGATATGTGAATGGTATGGGCGATATAAGCATTCTATAAAAACAAACTATGCAGTTAACTAAAGTTAATAAAAAAATCTGTTGAAAAGTGGAAGGAAGAATCATTACCAACTCTTGATAGAATTTTCCATGTTGCGTAAGATATATCACTAGGGATATATGGTACCAAGGCCCATAATCTAGTTGATTTGATAGATTCATACATACTATGTAACCCCCTCATAATCAAGACTCATGTCATCTGTCCCACATCTCAATATATCGTGCATGATATTGTCTTCAGTCTAAGTCTCACTTCCTAAATTTTTTAGTGAATAAAGTGAAGGAAACTGATTAGGAAGTTTAGGAATGGGATGATAGAAGCTGAAATACCTCATAACTCTATCATCATGATGACACTCAATAATATAAAAATGAATCATAGGTACAATGCATGATTCGAAAATAAGCCTCATCATATAGTAATGTGGGGGACTTTGGATTATAGCCTCAATATATGACATCCATGAAACCTAAAATATAAAAAAAATGAATAAGTAATTAATAAATGAATTCATGTACTATACACAATAATACTTTATCCATATAATTAATAATCATTTTTTCATCCAATCGAAGACTATCCAACATAAGTCTGTAAGCATGGACATCATGTATGGGGGTATCTGGATATCATTGTACCTGACTCCACCAATAGATAACATTTTTATACCTATATTTCATAATTGAAGCTTATAAATTTGATTTTAAAATAAAAAGGAAAGAAAAAATACATCATCCATGTAAGGAATCCCATAAAATATTGACCGACAGTGGCACACAGGCATGTGGAGTTAAGTGAGGGATGCACTCCCATATCCAAATCTGGATAAGAATAACATATCCTATAATCTGCATATTATAGATACAACATGAACTATTTAGCACTCTGTATTTATATTCAAGACATGAAGACCCCCAACTATACCTCCATGTCTGGTCCAAATCCTAAATTAACATCAAATACATCAAATAGAAAAATTTAGTTGACTGATTGATGGAGATCATGAAACCAATAAGTCTCAAATATTTTCACATGAAAATATTAGCGCAATGATCACGTTAGCATCATCAGTTAGATGGGAAAAGTGATCATCTCTCCATGAAATGTGTAATTGGGTCTCGATGATAAACCTTCCAACATCCCAGTTCTTAATGCCTAATAGTCTATGAATTAGATAAATCTAATCCTCACCAACTTGGCCCATCACATCTACACCATTGATGGGGAGGCCTAATATAATGGGCACATCCACAAGTGTAATAGTCATCTCTACCTATGGAAAATGAAATGTATGTGTCTATGGCCTCTATATCCCAACTAGGGTAGCAATGATCTAATGATACATGAATGTGAAGCTGCACATCACTACACCATAGAACCCAACACATTAAATATGAGGGATGATGATAATAGGTGGTGCGCCATGATATAAATGATGAGACTTTCGTATACTAAAATTAGGAACTAAACATCCCTCTATGACTAACCATGAAATATGTATGTCCTATAATGTAAGAAATAGAGGGACCCCATCTATACATTTGATATCATTATTAATTTTTATAGTTAATTCAATAATATTTGAAAAATATTTAAAAAAAAAATAAAAGAAGAAAAATGAGGTAGATAATTAACATTCATAATTAAGCATTATGATGAAAAATGAGATAAAAAATAGATGTTACTAATGTTTTGGGATTAGTATATAAATTTATTATTTTAATGATCTTCAATCATGTTTAATTTATTTATAAATAATTCTCTGTATATTGACCATGATGAAAATCCCACATAGTATAAGTGACTACATGATATATTCAACTGACCGTGTGATTTCAAGGATAGATTTAAAAATAATTTGTTTAGAGGCTGAACCACTTGATAATAATTTCCACCATGTATATAATTTATTAATAGTTGAAATGTCACAAAATTATCTGTAATTGAAACTAGAAATGAAACAACTCATAGACGAAACAATCCAGAAATGAAACAACTAGAAATAAAAGGATATATTAATGGAAAACCTGAATATAAAAAAAATGTACACAATCATGATAAAATACATAAACTTTGTCAAGGATGACGTGAAGTGGAGCCCATTACTACAACTTAGAGGCATATTTTATGATTATTCCCCTCTATTTGACAAATGATGCATCATAGTCCCACTACCTATTATCAAGGCAAGTCCATCTCATTTTTTGATATGAGTAGATTTTGGTCTTCCCTGAGGGTGCAACCTGATAGTATCAGACACCACAATCGGCTAATGAGAAGGTAAGGTAAAATTAAAAAATATCATAAAATTAGTTTTGATTCAATCCAGAAATGTAACAATCCATAAATGAAAAATCTATAAATGAAATAATCAATAAATGAAAAATCCAAAATGCAAAACCTGGTAATATCAGGGACATAGCTGGATGATTAGTAGGAAAGTTAATACTAAAAAAATAACTAACATGCATCCAATATGCACTATAATATTAAAAAAGAGTGCTCATGTGATACACCAAGTCAATATAGGATTCCCATGATATGTTCAATAATGCGCAAGCTACAAAAGCATGTGCATAGGGATATCTCAATGCCTGAAAATAACTACAATCACAATACCTATTTCCAATATGAGCACCATAACCTGACCATTACTAAATTTAGGTAGGTAATGGTACTCTGTTATCCAAAATTGGATCCCTACCTGGTTAATGGTTTGAACACAAAATGATGACGTATGCAATACCCGATCAATGCCTCTTTGGAAATTTTGACCAAAATGCATTCCATTTTTCATCCTCTGATAGGCCTACTGAGACCATTAAACAAAGTAATTCAAACATTTATAAAATTTCTCCTACACTAACGCTGTGATAGGTAGTTTACACACACCCTTGAATACCCCATTTATACACTCCATAATATTAGTGGTCATATGGACATATCTTTTTCCACTATCATATCCTAATGGCCATTTCCTTTGAAATCCACTTCATATAATCATATAAATATTGATTAGACCTTTGAATTTCTTCAATTCATTGATTGAAATTTCCTTGTTGGGGATCACATACTAAAACTAGAAGAGAATAATGTATTTAAATGGATATTTAATTTTTATCTAAACAATATAATTTTAAGAAAACATAACCAACTTGATGATCACCTTCTTTATTGTCTCATCTAAATGCTTATGCACATTACTAAAAATATATATAATGTAATATTGATTATAATAATTGAGTTTTTTCCATGAAATTCCATCACTATTAACAACCTCTATAATCACTCGATGGAGATTTGATATCAGACACACTCTCTAGCTTTGTGTGACATGAATGCGTATATAGGGCAAAAAACCAACTCTAGGATTCAAAATTCTCCTTTTCAACAATGAAAAATACAAGTGGTTGAGGAGAAAAATTACTATCATATGTAGAAAAAATAATTAGAACACCTATATACTTACTGTAAATAAAAGTTCCATCGACTTGAATAAATTGTTTACAATAAGGGAAAACAATGATACATTACCTGAATTTCCAAAACAACCGATGAAACTTCACCTCTCTTTGATCAAATCAGTGATATGGGGATACATAATCAAAAATTTCCAAATGATAAATAACTTGATTGTTGAGAGAGAATAGTCCCATTAAATGTGGAAACTCTGTATATGATTCATCCCAATCACTATAAACCTTCACAATTGCCTTTTATTTTTCATTCTAAGATTTTCTATAGGACATCTTGTATTTGATAAACTGTTGTATTTGTTCCTGGATAAGGGTCATAGGAACATCCTGAAAAGTTCATATCATCTCTACAATAACAATCAATATAATCACTATATCATGTGAAGAGTGATCTCACGACAAGCTTGGATATACACAAGTATGTGGTCCTCTAATTTAGTTATCTTCCAACATGTAAAAAATTTATCATATATTTCTCGCATTCAAAATTTAATTTCTATCATGTATTTTTTAATAGGTAGGGGGAATTCCCTCTTTTAATTTATTGAAATGAAAGAAACTCTTATTATTATGGGTAGAGGGATCCCATTACATGACCATTATAGGCCTAGTGGGTATTAAACCCAACCCATTGGAACATAACTGATTTTATTTTTAACCGTACATAGTGAAATACACCCACAAGAACTTGTAGATCCAATTGAAGCCCCCTCATTAGTTTCTGAGTTCACATACCCATCCTGATGACCCCACATCATTATCTGTCTACCTACATCATGATAGGAAAGTCGTCGGTCGCCTTCCCATTCCAGATGGTTCTCCCTCATCTATTCTGGTCATCCCCCTTTTCCTCCTAAGAGACCACGATGAGCCACCTAATTCCTACCCTCACCCATCGTGAGGACTTTCCACTACCAATGCCATTCACAATTTGTACTCACTGAAAAGATCCTCCCTCACTAGCATCTATCATCAGTCATGACGAGGTCTTGTCACCTACCCACACCGGTCACCAGAAATAATGCCACATCTAATGCCAACCCAAATGAGGGAAAAAATAACAACAGATGGGAATCGATCCCACACCGCCTGATACATATGTAGAAACCAATTACCACTTAACCACCACACTATCTTCACTTTCTAGCCTGTATTTTCATACCAAATGAGATATTTTTCCTTCTAGGACTCATCAACCACAAATAAAAAATTTCACTCTATGTGGTATTACTTTAGCACATTTTTAAGGCACTTTTACTTTCAAACTCCTACCCAACATACATTGTATTATCAGTCAATTCAGATTTTTTACCTATAATTCTAGGTAATTTAGTAGATAGTGTAATGACATCCTAATCAAAATTTTATGCAAATGACATTCCTTCGACTGAGGAAGTCAATAATGTAGGATGATCACCACTAACTGGTTGTTTCCCATCTATCAAAGGAACATAATAAGGTTCATTCCTCACTTCATCCTCACTTAAATCATCTCCCAATGCATCATAAGATACATCCTCATCAAATAAATTATCATTCATTAAATCATAATTATATATGGGGATGTCTCCTAAAGTTATTTCCATATTCTGGAAATCTTCTTCATAATTTGTTTTTATTAATAGTTTCATATGAAAAAGAAATTAATGAGAGTTTTATGAAGGTATGACTTCAAAAAATCTCACATAACATGGTTCTATATTAGTATGAAACACATCATTAATATCATAAATAACCACATATAATTCCATTAAACTATTAGTACACTTTTTTTGAACAATGATGATGTATCCACCCAATCCTCATCAACGATTTGAGGATACTCAACATACCATAAACTCTCAAGATATTGAAGATGTTGATATATAATTTTAGTAATTGATTAGTCATACCTTAGTTTTAAATGACTTTGAATCTTCCTAAAAACTTCATCCAATGTCACACATTCACAAATATTTTCCACTTTTTTAGGTGGAAAACTATAACTAAAATCCTGATTAGTATAAATTACCTCACCATTATAGCATATTTACATAGACATTATTACCTATAAAAAATTATTAAATATATTTTCTATGCTATATCATCAAATGTTTAACATGTTTTAATTGGTTATTATTAAATAACTATGACTTTATCTTGAGACATTTTCTATGGATTGGTTTATCATTATTTAACAAACCAACGAAAACCTATGGGGGAACTCCTAGAGCTTCTATTATCTCAAATTTCAGCAACCATCAGTCTCCTTTTAGTCATGGTGTAAAAATCTAGCTTCAAATTGAAATGTATCTTGTAAAACACCCTTTTATTATAATTTTATTCACATGTAAGTGAGGGGGACTAGGGGTTTGGGATACATAAATTTTTTACAAGACATAAAGGTCATTATATACATAGATAGAGGGATGGCACACAATTCATCAATGAGGAAAATAAAATTCAATTATTAAAAATTATATAACTGTAAAAAAACACAAAATTCACTTTCAAACATTGGTTAGTCATCTCAAGATTAGTCAATTATTACAAATTAAATAATTATATACAAAAAAAACATGTAATTTCAACTATACATTAATAGAATATCTCAAGATCAATTATCACACAATACTGATAACATTTTTTCTTTGGATACTTATTATGTTCTACATATAGTAACTTTACTTATAACTATATCTAATAAATAAAATATATATTTATAAACAACTATTTATATTCAGACTTTCCTGAAGATTTGACACTCTTGCAGGTGAAAAACTATAGCTAAAACTTTGATCGATATAAGTAACCTTAGTATTGACGCTAGCATGATTACCTAGAAAGTAAATTTAATAAAAGATTATATATTTTTATACTACATAATCAAATGTTAAACATATTTTAATTAGTTATAATTAAATAAATGTGACTTGATATTGATACTTTTTCTATGGATTAGTTTATCATTATTTGATAAACCAAACAAAACCTAAGGGGGAACTCTTGGAGCCTCTATTATCTCATATTTTAGCAACCATTAGTCTCCTTTAAGTCATGATGTAAAAATAAACATTCAAACAACAATTACTATTTTCAAATTCCCTTTTATTACAATGTTACTCACATGAAAGTGAGAGGGTCTAGGGGTTTGAGACACATAATATTTTTACATGAAAAAATAGGTCCTTAGATACTTTGAAATAGGGATGAAACATAAGTCATCAATGAGGAAAAGAAAATGAAATTATTACAAATTATATAACTGTATATAAAAAAAGACATATAATTTCAATCATACATTGGTCGATCATCTCAAGATCAGTCATCTCACAATACTCTTAACATGTGTTTTGGGATACTTATTATTTTCTACATATTGTAACTTTACCTATAACTGTATCTAATAAATAATATATATATACACATATATTTATATTACATACTTTTAAATATCAATATATATATATATATGTATGTATTATTTTTTTATTTAATGATGACTTTTAAATAAATTCCTAATATACATTTTCAAATATTATATTCAAATAATATAACATACACACACACACACACATAACTATTGAAAATATTATTAATAGTAAATTTTGTAAAATTTAATTAATAAAAATAATATAATTTACACTCAAATAACCATTAGAATATTGTAAACTTATGTTACTTTAAATATAATAAAATTAGATAAGTATATATAAATTTTTTGAAGTAATTAAACTATCCAAAATCTAAACTTTTCAATGTGTGTGTGTATATATGTATATAGGTAGATTAACTTTATTTAACTAGGTGCATCGAATATTATAATTATAATTTATTTCACTTTAGATATAATATATAATAATATATACATATAAATATATTCAAATCTAATTATTCACAATTTAAATTACAAATATATACATTTTCAAAAATTATATTCAAATAATACAACATATATATACACATTAAAATATATTCAACTTTATTTATTAATATTTTAAAATATGATTATATATATTTTTTAAACAACTATAGTTCCCTAAATAAAAATATTATTATTTTATACATAACTATTGAAAATATTATTAATATTAAATTGTTAAATTTAATTAAAAAAGTAATATAATTTACACTTAAATAAGTATTATAATAATGTAAACCTATATTACTTTCAATATAATAAAATTAGATTAGTATATATAAAATTTTTAAAGTAATTAAACTTTCCAAAATTTACATAATTATTTTTTATACATAATTACTTGGAATAATAATTATTTATAATTAATAAAATTTAATTATTATTATTGATAATAAAATTTTTAAGTACCATTAACAAAAATAATATCACACACACACATATATATTTAATAATATATTATATATTCAAATAAATTTAAATACAAAACATAATATAATTAGTATTTTTTATAAATAATTTTTCATCACATAATTTTTATAAAAGATTTAGCTAGATTCACTTTATTTACCTGTGTATGAAATACTATAATTTAAATTTATGTTAATTTAGATATAATATATAATAATATATACATATAAATATACTCAAATATAATAGTTCACCATTTAAATTACAAATATATACATTTAAAAAAAATATTTCCCTAAATATAAATTATATTTTATACATAAAATTTAAACTATGTAAACACCATATTTAAATTTCCTAAACCATTAAATTTAAATTAAATCATATAAAGAAAAATAATTCATATAGAAATTAAACCATTCAAAGAATAATAATTTATACATTCATACATACATACATATTAAATAAATAAATCATACAAACAAAATAAATAAAAAAGTTTGACAATTAAAATGTTTAAATAGAAATTTTACCTTCTTAAAAGATATAAATATATGTTGAGAAATAAATCTAGTATATCTTCATAGAAAAATATAGATGGGAATAATTGAAATGGATGGGGGGGGGTGGAGAACCTCAATTAATAATTTTTTTCAAGAAGTGGCATGAACCCCATTCACACCTCTTTAATAAAGATTTGAAAGGAAGTGTGAATGGGATTCATGATTCTTGCCATGTGCCAAGGAAGCATGGACATGGTTGATGCTTCCTTAGTAGAATAATGAGAAGCATGAACCCTATTCACACTTCTCATCCAAATTGATAAGCAAGAATGAGGTTCATGCCTCCCCAAACCCAATTTTAAAAATACGTGCAACCATATCCCATTTTTTAAATCATAAATCCCATTTAAAAAAACTCACTTTCAATATAAATGAAAAAAACATTAGTTGATACTTATTCATAATTTTTTTTATAATTTAATAGTACTTTTCTTAATAATTGGATCCTTTTTGGTATATACACCAATGAAGAAAGATGTTCTAATAATCTAATGAGTGGATAACTATGAAGAGACATGTAAAGAATAACCAACATGAGGTATGATAAAATTAGGGTGTACATCATGAGAACATGAACATGGGAGAAACAAAATGAATATTATAATAATGTCCTCTTGGAATGTGTTACAATCTTGATAACCTGCCATTATAATCATAAGTCAAGTACCTCTAACAAATCATAACATATTTAGTCAAATCTCACTATACATGCCCTGTGTATAGCATCTCATAAAATAGAATCATTATTCAATGCAGTTGAGGATGTATAATTTTGGGTCTATCTATTACATCTTAATATGTCTATAAATATGTGTATCAAATATATATGAAGTTTTGAAAATTAGAATACATTAAACATAATTGTATAACATGATTAATATAAGAAAAGAAAAACATTACATGATATTATCATGGGAATGCGATCACATTACAACACATGATCATTTTCCACAATCATAATGATTCCATTTATTAATTATGACTTTTCATTTTCTAAATTAGTTATCATTTTTACATATGAAATAATTCGCATTTTTAATGATAAGTTAAGTTTAAATAATAAAAATTCACTTGTTTTTATGTTTTTATTCTATGAATAGGTGACCTGGGAAGCTTAAAAAGAATTAATAAAAATAGTTTGAACTATGAATAAGACCAAACATTATAGTGGATTAAAATTTATATTACAAGAGTTATGTCAATCCAATTGGGGTCACATTTTTTGGGTGAATAACTTACCATGTTTTATACAACTTTATAGAAGACAAGTAATCCCTATTTGTTTATACACATCCCAATCAATGGATCATTAGAGAGAATATAAATAGTTTATATTCAAGAGGATAATTTAGAAACCATTCCTATCTCTAACACCATAAAAACTAAAATTTTACAAATTTTATACAGGGACAAAAAATAAGTTGGGAAATAACTTTTTTATTTTTTATAAAGAATTGTAAATTTTCATCCATTTCCTAAAACATCGATTCAAGTGGTATTATAAATACCATTTACCAATACCACCTCCTTATTTTTTTATAAATATATACATCAGGTACTTCATTTGAGTTTTTAGAGAAGTGGTGGAAACACTATCATTTTAGAGATTATAATTACTATTATCATCACTGTTGATGTTTTATATCACCCTATACTCATATAGAGAGGATGAAAATAGAAATAAAAATGATCCTCCTCTTTCTATATATGGAAACTTCAATGCTAGTAAATCATTATAAGGTAGAAATACAAATGGTGAGTGAGTTATAACACATTAATTGTCTAGTAGTTTTGTGTATTTTTCCCTAAAGAATTTTTTAGTTGTATCTTAAAATTATTTTAATTTGAATACGTTATTTTGGTATGATTGACCAAAAGAGTTATTATATATTAACTGATTGGATTTTGATTTTAAGTAGGTCACTTGTATTTCTTTGATTGGAGAAAACATGGTTACCTTTTCTCACACATACATTTGATATCTTCATGTTCATTGTTCGGAAACATTACATGAATAAGGGAAAGATCTTAACTAAATGATTATTGTGTCATAAGATAAATTAAATGCATGAGAAGTAATAAATTTATAAAAATAAGGACCATTACAAGAATTTTAGTATCCTTATAATGATCATATCCTTATATATCTCTCAAACCCCATTATATTTTGCAAATAACATTCACGAATTTTTAGTTCTTTTATTTCATAAAATTTTAAAACATTATCAATCCTCACATTCTAAATTTCTTTTTTATTAAAATTATTTTGAAATGAATATTTTATATCTTTAATACCACTCTAGATATGTCCTACAACCAACCCTATGTTGTACTATTTTAATTTAAAACCTATTAATATCATATTTCATGATAGTACAATAAAATTTTAATGTTTTTTGGAGAACCACTACTTATAGTATGTACTTTTTATACGTGATTTATAAATTCTATAAACATTCCTCTTTTTTTTTTAATTTTTTTAAAATTAAAATTTTATACCAACATTTTAATTTATTTAAAATTTTTATACCATGCATTTGAATTTGGGATTAATATAACCTTTTAATCGAGAACCAAAATGAGTTCTTCATCAATTAAATCATAACCTTCATATCAAACCTTTAAAGAAGGATTCATGATCTATTAAAGACACCTAATATCCTTCTATTTATTTAACTAATACAAAATTGGAAGTAATCTTATATTAAGTGTTTAAAAATAACCACACAATAAAACAATTAACCTATGCTAATGTTTAATATAAACCAAATTACATTCATATAATAATAGAAACACCTAATTTTGAATTAAAATAGTGTTTAATTTACTTTTTACCTAAATTTAATGGACATGATATGGAAGATCCATACAAACACTTAAAGGATTTTCATACTGAATGCCCAACTATGAAACCTCCTAGAGTAGTTTAATAACTTTTAAAACATAGGGCCTTACCCTTTTTATTGGACGATAATGAAAGATACTATCTCTACTACATGATCATCCCACTTGGAGGATTGTGAAAAAAGTAACATCACATTTTAGAGAAAAATATCCTATCTCCAAAATTTTAGTAATAAGAAATAAAATATGTTCAATAATAAAATATCATGATGAAAAATTACATGGTTATTGGGAATGATTTAAAATATCATGTGCAAGATATCCACATTATTAAATAATTAATCAACTAATAATCTAAAAAATATTATAATGGATTAATTACTATGGATATTAGTACAATTTATATAAATACATGTGGTTTACCAATAGAAAAGACTCCAATAATGGTGAGGTATTTTTATTTTGTGAGGAAAGTGGATTTTTTTGACAAGAAAAATACCCTTGTCTAATATCATGCCCTTGCCTAGGGAGAATCCAAAAATCCTCCTTCAAAACATTATTACATATATGTTACCAAAACTCTCTATATCAATAAATCTACTAAATAGTGAGATACTTATGATAGTTGTGTGGTAATTTTTATGGGTATAAAATAACAACAACCCTTAGTAAAGAACCATAAAATCCATACAATTTTTGTTGGAAGAAAAAAAATAAGCTGATGGTTAAGGAAGTAATTTTGGTCATCCATAGATATCATGGTATAAATTGAGTGAGGGTAATCATCCTCCTACTCAACCTAAAAATCCCCAACCCCTATTAATACATTTCTAAAAATTATCTTAAAAAACTTGATCCCATACTAGAATACCTAATGAATCAAATAGTGTCCAATAATACCCAATTCTAAGAAACCATCCAAGAATCCAAATACGATAAGTAAAATTAATTGAGTTGGTTAAATAATTTTTCAAGAGAAATTAAAATTAAATGGTTTGGTAACCTTCTAATTTATCCCACAGTCATATAAAGGGATTAGGGAATTGTTAGTTCTATTACTCTAGGTAGTGGAACATAGTTTAACAACCCTAAGATCACCATACCCGAGTCTTCCTTATTTACGTAAAAAATTATTCCAATCATCCTTAAAATCTAAATCTAGAAAAATCAACCATGGAGGGGAAACTGAATAATGAAAATTGAGTATCCATTGATAATCCCCTAATCCTAACCATACCTACACCTATCCACCAAAGAGTCACACAATTTTAGAAACCAAAAGAAATAAATATTGATAAGGAACTCATATAAATGTATTAAAAAGTGTAGGATAACATCCCTTTGATTAATATATAAAATAAAATTTCTCAATATGACAGGTTTTTATGGTGATGTAAACCAATAAATGATGACTCCAAGTAGATTAAGGGGTGATCTTGGAGATGGATTTATCTACACTAATAAAACCAACACCTCCAATAAAATTAAATTAACCCATTTTTTTGATTCTATAAAACATAAGGAATTTTTTTATGTTTTGATGATATGATTGATTTGAGTGATTTAATAATGTGATTCCTCACTCAAATGTTCCCTTATTTGTAGTTCGGGGAGATAAATCCTATAATCATAGTCATTTAATTATTTAATAGGGTCATTATACACTCTATTAAGGTAATAAAGGATATTATTGTGAGAGTTAAAAATACAATTTTTACGTACTAATTATTTAGTTTTAAAAAGAAAGATCATATGATAAGTGAACATGCCCCAATCATTTTATCGGGGATCTTATTAAAAACCACAAAAACCAAAATTAATGTGCATAATAGTATATTGTCTATATAATTTGGTAGTGATATTTATCACTTCGGTATCATTGATTCCATAAATCACCCATCATAAGAATTTTCCTCTCATTTATTTAATTTCATTGATGCAATCCCTATTACAAAAGATAGTTATCTTGTATCCATTGATCCCCTGCCTAAAATTTATTCACTAATAGTAATGTTAGGAAAAGATTCATGTGGTTAATGTTGTAATGGTTTGTATAAAAAAATTAATGTTAATTAATTAATGAATTTTTACATACTTAGGATTTAATAACTAATAATTATTTTTTTATCTTTTAAAATAAAATTAAATATTTAAGAATGTAAACATCAATCATATTGATGTGTTCATGGACATACATATTAATAATTTCCTCCCATAAATCTAAAACCCTATGAATTGGAACTAAAACCACTATATCCAAATATTAGGAATCACCATAAGTTTCAAGTCATGATTACTAGTATACACCTACTAGAGAATGGATTAAAATTTCTTATCCTTTCATGGGATTATAAATAATAAATTTATAATACACTTTATTATATTCAAAATATTTTACCATCAATTTAAAATAATAATATATTATTAAATTATGAGGCTAAACAGAAGAGTAAAGTATAAATATGATTGAACCTAGACCTCATTGATGTTGTTTCGTAGAGGTCAAGTAAATTATTATCTTCTAGAATAATATATACAATTTATTATAACCAATGGCTCTAACTAGTACAATTTGTTCCTTAAAAAAATGATTTTATGATAATCAAAGATGAAAAATAATTAATTGATACTAATCTAGGTACAGAATTGTTGGAGTGCCAATATGGAAAATTGCTAACAAAACCAACACACTAAGAAGGGATATTTACTATTACAATTAATTGATCAAATTCTAGAAATGTTGGCAAGGAAATATCATTACCATTTCCTCAATGGGTATTATAAATATTTCTATATCCATATTACTCTCAAGGACCAAGAATATAATAGTTTCATTATCCACTTCAATACATTTTTACATGCAAGGGTATTGTTTTGTTTGTGAAATGATTCAGTTAATTATTATTGATACATGGTTAGTATTAATTATATTTACTAGATAATTAAATTGGAATGTTCATGGATTATTTTATTATCTATATTTCTTCCTCTAATTAGTGTTTGAGTATTCAAGGTATTGAACTCCATTATTTTATGAAAAATAATCTTGTATTAAAATATTTAAAATGGTATTTTATAGTATTCCATGGATTTTTAATCAGATATATGATTTTTGGTGAAGTTATCTGAGTGTAAAAATCAATGGTGGATATTATTTAATCCCTACCATTCCTAGAAATGTGTTGGGTGTGAGGTATTTCTTAGGTCATATGAGTTTTTATCATATAATTAATGAAATATTTAGTAAGACTTAACTAAATCTTTACAAATTACTCTAAATAAATGTGGAATTAACATTTGATAATAAATATGATGATGTAATTAATAAATTGAAAAAGATTCACACGTCACCCCTCATAACCCTACCACATCAGTGAGATTTTTCTTTTGATCCCATGTGTAATTATTCTAACTATTTAGTTGAACCAGTCTTATCACAACACATTGATTGAACTTTATATGTTAGCACTTATGTCTCACTCACATTAGACGTTACCTAAGAAAACTACCTAAATAATAAAAATTAATTTTATAAAATTGTGTTTTCCATGGATAATTTTAAGTCTCAAATTTTATTGTCAAAAGTTATTGTGTTTTTAGGCCAGGAAACCCTTATATATATCCTTAATAAACCAAATGAAAAACCTTGTCTCATCCATTAAATTCTCTTCCTTTAATAATTTAACATAAAAAATTGGGATATTAGTTGAGTTGTAATGACCCCCATTCTAGTTTTATTAATTATAGTATAATTTTTATTTAATTTGGAATATTAATTAGTGAAAACTAGGGATTATTTTTTTATATTGGTTTTCAAGTTTGAATTTATAAACTAAATGACAAATTATAGGATCAATTTTAATATGTTTAGATATTTTTGTTTTCATTTGGTAGTTTGAGTAGTGGTTGGATGGTCAGTAGAATGCAATTTTGAACTATAGTGGCCACATGGTACTCGGATGGGCTCATCGGGTACCGAGTGAGGTGTCCACATGGAGTGATGGTCTTGAAATACTATCATGTATCCGATGGTGGGGTATTGGGTACCCAGTGGAACCATGATGAATTATTCTATTCTATTTTTTTATTTAAGTAATAGAGGGTCTATTTTATTTTTTTTATTAATAATAAATGGGAATTTGATATATTTGAATAAAATATATATTTGTTTTTAAAATGTTAATTAAGAATGATTAGAGTGATATATTTATTCTAAAATTATATTATTTTGTAAATAAATTGGATGGATAGTATCATGTATAATATAAACTGTGTGGAAAAGTATATCTAGAATAAAAATATCATAAATGAAATATGTTAAACTATTAACTTTAGAGATGATGTATAATAATTTGATTAAATTATTTTTTGATGCTGTAGGACCCTCTCCCATAAGTTTTATTATAATTTTCTCATGGGAAAACCTACAAAAATATCAAATTTGATACATACATTCATTAAACCTTGGATTTATCCATCCAAATATGTTCATAAATGGAGAGAATCTTGTAACAAACTACTTGTTGATCTATATTTAAGGAAAAATGAGTATTATTTATTTAATGTAAAGATGATACAAGCAAGGATAAGACTACATTGAGAATATATTTTTCTAATGCTACTATGATGGAACTTTGGTCAGTTTCCTTCAATGCTTTTAAAACTAATGTATTTGAAGCAACCAATGCCCTTGGTCTCCTAACATACTGTTACAATCTTCCCAACTCAGAGAAATTTAAAAATTCCTTCAAGTTTGAAGTAGGTGAAATATGTTATCTTATTTTTTGGAATATGAACCTATCAAGGTTTAACTATTAAGAAATAAACTTGTAAATGGATATGATAAACATTTTCTCATCTATCAAGCTGGCTAACTCTCTGCAGTTTGTTTTATCTAGTAACTCTATTTAGAAATTTTTCTTTTTTAACAAATTGGGAATCCAAAATAATTATAGATGATATATTTTATATACTCATATTATTTGGAAACCTACTTGTTCATTTTGGATTAAAATAAACATTGATGGAGCAATTAAAGGCATACTAGGACTAGCAAGGTGTTGTGAAATTCTCATGGACTACGGGGGGGGGGGGAGGGGGTCAACCATTATTCTATTGGGACTACAGAATAACATTGGAATATGAATATAATATTGATGGGTTTATCCTGGGGATTCATATTTCATGGTATAATAAATTGAGCAAGATATGTTTGGAGGTGGACCCTACATCCATTGTGTATGCCATCAAGTTCAATATTATTTCCCCTTCACGGTGACTGGATAAAGATTGATAGGACTACATGTACTATTGTAAGCATATCAATATCATGATATCACATACTTATAGGGAGGGGAACAAGGTTTTTGAAATCCTTGAACAATTTTGGCATGGGATTGGGCATCACATTTTGGTATTTGTTTTTTCTTAGAAAAACCCAGGAGGCTTTGTTCCTTGATATTTTTAAAACTCATTATTTCTATTTTTATAATATTTTAGGCCATAGAGATTTTCTATAAGGTGATAATTTTTAAATTATTATTTTTAGAATTATGTAATGATAAATTCATTTGTATATTATTCTTATTAGTGTGTTATAAAATACATATAAATATGAGTATGTGTTGTCGTTAATATTTATATAATAAAAAACATATATAACATTATTTATAATAATAATTTTATTATGTTTTTATGATATTTACATACGAAATGTGAATATGTATTTATATTTTATTAATATTTTTGTCATTTTTAGAATAAAAATATTTGTATAATGATATTATTATAAATATTATGTTACAATATATAAGTTATATTTTGTAAATTAATTTCTATTATGATTATTTATTTTTAGTATTATGATATATGTATTTATATAATATTAAATAGATACATAATAATATTATTATATGATAATTACCTCAGGTTTCAACTCAATGATAGTTTCCCCTTTGGGTCTTGGCGAGGTCTTGAGTTTGAGTCTCACCAAGTACTTTCCTGCACTTGTGCATTGCATGGTTTTCTTTATATTATAGCCCCTTGATCAATGTAAATATTAAAAGATAATGATATTATAATGATAATATCATTAGTATTAATTTATGATAATAAAATCACGGGAATAATAAAAATATTATTACTAATATATGTTAATATTGAAAGATATGAGAGTGGAGAATAAACACACAATGTAATACCCCATGGGGTGATTTTGTGTTCGACAAATTCACCAACAAGGATAGGCTGATGGACTCCCTCCCTCCATCTTATACTTCAATTTTACTTTTCTATCACCAGTCTAGGGTGTCTAGGGCTGTTTCTAATAACTATAATAAGTATTTTATTTCTCCTTCGATTTCTCATGTCAATAAATTAGGGATTTGGATTGGATTTCACTAAATTATCAAAAAATAATTCCAGGTATTAGGGTTTATCTTTTATATGAATGAATGATTTATAAGAAGCTAAATTGAATGTCTTTAAAAATTATTTTGATATAGATTTATTGATTTCTGAAAATCCCCAATATTTCTTATGTTTTTGGTTAAAATGGGATTTTTAAGGGTGTTAAATTATTGATTTTAATTATTTTTATATTAGGAAGAAGTATTAAATCAAATTCAATTAATTTAGTCTTATTTTACTGATGATATTTATGATATATGGTAATCACTAATTTTTATTTTCTATTACTTGAATGAATTGGTCCACATGAGTGGTTGTCTGTGTATTTTAGACTACTTGTTATTTTATTATTCTATAAGTTTTTAGGTGGCTTTGGGGACTATCTTCAAGATTCACTATAGGTTACATAACCCATGTTTTCTATTGAATTTTGGATGCGATGAATTGCTGGTTCTTTTTGTTTTTCTATCAATTTTTTCAAGTTTTTGGAAAATATGTGCTAATGGAACCCCCATGGGGTTTCATTGGTAGTGTGTGGACTATAATTTTGTGGTTATGTACTTGTGGTGTTTTGTTGGTGGGATTTACTATTTTAGTATTATGTGGTTCCCAATTAATAACAAAATAGTTCTATTCAAAATAATAAAAATGGAATATTGATAGGGTTCTATGGGATTACCTAGATGGTCAAAAAATTTCTGAATATTAGGCATTTATAAATTTTTGAAATGCATTAAGGGTTGTTTGGACCACTTAAATTGGGGGTTATATAATTATAGATGTTAGTTTTTTTAAGATGTAGGCTATATAGATTTTATTAAGTTTAATTATTTTTTAATTACTTATTAAGGGATGTTTGGTTCTAGAATTTTTAGTTAGAGATTTTAAGATACTATTTGGGATCTCCAAGTTTACATGAGTTCTCCAATGAGATAAACATGTAAGTGGACTCAACTCTTCACTATAAAAACCTTGATATTTTAAAGGTGAAAAACTATATTAATTTTATAAAAACATCATGTATTTAAAAATTTTAAAGGTTTTAGAAAGGGATAGGGAGGCTATTTGGAAAGTTTAGGGTCATGTAAGGACTTCTATATATATGATAGAGGCCACCAAATACTTTATTGTCTAGTAATAAGTACTTGGTGGAGTCCCTAAGTGAGAGGGTGTATTTTACCACTCTACTGATGATGCTAGATTGTCGTTATCCTTAAATAATAATGGGAATATGAAATTAATGTTGTATGGGTAAATCAATAACCTAGTTTTACTATAATGAACCATTGTTAGGAAAGTTTCCAACCCTTAGGAACCCTTGTACTTTCTTGTGTGTTGTTTGAATTCTAAAGTTTATCTTTTTAATTATGAAATGTTAATTTTACCTTATGATTGTTTATGCTTATATATAGGTTATGTGATATGGGTTTGGATTGGAAGAGCCTAAAAGCTATGAGAACATGGTGTTATGGAATATTTATGTGGTTATGGGTTGCATATTCATGTCAACCATGTTCTCATTATATAATGGGAATGTGGGTTAAGCAATCATAAAAACCACAAACATGTATAATGTAGTGCAATAAGTTACACGAAATGGGTTGGGTGATTATGCCTACCATATATGTGTATGTTATGATGAGAAAAATATGTGGGATACGTTTCCTGTTATAACAATCATAAAGAGAATGTGTTATGTATTGGGAAATCATGCCAACTATGGGCATGTAGATGAGATGAGTTCGGTTTCATGATAATTTTCACTACTGGAAATCTGACCTTTCCCAACGCTTCTATACTAACGGTTCATAAAAACCGTTGGTATAGGTTCCCTTTCCCAATGGTTTGGCCAAACCGTTGGGAAAGCCCACATTGTGGCCACCTTTACCAATGGTTTTGGAAAACCCTTGGGATAGGTATACCCTTTCCCAACGGTTTGGCCAAACCATTGGGAAAGGGTATACCTATCCCAACGGTTTTCCAAAACCGTTGGGAAAGGTCCCCCACAATTCAACCTCAACCTAGAATCAAAATCTATACCAACGGTTTTGACAACCGTTGGTATAGATCCTTTGATTGTTTATCATTTCTTATTACCTAGAACATTATATAAATCAAAATTTAAAATAATTATGAGAATACATATATATATTTATGTAATTATATTCACAAAATTCATGTTAGGTTAGTGGTTAAGTTGTTGAATAATAAACTTGGGGTCCTGGGATCAAATCCCAGCGAGTGTTTTTTTTTGAAATACATATACCAACAGTTCCACAACCGTTGGTATAGATTTTCATATTAATTATACCAACGGTTTCCAAAACCGTTGGGATAAGTCTATAACAATGGTTTTGGGAAAACCGTTGGTATAGACCTATCCCAACGACTTACTTGGCAACGGTTCTCCAAACCGTTGGTATAGGCTATACCAACGGTTTGGAGGCCTATACCAACAGTTCCAAAACGTTGGTATAGGTTAGTTTTCCAGTAGTGTTTCAATGTTGAATGGATTGGGTTGGGTGTCATTTCAACAAAGAGGATGTTATTATGGGATGTGATGTGTATGTTCCCAATAGGTTTTCTTGAGATTTATGATATTCTATTATGGGAGAATGCCACACCGACCCTTAGTTATTATTTATAACATATTCAGACTTGAGATAGATGCTAGACAAATCATGTATGGTCATTCATAGGTGTAACACCCCGGGATTTTATGAAAAATATTCTTTTTAATTTCATTGATGTCCTGTGTTGTACACTACACCAAAAGGATCTTTCACTACACGCATCCCTGACTTGGATGACATTACACGCAATCACGACCTTCCACGATAGCGTGTGTTGTACGCAATACCGAGTTTCACTAAACAACGATATGTTATATAAACTAGTCGTAATGAATAGTAATACCCACTTTTTGAAATTTTATAAATTTTATCTTTCTAAATGGAATTCATTTTTTATTCGGAATATCGAAATTAGCCTAGGGTGAATTTTTGGTATTTTTTTGAAAACTTTCAATTTTGGATGAATAGTGAAAACACTGGGTTACTATTTAAAAACCGATTTTTTTAAATAATTATTTATTTTTTTAATTTATTTAAGGTCAAAATTGATACATAATACCTATATAAGTTCAATTTAATTCATTGGAGCCATTTTATAATAATTTTTGATATATAAACATTTTATTGAACTTTTCACCGTCCCAGGAGAATTTGAAAATTTACATAAAACTTAATTTTACCGCTTCTATGAGTGGAATTTTGAAAATACGAGAGAAACGGTTAATATCAAGCAGTAAAATGTGGTTCAATAAGATAAAAATAATTTTTTTGAGAACAGTAACTTTTTACTTTTATTTACCACGGTTAAAAGTAAATAGGGTAATTAAGGGTAAAAATGATATTATTATTACCCTAACACATTTTATAATTCTATTGGATAAGTATAATTTGACCAAAAACAACATTATTAATATAATATTATCATTTAGGTCCACTTGGATTAGATCAGGACATTTATTATTATTTTACTTAAAAAAGAGTTAAAATAGTTAAAATCAAAGTTTAACAACTAAAACATTTTTAATATAGGGTTATATATAAGATAAATTCGACTATAAATGTTCATTATAAAGATAAAAATATTTCCAACCTAATTGTATTTTATTTATAATTTTTAGACATTAAATAAGTTAATTTATTTATGACACAATGGTGATGCAGTAATTACCTAAATAACGAAATATTAAAATAATTGATATTATAAATACCCAAATAAATGTAATTTGAGACTTTTTATGAATTAAAATAATTTTATAGGTTAATATGACATGTTAGTATTGATTTAATTAACTTTTTTCTAACTAATAATTCTGTTATGATTTTCACAAAAATCAATTACCAAATAGTGTCAAAATTGACATAAAATAGTTATTAAAACAAATATTATATTATTAATTGTTATTATATTCCTAAAAATCTAAGGTTCGGCCAAATGACTTAGATAAGGTTATATATATTAATAATTAACCACTTGGGGTTAGTTTGTCTTGTTATAGTATGTTTATTAACCGTATAGTCTAAGAAAACAAGAAGACACGGTAAAGGTTAAATTATTTAACTTAGAGTTAAATCTAAATGATAAGGTTAAAATAGTAAACTAAACTTTTATAAAACCTATTGGTTGAGATTATTTAGACCCACCCCCACTTTATATTCTAAATAAATCAATTTTTATCTTTTATAAACAGAATATGACTTTATTATAAAAACAATATTTTATGTTTTTCCTAAAGTGCCCCTCTCCCCCCTTATAAAAAGGGCACCCCTTCCCTCTTCTCTTCACACCATTTGGATCCTTGAATCTCGGCCAACCCTTTCCAATTTCCCTTATAATATTCCCTAGAAATATTATATAGGTTTTGGTCTCCTCAAAAGACCAACCCTAGTGCCTTAAGAGGAGGTTAAGAAGAGGATCGTCAAAGAAGAGGTAATATCCTTTACCGATTATTTCCAATTTATTTCTTCTTATACTTCTTCTTCTTTATTTGTTTCATCATAAATTAATTACATAAGTATCAATAATATACTTATATGTTATTATAAATATGAAACAACCCAATTTCATCTTCTATCCATCCTACGTAAACGAAATCACCACGCGTGCATACGTACGGAATACCGTCTCCACGAACGCGATGAGATTCATTTTCCATGATTAACCATTAAAGTATGATTATAAAGTATATATAATAAATAATCATGAAATATATTACATAATAATGATACTGGATTTATGTACATATATTTTTCATTTACTTAATTCCATTTAATTCAATAAAGAAACGAAAACAACGTTCATGCGTACGTACGACCTACCGTCTCCATGAACGGTGTATTTCATTTCATTTATATATCTATTATATATATATATACTAAATATATATATTATATATAAATCATTATTTACATTATATAAGTAATTAAATCAATATAAAAGTAATAATAATATCAAGAACAATAAGTCCAAATACGTACGATAAATAAAACGATTTTACCCAAAACACTGCTTTAACATGGAACTTACAAAAGAACAGGTAATATAAATTCATAAGTGAACCATATATGATATCATAACAATGAATATGATTCTGTAATAATTCAATGACATTATTTAAATCATTATACAGGAGGTTTGGATACGTATGAAACATATCGGACCTAAGGTAAGGGATAACTATTCCAATCTCGTTCTTATCCGAGATTGTTATTCGTAAGTATTTACTAGGGTTATTATTATCATCCTGTTTTCTAAAAATTTTTTCATGTATTTTTAAAATTCCTTTTTACCCATTTTTTAAATTTACCACATGTTATGAAAGGAATATTACTTTTGTTTACCACACGGGGAACTTTTTGACTTTTCTGACAAAAGTACGAGAAGAATGTTATTTTTAACTTATACGGCATGAACGGATTTTAATGGTTTCATAACGCCTCATTTTCATGAATCTTAATCTAAAATATTTTATGACCATTTTCAACAAAATACTTTTCTTTTAAAATGGCATGGAATTTTGTGAAAAGAAAATGATTTTGAAGAAGAAAGGTTATTTTCCTCAAGAATTCATTTCAAGTGTTTTATCAAAATCATTTTCAATCTAAGATGAAATTATTTCATATGTGTATGATTCAAGTATAATATCTCTATTATTTACATGGTTTAACTTTTCTTATGATGAAATATCCATTTGTTTTATATGGATTATGTGATGATGGGATGATGTTTATGAAACCCATTTTATTATTTGGGTTATGATGAATGTTTTAAGTTTATTTTGTGGCACAAGTAAGAATGATTTCATTATGAGATGGGTGAGACCTATATCTCCCTCCAATGCATTAGGTAAAGATTTATATCTCATGAGATAGACATGTCGGAAATGGTAAGTTAATCCGGTTCAGTGATACAGGACTGGAACGAGGAGTGAACTCGATTCAGAAAAGGACTTTGTCCACTAAGATGGTCATGGCAGAAATGCCTTGGCTACTATGGAAATAATATCATGTGCTTAATGTTTTTACAAAATTAAATGTTTTATTCCCATGTTATTTTATCATGATTGATGTCCCTTTATGATCTATTCCTTAAATACTTCCAAGATTTATGTCTTTGCTCAAGATTTTGAAGTTTAGATTTTATGTTTAAGTTTTTGCATTCAAATGTTTATGGATTGTTTTATGTTCTCTATGTTTACCCTTACTGAGCATTTGAACTCACCCTTTTTATGTTTTCTTCTCCCCAGGATATAAAGAAAGGTTTTAGGTAAGAAAACAAAAGGGGAAGATCTTTATGGGAGATGTTGAAGATCTTTCACCATGATTAGAAGATTATTTTTCCGAGTTTCCAAAGACACTAAACTATTACGGTCCTTGTGTGTTTGTTTTTGTGATGTATTAATTATTCTGAAAAAGTAATGTAATGTCTATGTATGTCAAGATTTGGGTCTCTACAGTTGGTATCAGAGGCAAAGGAGGTAGGAATTTATCTGATCCTTGGGAACTCTCACATGTGAGCATTGGACGAAGCATGGCTCTCCGCCCAAGGGCTTCATGAGGAAATGGATGCCACTGGGGATGGTGGTGTGTCCCACCCAGGGGGTGTATCTGCCCATGGAGTACCCTGATAGGTATCAATTATAGTCCACTGGAAGTAATTCCAGACCGCTACAGTTGGTATCAGAGGAAAGGTTTAGTTAACCTTTGGAAACTAGGATGCGAAAACTTTAGTGAGATCCCTAGAGATATTTCTAAGGTATGTCTAGGGATGTACATAAGGTTAAGTATAAGTATAGGTTATAGACCTAGAATTATGGTAAAAATATTAGAATTAACCCTAAGATTTTATATATTGAAGGTACTCCCCCTTTATTATGTTGTTTTCCCTAGCATGATTTTGCCTCTCACACAATTATTTTTGGGTTTTAGATGATGGCTGGAACCTGAAGGAACCGTGTTGATCAATGTAATGGACAATGCAATGATTGTCCTCCTGAATAACAAAATGTGATGTGAGATGGAGTGAAAAATATTATTTCTATACTTACACAAGCTATGAATCATTCTGGATTTCCAAATGATCAGAGAAGGGAACAATATTCTATTGAGTCCTTCATGAGGCAACGTCCACCTTCATTAAATGGGTCTTCTGATCCACTTGTTGCTGAAAAATGGATCAGTACCATTGAAAAGATATTTTCCATACTTCGCTGTTTGGAACATGATAAATTCATTCTAGCTGTTTACCGTTTAGAAGGTGAAGAATACCAGTGGTGAACTCTAATTAAGAACACAAGGCCCCAAGATGAAATTGAATCCATGGAATGGGACGAGTTCAAGAACTAGTTTCTCAGTAAGTACTTCCCTGGTATTCTTTGAACAAAGATGGAAAAAGAGTTCCTTGAGCTTAAGCAGAAGGATGATGAATCTGTTGGTATATACGAAGCGAATTTTACAAGACTTGCAAGGTATGCATCTGGTTTTATCATCCAACCTAAAAGTAAAGTTGATCGATTTTTCAGTGGCTTAAAACCAAGCCTTCGAAGGGAATTAGCTATAAGACACTTCTGTAGCTATGAAGAAATTGTGCATTGTGCTATCAAGGTAGAACTGGAAGTTTGTGTAACATATCCATCTCATGGTTTTGACAAGAAATGAAAGATGGAGTTCAAGGAGAAATCTAAGAATAATGGTAAAAAGAAGATGAATGTTTCTTTATGCTGAAAGTGTGGAAAGAAGCATGGTGGAGATTGTCTTAAAGGGACTAGAAAATGTTTTAAGTGTGGAAAATAAGGTCATCGAGCAGCTGAGTGTCAAAGTAATGGAAAAAGGGTTTCTAATGATGGGAATAAAGAAAATATGCAGAGAACGCACCACCAACAGTTCAATGCTTCAAGTGCAAGTAAATGGGGAATTATGCTAATCAATTCCCTAATACAAGGGTTAATGATGATCAACGTGAGCATCCACTTAAGGCAAAGGATAAAGGGAAGTCACATGAGATCACTATTTATTATGTTGAGTATGACAATGATGTTGTGTAATGATTATGGGTTTATGTAATGGGATTTCAAAATAGTA
The DNA here is from genome assembly GCA_963277665.1 of Viscum album. Lineage (NCBI taxonomy): Eukaryota > Viridiplantae > Streptophyta > Magnoliopsida > Santalales > Viscaceae > Viscum > Viscum album. The sequence goes on along the minus strand of OY728160.1, from coordinate 1,187,615,728 downwards.
TCATGGAATATCATTTATGGCATCGTGGAATTTTGGAATATCTATGTATTGGTTTTCAATAATTTTATAGTACCGGTAACCATGAAAAGTGGTTGTAATATTTTTTCAAAGTAGATGATATGTTCATAATGAACGGATAAAGAGATAATGAGATGTGTGATAGTATTATTGAGCTCATGATTGATGTAAGGACAATGTGATATCATGGTTTGAGTATATAGAATTTTTGGGATTTTGGTATGTGGAAAGAGTTAACTTTTGATAGCATTTCTGTTTTCACTAAGGTTATAGGGTAATTTATGTTTCAAGAGAATACATGATTAAGGTATTCACATGTTTGGAATGTGACCAACAAGATATATCGTACGATATATGGGGGATAAATGATGGTATTCACATGATCGGTAGATGGCATTTCTAGTAATTATTTTCTTTATACTATGAGCTTGGACAAAAGTATTTTAGATAAGCCTAAAGATTGGAATGAATTATGTTGGACATAAGTTAGTATTGTTTAAGGCTAGAACTTTTTTCGATATTATTGATGGAATGTTATAATAGTGTAGCTTAAGAAAAGGGACAATATGCAGAACGGGCGACAACCCGTCGCGTCAGACAAGGCTGTGGGAATCGAACCCACAACCAAAGTGATCAAGCATTTATCTCCTACCACTGGGCTACAGGAAGTCCCCGGTTCATAGAAGCTAGTTTTATTATATTAAGCGGTATGATATATGAAGTATAAGTCCATTTTAGGAACCATATATGATTAATATCACTATATATGGACTTATGTATATTTAATAACTTTTACTATCATTTTGTTTGAGACAGATGGAATGACCTATCATTTTATCCCATGATCTGCTAATACTTTACAGAAGACAGATTCCACTTCATTTATTTAAGAGATGATGTGGAAATTGTTCAAGGCAGAAACAACAGTAAGATTGTACCAAAATCAAGTAAGTATTTCTTTTAATTCAACAATTCTTCAACTTTAGGGAAATGATCTTGAATACAAAAAAATGTTGTCCTAGTGTCCTTATATCCGATGAATCAAATGGTACCTTAAATCATCACAAATTTATGGCTTTGTGATTGTTGGATTTTTCATAGCCATGTTCTCTACCACTCTCCATCAGAACATGATGGTTAGATTTCTCTTCCATATCCATATTTTCACCTATGTTCTCCTATGTGGAAACCCAGTGATTAGTTAATTTGGGTAAACGTTATGTTTCATACTTTTGTTTTTAAATATAAGTTTTGGTATTACTTTTTACGATGTGGGTTTCTATTAAAGAAACTTTCGAGTAGTAAACCATTTATAACCCCGACGAATTTCAAGGGCGAAATTCATTTTAAGGGGGGTAGAATGTAACACCCCGAGATTTTATGAAAAATAATCTTTTTAATTTCATTGATATATTGTGTTGTATGCTAAACCAAAAGGAGCTTTCACTACATGCATCCCTGAATTTGCTTGAATTACATGCAATTGCGACCTTCCACGATAGTGTGTGTTGTACGCAATACCGAGTTTCACTGAACAACGATATGTTATATAAACTAGCCGTTATGAATAGTAATACCCACCTTTTGAAATTTTATAAATTTTATATTTCTAAATGGACTTCATTTTTGGATTAGGAATATCAAAATTATCCTAGGTTGAATTTTTGGTATTTTTCTGAAAACTTTCAATTTTTGATGAATAGTGAAAACACTCGGTTACTATTTAAAAACCGACTTTTTATTTAAATAATTATTTATTTTCTTTAAAATTTTTAGGTCAAAATTGATACATAATACCTATATAAGTTCAATTTAATTCATTGGAGTCATTTTATAATAATTTTTGATATATAAAAATTTTATTGAACTTTTCACCGTCTTTTACCCACCTCTTAGGAGAATTTGAAAATTTACATAAAACTTAATTTTACCGGTTCTGTGAGTGGAATTTTGAAAATCCGAGAGGCATGGTTAATATTAGGGAGTAAAATGTGGTTCAATAAGATAAAAATAATTTTTTTGAGAATAGTAACTTTTTCTTTTATTTACCACGGTTAAAAGTAAATAGGGTAATTAAGGGTAAAAATGATATTATTATTACCCTAAAACATGTTCTAATTATATTTGATAAGTATAATTCGACCAAAAACAACCTTATAAATATAATATTATCATTTAGGTCCACTTGGATTAGATGAGGACATTTATTATTATTTTATTTAAAAAAGAGTTAAAATAGTTGAAATCAATGTTTAACAACTAAAACATTTTTGATATAGGGTTATACATAAGATAAATTCGACTATAAATATTCATTAGAAATATAAAAAAATTTCCTACCTAATGGTATTTTATTTATAATTTTTATACATTAAATAATTTAATTTATTTATGACACAATAGTGATGCAATAATTACCTAAATAATGAAATATTAAAATAATTGATATTATAAATACCCAAATAATTGTAATTTGAGACTTTTTATGAATTACACTAATTTTATAGGTTAATATGACATGTTATTTTTGATTTAATTAACTTTTTTAGAACTAATAATTCTGTTATGATTTTCACAAAAATCAATTACCAAATAGTGTCAAAATTGACATAAAATAGTTATTAAAATAAATATTATATTATTAATTGTTATTATATTCCTAAAAATATAAGGTTCAGCCAAATAACTTATATAAGGTTATATATATTAATAATGAACCACTTGGGGTTCGTTTGGCTTGTTATAGTATGTTTATTAACCATATAGTATAATAAAACAAGAAGACACGGTAAATGTTAAATTATTTCACTTAGAGTTAAATCTAAATGATAAGGTTAAAATAGTAACATAAACTTTTATAAAACATATTTGTTGAGATGATTTAGACCCATCCCCACTTTATCTTCTAAATAAATCAAATTTGAGCTTTTATAAACCGAATATGACTTTATTATAAAATAATATTTTAAGTTTGTCCTAAAGTGCCCCTCTCCTCCCTTATAAAAGGGGCACCCCTTCCCTCTTCTCTTCACACCCTTTTGAGCCTTTAATCTCAGCCAACCCATGACCATTTCCCTTATAAGATTCCCTAGAAACATTATATAGGTTCTGGTATCCTCAAAAGACCAACCCTAGTGCCTTAAGAGGAGGTTAAGAAGAGGCGCGTCAAAGAAGAGGTAATATCCTTTACCGATTATTTCCAATTTATTTCTTCTTGTACTTCTTCTTATTTATTTGTTTCATCATAAATTAATAACATCAGTATCACTAATATACTTATATGTTATTATAAATATGAAACAAACTAATTTCATCTTCTTTCCATCCTACGGAAATGAAATCACCGCGCGTGCATACGTACGGAATACCGTCTCCACGAACGCGATGAGATTCATTTTCCATGATTAACCATTCAAGTATTATTATAAAGTATATATAATAAATAATCATGAAATATATTACATAATAATGATACTGGATTTATGTACATATATGTTTCATTTACTTAATTCCATTTAATTCAATAAGGAAACGAAAATAGCGTTCATGCGTACGTACGGCCTACCGTCTCCATGAATGGTGTATTTCATTTCATTTATATATATATTATATATATATATATACTGAATATATATATATGATATATAAATAATTATTTACATTCTATAAGTAATTAAATCAAGATATAAGTAATAATAATATCAAGAACAACAAGTCCAAACACGTACGATAAATAAAACGATTTTACCCAAAACGCTGCTTTAACATGGAACTTACAAAAGAACGGGTAATATAAAGTCATAAGTGAACCATATATGATATCATAACAATGAATATGATTCTATAATAAGTAAATGACATTATTTAAATCCTTATACAGGAGTTTCAGATACGTATGAAGCATATCGGACCTAAGGTAAGGGATAACTATTCCAATCTCATTCTTATCCGAGGTTATTATCCGTAAGTATTTACTAGGGTTATTATTATCATCCATGCCCATGTTTTCTAAAAAAAAATTCAGGTATTTTTAAAAGTCCTTTTTACCCATTTTTTAAATTTACCACATGTTATGAAAGGAATATTACTTTTGTTTACCACACGGGGAACTTTTTGGCTTTTCTGACAAAAGTATGAGAAAAATGTTATTTTTAACTTATACGACGTGAACAGATTTTTACAGTTTCATAATGCCTCATTTTCATGAAGATTACTCTACAAGATTTTATGACCATTTTCAACAAAATAATTTTCTTTTTAAATGGCATGGAATTTTGTGAAAAGAAAATGATTTTGAAGAAGAAAGGATATTTTCCTCAAGAATTCATTTCAAGTGTTTTATCAAAACCATTTTCCTTCTAAGATGAAATTATTTCATATGTGTATGTTTCAAGTATAATTTCTCTATAATTTACATGGTTTCACTTTTCTTATGATGAAATATACATTTGTTTTATATGGATTATGTGATGATGGGATGATGTTTATGAAACCCATTTTATTCTTTGGGTTATGATGAATGTTTTCTGTTTATTTTGTGGCACAAGTAATAATGATTTCATTATGAGAAGGGTGGGAACTATATCTCCCTCTAATGAATTGGGTAAAGATTTATATCTCATGAGATAGACATGGATGAAATGGTAAGTTAATCCGATTCAGTGATACAGGACTGGAACGAGGAGTGAACTCGATTCAGAAAGGGACTTTGTCCACTAAGATGGTCATGTCAGCAATGCCTTGGCTAATATGGAAATCATATCATGTGCTTAATGTTTTTAAACAATTAAATGTTTTATTCCCATGTTATTTTATCATGATTTATGTCCCTTTATGATCTATTCCTTACATACTTCCATGATTTATGTCTTTGCCCAAGATTTTGAAGTTTAGATTTTATGTTCAAGTTTTTGCATTCAAATGTTTATGGATTGTTTTATGTTCTCTATGTTTACCCTTACTGAGCATTTGAGCTCACTCTTTTTATGTTTTCTTCTCCCCAGGATATAAAGAAAGTTTTTAGGTAAGAAAACAAAAGGGGAAGATCTTTATGGGAGATGTTGAAGATCTTTCACCATGATTAGAAGATTATTTTTCCGAGTTTCCAAAGACACTAAACTATTACGATCCTTGTGTGTTTTTTTTTGTTATGTATTAAGTATTCCGAAAAAGTAATGTAATGTCTATATATGTCAAGATTTGGGTCTTTACAGTTGGTATCAGAGGAAAATGAGGTAGGAATGTATCCGATCCTTGGGAACTCTCACATGTGAGCGTTGGACGAAGCATGGCTCTCTGCCCAAGGGATTCATGAGGAAATGGCTGCCACTGGGGATGGTGCTGTGTCCCGCCCAGGGTGTGTATCCTCCCCTGGAGTGCCCTGATAGGTATCAATTATAGTCCACTAGAAGTAATTCCAGACCACTACAGTTGGTATCAGAGGAAAGGTTTATTTAACCTTTGGAAACTAGGATGTGAAAACTTTAGTGAGATCCCTAGAGATATTTCTAAGGTATGTCTAGGGATGTCCCTAATGTTAAGTATAAGTATAGGTTATAGTCATAGAATTATGGTAACAATATTATAATTAACCCTAAGATTTTATATATTGAAGGTACCCCCCTTTATTATATTGTTTTCCCTAGCATGATTTTTGCCTCTCACACAATTATTTTTGGGTTTTAGATGATGGCTGGAACCCGAAGGAACCGTGTTGATCAATGTAATGGAAAATGCAATGATTGACCTCATGAACAAAAAAATGTGATGGGAGATGGAGTGAAAAATATTATTGCTATACTCACACAAGATATGAATCATTCTGGATTTCCAAATGATCAGATAAGGGAAAAATATTCTATTGAGTCCTTCATGAGGCAACGCCCACCTTCTTTCAATGGGTCTTCTGATCCACTTGTTGCTGAACAATGGATCAGTACCATTGAAAATATATTTTCCATACTTCGCTGTTCGGAACATGATAAATTCATTCTAGCTGTTTACCGTTTAGAAGGTGAAGAATACCAGTGGTGAACTCTAATTAAGAACACAAGGCCCCAAGATGAAATTGAATCCATGGAATGGGACGAGTTCAAGAACTAGTTTCTCAGTAAGTACTTCCCTGGTATTCTTTGAAAAAATATGGAAAAAGAGTTCCTTGAGCTTAAGAAGAAGGATGATGAATCTGTTGGTATATAAAAATTGAATTTTACAAGACTTTCAAGGTATGCATCTGGTTTTATCATCCAACCTGAAAGTAAAGTTGATCGATTTTTCAGTGGCTTAAAACCAAGTATTAGAAGGGCGTTATCTATAAGAGACTTCAGTATCTATGAAGAAATTGTGCATTGTTCTATCCAGGTAGAACTAGAAGTTGGTGTAACATATCCATCTCATGGTTTTGACAAGAAACGAAAGATGGAGTTCAAGGAGAAATCTCAGAATAATGGTGAAAAGAAGATGAATGTTTCTTTATGCTCAATGTGTGGAAAGAAGCATGGTGGAGATTGTCTTAAAGGGACTAGAAAATGTTTTAAGTGTGGAAAAGAAGATCATCGAGTAGTTGAGTGTCAAATTAATGGAAAAATGGTTGCTAATGATGTGAATAAAGAAAAGACTGCAGAGAAAGCACCACCAACACTTCAATGCTTCAAGTTCAAGGAAATGGGGCATTATGCTAATCAATGCCCTAATCCAAGGGTTAATGACGATCAATGTGAGCATCCACTTAAGAAAAAGGATAAAGGGAAGTCACATGCGATCACTATTTGTGATGTTGAGTATGAAAATGACATGTTTAATGATTAAGTGTTTATCTAATGGTATTTCAAAATAGTATCATGGAATCTCATTTATGACATCATGGAATTTTGGAATATCTATGTATTGGTTTTCAATAATTATATGGTACCAGTAACCACGAAAAGTGATTGTAATATTTTTGGAAAATAGATGATATGCACATAATGAAGGGATAAAGAGATAATGAGATGTTTGATAGTATTATTGAGCTCATGAATGATGTAAGGACAATGTGATATCATGGTTTGAGTATATAGATTTTTTGGGATTTTGGTATGTGGAAAGAGTTAACTTTTGATAGCATTCATGTTTTCAATAAGGTTCTATGGTAATTTATGTTTCAAGAGAATACATGATTAAGGTATTCACATGTTTGGAATGTGACCAACAAGATATATCGTATGATATATGGGGGATAAATGATGGTATTCACATGATCGGTAGATGACATTTCTAGTAATTGTTTTCTTTATACCATGAGCTTGGACTGAAGTATTTTAGATAAGACTAAAGATTGGAATGAATTATGTTGTACATAAGTTAGTATTGTTTAAGGCCAGAACTTTTTTTGATATTATTGATGTAATGTTATAGTAGTGTAGCTTAAGAAAAGGGACAAAATGCAGAACGAGAGACAACCCATCGCATCGGACAAGGCTGTGGGAATCGAACCCACAACCGAAGTGCGACAGGTCTTTATCTCCTACCACTAGCCTACAGGAAGTCCCTGATTAGTAGAAGCTAGTTTTATTATATTAAGTGGTATGATATATGAAGTATAATTCCATTTTAGGAACCATATACGATTAATCTCACTATAGATGGACTTATGTATATTTAATAACTTTTACTATCCTTTTGTTTGATACCGATGGAATGACCTATCATTCTATCGCATGATCTGCTAACACTTCACGGAAGAAAAATTCAACTTCATTTCTTTAAGAGATGATGTGTAAATTGTTCAATGCACAAAAAACAGTAATATTGTACCAAAATCAAGTAAGTGTTCTTTTAATTCAACAATTCTTCAACTTTAGAGAAATGATCTTGAATACAAAAAATGTTGTCCAAGTGTCCTTATGTCCGATGAATAAGATGGTACCTTAAATCATCACAAATTTATGGCTTTGTGATTGTTGGATTTTTCATATCCATGTTCTCTACCACTCTCCATCAGAACATGATGGTTAGATTTCTCTTCCATATCCATATTTTCACCTATGTTCTCTTATGTGTAAACCCAATGATTAGTTAATTTGGGTAACCGTTATGTTTCATACTTTAGTTTTTAAAGATAAGTTTTGGTATTACTTTTTACGATGTGGGTTTCTATTAAAGAAACTTTCGAGTAGTAAACCATTTATAACCCCGATGAATTTCGAGGGAGAAATTCATTTTAAGGGGGATAGAATATAACACCCCGAGATTTTATGAAAAATATTCTTTTTAATTTCATTTATGTCTTGTGTTGTATGCTACACCAAAAGGAGCTTTCATTACACGCATCCCTGACTTGTCTTGCATTACACGCAATCGCGACCTTCCACAATAGCGTGTGTTGTACGCAATACCGAGTTTCACTAAACAACGATATGTTATATAAACTAGCCGTTATGAATAGTAATACCCACTTTTTGAAATTTTATAAATTTTATCTTTCGAAATGGACTTCATTTTGGATTCGAAATATCAAAATTATCCTATGGTGAATTTTTGGTATTTTTCTGAAAACTTTCAATTTTTAATGAATAGTGAAAACACTCAATTACTATTTAAAAACCGACTTTTTATTTAAATTTATTTTAGGTAAAAATTGATACATAATACCTATATAAGTTCAATGTAATTCATTGGAGTCATTTTGTATTAATTTTTGATATATAAAAATTTTATTGAACTTTTCACCGTCTTTTACCCACCACCTAGGAGAATTTGAAAATTTACATAAAACTTAATTTTACCGCTTCTCTGAGTGGAATTTTGAAAATCTAAGAGACAAAGTTAATATAAATAAGTAAAATGTGGTTCAATAAGATAATTTTTTTTTTATAGAATAGTAATTTTTTACTTTTATTTACCACCGTTAAAAGTAAATAGGTTAATTAAGGGTAAAAATGATATTATTATTACCCTAAGACATGTTCTAATTCTATTGGATAAGTATAATTCGACCCAAAAAAAACTTAGGAATATAATATTATCATTTATGTCCACTTGGATTAGATTAGGACATTTATTATTATTTTATTTAAAAAGAGTTAAAATAGTTAAAATCAAAGTTTAATAACTTAAAAATTTTTAATATAGGGTTATACATTAGATAAATTCGACTATAAATATTCATTAGAAAGATAAAAATATTTCCTACCTAATGGTATTTTATTTATAATTTTTAGAAATTAAATAATTTAATTTATTTATGACATAATGGTGATGTAGTAATTACCTAAATAAAGAAATATTAAAATAATTGATATTATAAATACCCAAATAAATGTAATTTGAGAATTTTTATGAATTAAACTAATTTATAGGTTAATATGACATGTTATTATTGATTTAATTAACTTTTTTAGAACTAATAATTATATTATGATTTTCACAAAAATCAATTACCAAATAGTGTCAAAATTGACATAAAATAGTTATTAAAACAAATATTTTATTATTAATTGTTATTATATTCCTAAAAATATAAGGTTCGGACAAATGAAATAGATAAGGTTATATATATATTAATAATAAACCACTTGGGGTTCTTTTGGCTTGTTATAGTAAGTTTATTAACCATATATTGTAAGAAAACAAGAAGACACGGTAACGGTTAAATTATTTAACTTAGAGTTAAATCTAAATGATAAGGTTAAAATAGTAACCTAAACTTGTATAAAAAATATTTTCCGAGAGTATTTATACCCATACCCACTTTATCTTCTAGATAAATCAATTTTGAGCTTTTATAAACCGAATATGTCTTTATTATAAAATAATATTTTATGTTTTTCCTAAAGTGCCCTCTCATCCCTTATAAAAAGGGTACCCCTTCCCTCTTCTCTTCACACCCTTTTGAGCCTTGAATCTAGGTAAACCCCTGAAAATTTACCTTATAACCTTCTCTAGAAACATTATAGAGGTTCTGGTATCCTAAAAAGACCAACCCTAGTGCCTTAAGAGGAGGTTAAGAAGAGGCGCGTCAAAGAAGAGGTAATATCCTTTACCGATTCTTTCCAATTTATTTCTTCTTATACTTCTTCTTCTTTATTTGTTTCATCATAAATTAATAACATCAGTATCACTCATATACTGATATGTTATTATAAATATGAAACAACCCAATTTTATCTTCTATCCATCCTACAGAAATGAAATCACCACGCGTGCATACGTACGGAATACCATCTCCACGAACGCGATGAGATTCATTTTCCATGATTAACCATTCAAGTATGATTATAAAGTATATATAATAAATAATAATTAAATATATTACATAATAATGATACTGTATTTATGTACATATATGTTTCATTTACTTAATTCTATTTAATTCAATAAGGAAACGAAAACAGCGTTCATGCGTACGTACAACCTACCGTCTCCATGAACGATGTATTTCATTTCATTTATATATCTATTATATATATATATATAATGAATATATATATGATATATAAATCATGATTTACATTCTGTAAGTAAGTAAATCAAGATATAAGTAATAATAATATCAAGAACAACAAGTCCAAACACGTACGATAAATAAAACGATTTTACCCAAAACGCTGCTTTAACATGGAACTTACCAAAGAACGGGTAATATAAAGTCATAAGTGAACCATATATGATATCATAACAATGAATATGATTATTTAATAAGTCAATGACATTATTTAAATCATTATACAGGAGGTTCAGATACGTACGAAGCATATCAGACCTAAGGTAAGGGATAACTATTCTAATCTCGTTCTTATCCGAGATTGTTATTCGTAAGTATTTACGGGGGTTATTATTATCATACATGCCCATGTTTTATAAAAATGTTTTCATGTATTTTTAAAAGTCCTTTCTACCCATTTTTGAAATTTACCACATGTTTGGAAAGGAATATTACTTTTGTTTACCACATGGGGAACTTTTTGACTTTTTCGACAAAAGTACGAGAAAAATGTTATTTTTAGCTTATACGGCGTGAAAGGATTTTTATGGTTTCATAACGCCTCATTTTCATGAATCTTACTCTACAAGATTTTATGACCATTTTCAAAAAAATACTTTTCTTTTAAAATGGAATGGAATTTTTTGAAAAGAAAATGATTTTGAAGAAGAATGGATATTTTCCTCAAGAATTCATTGCAAGTGTTTTATCAAAACCATTTTCCATCTAAGATGACATTATTTCATATGTGTATGTTTCAAGTATAATTTCTCTATGATTTAAAAGGTTTAAATTTTCTTATGATGAAATATCCGTTTGTTTTATATGGATTATGTGATGATGGGATGATGTTTATGAAACCCATTTTATTCTTTGGGTTATGATGAATGTTTTAAGTTTATTTTGTGGCACAAGTAAGAATGATTTAATTATGAGATGGGTGGGACCTATGTCTCCCTCTAATGCATTGGGTAAAGATTTATATCTCTTGAGATATACATGACTGAAATAGTAAGTTAATCTGGTTCAGTGATACAGGACTAGAATGAGGAGTGAACTCAATTCAGAAAGGGACTTTGTCCACTAAGATGACCATGACAGCATTTCCTTGGCTACAATGGAAATCATATCATGTGATTAATGTTTTTCCACAATTAAATATTTTATTCCCATGTTATTTTATCCTAATTTATGTCCCTTTATGATCTATTCCTTACATACTTCCAAGATTTATGTCTTTGCTCAAGATTTTGAACTTTAGATTTTATGTTCAAGTTTTTGAATTCAAATGTTTATAGATTGTTTTATGTTCTCTATGTTTACCCTTACTGAGCATTTGAGCTCACGTTTTTTATGTTTTCTTCTCCCTAGGATATAAATAAAGGTTTTAGGTAAGAAAACAAAAGGGGAAGATCTTTATGGGAGATGTTGAAGATCTTTCACCATGATTAGAAGATTATTTTTCCGAGTTTCCAAATACAAAAAACTATTACGGTCCTTGTGTGTTTGTTTTTGTTATGTATTAAGTATTATGAAAAAGTAATGTAATGTCTATGTATTTCAAGATTTGGGTCTCTACAATAGGTGTCACAATGGTACCTGGGGATCAATAATGATTTATCTTATTGTGATTTTATATCATATATCATGTCACATCAACATGAACATTTATAGGATGGTTATGTTTAGGGACATTGTTAGCATATGCCTCTTGAGTTGTACTCACACCCTATCCAGGAACCATGGGAAACCAAGAAAGCTTCATTTCTATAGGTGAAGATAAGCCCAAGAGCCCTATAATCAATGGTTAAGCTATGTAGTTGAGTCAAAGGTGATAGATGTGACCATGCCAGAACTCCAAACCAGTTTTGTGGTTATCCTCAGTTTATATTAACTTTTGGTTTATTTTGGGGTTTTTATATGAAATTTACATATGAGGACTTGTTTATGTCTATGTGAATTTTATAACACATATATTTAGTTTTCCATATTGTTATTGAATTGGTTTTGGTCTTTAATTTTTCTAGTATATCACCATGAAATTTTTATTTACACTACTTATATTATTATAACAATTTTTATTATTTATTTAGTAGATATTTATAGTTATCTATACTAGATGGTATAGTCTCCCCATGATTACACATTATACCTCGATGCTAGTCAACAAACTTTGACATTCAAGAAGGCATGCTAGAGGGATGTTTCAATCCAGTTTGATCATAAAAGAGGTGATCCAGGATGAAGACATTACAAAGTGAAATCATATCCTTATTTTTATTCCTTTATCTTATTATTTTGGATATGGTTGATAAGATATTGTTTTCCCACCATGACACCTTCAAGATTGGGGGGGGGGAGTGAATTGATGTCCAAAAAAGAATGTAAATTTTTTCTCCCACACAAGAATGTTGTAAGCTATCTGGAAGATATAATTTCCAAACTCATCAGAGTACAATAATTAATGAACAACATAATTAAAAATAAAACTCTTAGTAGTTAAAAAACATAACTAAGGTAAACCAGCCAAGTTAGAAGATTCATAGGAACTATTCACTTTTAACACAATGTAGTTGGAAGATCGGTACCTAGATCCAAATGATACAAGTTTAATCACCTCGAACATAATCGATCACAAAAATCAGAAGATACAAGTTATGTACCTAGAACTTCCTTGACAGAACATCTATAGTTGGCCTCTCTATCCCCGAGCTTCTCTTTAATCAACCCAATTGGTATCAAGTCCTTCCTTAGAGTTTTTCAAACTACACTCTCCAAAGATATTACTATCCAGATATTCTTATCATTCTCATAGGACCATAAACAAAAATTAAAATTGAAAGGCTTGGACCTTTTAAATTTAGGACCTCACACATATAAGTTCTAAATAACACACCATGAAATATTACAAATAAAATCTCTATAGACTGAGGTAGTGCATATATTTATGTAATTATTTAAAAATATTATGTTCATCAAAGATCACTACTAGAAAACAGGGCTATAGCCACGAACCTATAAACATGGTTTTATAAGTCCGTGGATATATCTTAGTTTATACCCACAGTTCTATTAACACTGTGTCTATATCATAATTTATAGCCACAGATTAAAAAAATCCATATCAATGTTCTTTTGACTATCTATTGGGTTCCTCCTCCCCATTCCCTGACTCCTCTCCTCCCCTGATCTGTGATCTCCTCCTCCCCAGTCCGCGACGCTCTCCGCGACGCTCTCCGCGATGCTCTCCGTAATGCTCTCCTCCTCTCCTCCCCCGATCCGCGAGCTCCTCCTCCCCACTGTCCATGACTCCTCAAACCCTCGACCTGGGCCTGCTCTCCACACACTCCTCCCCAACGTCGTTGCTACACTTCCCAGCCATTAGTGTTTCACAATGTCCTCCCCACTCTCACGCTCGAATTTCTCCTCCCACCCTCGACCCTCTCCCCCAACAAATACTCCTTCTCCCTTTCTGTTCGTCCTCCCTCGCCATTCCTCCAGAGACCGAATGGTTATGGATTCTATCCTATACGTTGATTGGTCTTTTAGTTTTTTACTTGCCCACACACTTGGTTTCTCATGAATATGTGAAATTTACAAGAAATTTGAAAGGGATTTCAATGAAGAGCATCAGAGTTTAGGGGAAATTTTGAACAAGAGTGCCCATGCCAAGACGACTCATCTTGCTCAATTGGTTCTGGGCATTGATAACAGGTTTTGAAATTTATTCGATTTCTCTTGTTTCCTTGCATTTTTCAAAACAAGATCTATGACATCCCTTCATAAATGAATATTCTCTTTTGTAATTTTCATGGTCTTGGGAACTCTCCCACAATCACATCCCCGAGATACTTTATTACAAAAAAAACTCCTGATGATTAGTTTAGCTAAACCTAAGATGGAGTTTGACAAATGGAGTGACTTTGAATGGTCCTCACTTGGATGTTTCTATGTATCACAAAAAGAGGGTGATAATGACTCTGAGAATCTCTATATTTTAAAGTATGATAGTATCAGCCTGTATTCATGTACAGAAAATCAGCAAGACTTTTTAGTTTATATTGGTATCCAAGGAATTGTAATCTCCCTGTATTTGTTTATTCCTATAACTCTTACACAAAAAATAGATATTTTGGATAATATTGAAGGGGTAATTTCTTAGTGTTCATATATTTGGGTGATTCTGAGGGGTTTTAACACTATTCTAAGGCATGAGAAAAAAACTGGTCCACACATCAATATGATGGAAGACTCTGAATTTTCATCCTATTTTGATAAATATAGCATAGCTGAAGTTACAATTGTGGGTGGTTACTAAACCTAGTGTAGATACACCATTAATGTATTATAATCTAGCAAATTGGATAGATTTTTTGTTCATATTGATGACAATAATTATGTTATTGATGTATTAGGTCTGGCTCTCCCAAAAATGTCACTATGATCATAATCCTTTTGTGGTGGATATTTTCACAAATAAATTGACATCATCTCCCCTTCTATTTGAATTCAACAATTCCTGACTTTGTTTGCCTAGTTGTAGGGAGATTATCATCATTACTTGGAACATGGAAATTTATGGAAGCCCTCTTCAAATCATGAAAAAAAGTTGATGAATGTTAAAAGAATGATTCTTTTATGGAACAAGGTATATTTCTATAATATGTGCAATGATATCAAATAGCATGAGAAATCCTTACTACAATTTCATAATATTAATCATAATCATAATTATCCTTCAAATGATGAGATTAAAACCCTATCTCAACTTTATGAAAACCCATTTCTGAAAGAAAGGCTAGTCTAAAACTAGTATAATATAATATGGATGTAGGAGGGAGATATAAAAACTGTATTTTTTTGTTATCTACACAAGGAAAAGTGAATTGGAAGAGAAGTCACTACCCATAGAATCGATGGGTCTTTCTAGAACTCATAAAATCAATTTTCTAATGTTATGGTTGACTATTTTGGAAGACTATTCTCAAAGAAAAGAGAAGATTTTACCTTCCAGATGATGGATAAAATTACTTGTGTTGTTGATAATAATAAAAACAAGTCTTTAACTAAATCTTGTAATGATAAGGAGGTAAATAATTCACACTTCTCCTTATTTGAGAGTGTGGTCAGGCCTGATGGGTTCACAAAAATTCTTTTTATGGTTTACTTGGTTATTGTGCATGTTTATTTACATAATTCTATGAGCGATTTCTTTAATCATGCTTCTATACAATATAGAATCAATTCCAATTTTATTAATTTGATTAAAAAAAGGATAATGTAGTGGATATTAAAAAATTCAATCCTATTTCCATTGGGAATGCAATTAAAAAAAATTATTAGCAAAGTTAGTGCTTTGAGGCTATGATCTATTGCTTGAAGCATCATATAATTAAATCAATTTGGATTTATAAATGGAAGAAGAATCCAAAATTACCTATTCACTTCCTCAAAATGTATCGACATTATGAAGAACAAAGGTCAGAATAGGAACATTTAGCTAAATATTGCTTGAGGCATCATAGCCCATGCATATGCATGTGAGCATATATATAAGGATACTCTTATGTTAGTTTATGATTATATATCTTGTTTGACATTATTTCATTTATGTTTTCCATTTTAATCCTTACTCCTCTCATTTGAGACACCACGAGCATCTCCAAAGATTTTTTTGACTCACAAGGGGGTGTGCAGGCTAGGGGGGCTAGTGCAGGCTAGGGGGTGGTGCAGGCTAGGGGGATGGGGGGGGGGTGCAGGGGGGTTGTTTAGGCTAGGGGGATGGGTGGAGGAGGGTAGGGGGTAGGGGTAGGGGGAATGGGGGAGGGTGGATGGGGGTTGGGGGTAGGGGCAGTGGGGAGGTCTGCAGAGCAAGGGGGCAGGGGGCAGGGGGCAGGGTGGAGGGGGGCAGAGGGCAGGGGGTAGGGTGGAGGGGGGCAAGGGGGCAGGGGGCATGGGGTACGTCTGTAGGGCAGGGGCGAGGGGGGAGGTCTATAGGGCAGGGGGGATGTCTGCAGGGCAGGGGAGGGGGTGGGTGGAGAGGGCAGGGTGGAGTGGGGGGGTCTGCAGGGCATGGGGTAGGGGGTGTCCTACAGGGGGTCTGTAGGGCAGGGGAAGGGGGTGGGGCTAGGGGGGTGGGGCAGGGGGTGGTTCAGGGGGGTGTAGTTAGTCTCTATAGGTTTCTTTAATCTTATATAAGGTTGAATAACCATTACAATCCAACTTTAACTCCCCATTTATCCATGATTAGGTTTCTCCAAATACGACCTCCTATTTACAATAGATTTCTTTCACTAAATCATGGATTTATATTAGTTGAAACAAATCAGATTTTCTATGATACCACTAGTTTTTATTGGTATGGATTTAACACATTTTCTTTTAAAAATCCAGGCCATTATGTCCACTTTTTTTAATTATAGCTTATAAAGATAGATTTGGATCCTACAATCTGTCCTCCTTTTGGTGGGTTGATTCCACTACCACATTGCATGAATTTACCTATACATAGATAGATTCAATATGATATTTTAAATTACATTCACTAGTGGAAATCCCACTTGTACCAACACCTACATACCAACAGTTTGAAAAAACCGCTGGTTTAAGTAATAATTTGATGTGTTTTCCCAACGGTTTCATTAAACCGTTAGGAATATATTACATTAGAAAATATTTTCCTACGGTTTTTAGAAACCATAGGGAAACTCCCCAAATAATATTTCTCTAAGGGTTTATAAACCATTGGGAAAACCCCCCAAATAAACATTGCTAACCTGCAAATAGATCTCTGTACACATCGTTGAATAGATATCTCCTCTGTCGATCCCTACTTCCCAAGCACAAACCTGCGATCTCACTTCCTCCATCAAACAGAATCTCTCCTCGAATAGATCTCTCCACTAAACTAGATCTCCTCCTCTAACAATATCTCTCCTCCAACCCTACCTCTAGATCATGAACCCTACTTGGCGAGCTCACTTCCTCCGTCACGATCTCACTTTCTCCAAAACGGATCTCTCCATGATTTCAACCCTAATTAATGTCTAACTCATTTGTAAGATACCTTGAATCATAGATCTCTCAATCCATTATTTGATTCAAACATCTATATTCATTGCGTTCTGCTCGAAATTGGTGAATTAATTTTATTTTCCACTTTTATATTATTCTAATGGACTTGATGTGGTGTATTTATCAGTCTCCATATGGGATTATAGTGAATTACATTCATCAAAATTTTATGTTTTCGGATTAATATTATTTGTATTGAGGTGGGTGATTTGAAAAATCTCCCTATTGTATTCATTGGTTTTATAGTATCTGCATCATGTATGATAGTGTCATCATGTCGTGTGTGTGACCTCTTCTATTTAGAATCCATGGAAATTTCTCAAATCCTCACTATTATACCTTCCACATATCCTGTTGGGTCCATTGGTGATGAAGACCATGATCCTTTGTCCACCAAAGAGGTGTTCTTATCTATAACCTTTGGTTAAGGCATGGATGGTATGAGTCTAGTGCCTTATACCTAGAATGAGAAATTGATTAAGGAATGAATAGAATTGTGAATTGAATTTGTTCTTCTCATGACATGTGAATTAGAATGTGTAGTTATTAGTATGTGAATTGTAATTGACACAATTTAAATGTGAATTGATAATGTAGCAAGTAACTGTATAATTGGTATAAAATTGGAAAAGACACAATGTTATATTGACAAGAACTGATATTTGACATAATAGAATATGTGGAATGATAATTGGTAATTTTAATGAATTAAAAAATGTGTCATATGTCAAAATATTTGTCATGTTTTGGTGTTTTGTTAGGGGTTTTATCTTGGTTGTTCTTGACACATGGTTATATAATACCTAGAATGGTTACTCCACACTTAGTATTATTTATTCTCCTTGGGGATGTAATCTTTTCTATAATGAGAATTCATAGAAAGTCCATTAACCCATGGAAGATGAGAGATATCCCTGGAATTGGTAATGTGTGTTAGGTTAGTGGTCCATGGAATGGGTAATGTACCTTGTCATGGTTCCTTGTCAAGGAAATCATCCTGGATAATGGTAGGCATGGATAGACATATATGGAACTCTATTGAATCAAGTTTGGAATACCCCAGGTGTCAACCTAGAGCTCGAGTGTTGGCATGATAATTTGATGTTCAACATTAAATTAATGAATTCATGAAAATCAATATAATACTGTGATATATGATTGACTTTGGTTTTCTAAAAACATAAAAATAGTTTTCATTTTAGTGTTTGTAGATATAAATCATTGGAAGTTCACATAGAAGATACCACGAGAACATTAATTCTTTGCGATTTAGGTGAGAAATATATGATGTATTTCTAGTTTCATAAAGAATATAATATTCTATGTGAAATCATTTGGAGCTCATAAAAATGTTAAGAATATTTTATGTGTAGAATTATTCATACCATTGATGCTTTGTGGATGCAATTGTCATGTGAATGGAGTGTTATAATTTGCAAATGAAAATGTTATCTAATGCATACTGTTTTAATATATTCATGATGCATGTGAAGGGAAATTGGTTTATGGATAAATGTTTTGTTCTTTTTGGATTCACATACAGTTGAGTGGGTAACCATATTTTATTAAATTATAAAGTGTTATCTAGATGAAAAGTTCCCTATAAATATGGAATTAACTCATGGGAAAGGTGTTGAAACTTTTTTACAGATGTGATTAACAAGAATGTATTTTTGTATTTTCTCCATGTTGATTTTTTCAATGGAATAACAACACTATATGAAGAATTAATTTTGAAAAATTATTTTCCTTCAAAAAAAATATATACTTGAAGTGCATGTTATGTAACATTTCCATTCGAGTGTTGTTTTATATCAACAAGTATGGTAATAAGGTGGGTTTATCAACTTCTAAGTTATTAATATTTTTTCTCAACACTGGAGCACTTTTCTTTGAAGCTCAAAAGTGTTTTATTTTCTTTTCACTTTATTATTTCTCACATTCTAAACATTTATGTTGAGGAAACATGGTTTTCTCTTCTTTCACATGTTTATTATTGTTTGAAAACTGCATATTCACTTGAGAAATTAGAGAACTCTCAATGTTTTTCATTTTTTTGGTTTATCCTTTTATAACTCATCAAACTATATGATCAAACATTCTTTCATATCATGTTAAACCTTATTCATAGATGTGGATCCATTTTTTGTTATGATATATTCTATTTGATTGGAAATTGTGTCCTCTAGTAAACTTTTATTATCAGGTGCGATAAAAATTTGTATCGAACAAAACCAAATTAAGTTGAAACTCGAGCCAAACTAATTATATACCATTAATAGGAAGAATAATTGTTAATTAATAGGAATATACTATTTGATAGTATAATTTTGAAACACAGATCTATTTCCCACTTTCTTACAGGAACATGATTTGACCCATGGGGCATTGTGGTTCTTATATGTTGGGTAGTGACGTGTATAGTCATAGGAGATAGGTATGTTTTAGTTTAGTTTTTATTTTATTTTCTTTATCTCATTGGAAACTTAGGTCTTTTACTTTTTTATGTGGAAAAAGGGTAATTATATTCTGCGAAGGGGGGAAAATAGGGTTCAGATTGATTTAGTCTGCCGACTTTGATCTGAGGTAAGATTATATGGTTACTCTTGTCTCACACCTCATGTATTTGGGGATTTTAGTGTTTTTGACTCCATATTATATTTTCAGTAGGGAGTTGGATCATTTCGTGTTGGTTTTGGTGGATTTGGTTCTCCCAATCGAGTTAAGGCTTTAATGCCGCTGGTTGGTTTCTCACCGGTTATGTAGCATCATTTATGCGTTTTAATGTTCCTAATATCCTTTGTGTAGTGCGTTGATCCCTGCTCATTGGTTTCAAGTAGCCAAGTTAAGGGAGACTCACCTGCGTGTGCATAGGTAAGAAAGTATATGTATGTGGGTTCCCCCATTATGGGTATATTCAACCATGGAAGTGATTATGCACGTATGGGGTTATGTGTGCCCATGTATATATATATATATAAATGCATACGCAGGTGAGTGGAGACTGGTATATGCATATAAGCATATGTGCAAGGATCCCCTTGCACATACTCATGGCCATGCAGGTGTGTGCATAGGGGCTAGGTGTCCTTGCATGTGTGTGATGGTGCGTATACCCAGTGGGGGAGCAACAAATTTTATTTAGAAAGCTCCAAGAGCCAAAGTGGATGGTTTGGTTCCACCTTGAGGTAGGATCCCTCTTCTAGCCTCTTTAATTCAAGAATGATTTAAATTGAATTTATATTATTTCTTAATTATACTTAATTATATTGAATTGAATATCTTGAATAAGTATTCTTTAATATAATCGTTTCATTTGATAAATAAAGTCATGTTTTTATAATAAAACCACTCCAACGGAGGTGCGCTGTCTGCAAAAACTCACAGTGATAGTTATGTTGGTCTAGTTGCTTAAATTATTGTATTTGATTTGTGCTGAATGAGTTTTAGAATAGATGTTAAATATAATTAAATTAATTGTGTGATAAAGCAATTCCATGATTTTATAATAAAACCCCTCCAACAGAGGTGCACTGTCTTCTAAACCAAAGAGTAGTGATAGTTATTTGTATCATGTTTAGATTTGGTTTGAGTCTTTCATATACCTCTTGTTGGTGTTTGTTTTGTGGATAGTTAGTTTTTGTTTTATTTGAATAATATAAATTGGCTTATCATACTCGTTTAACTCAAATGGCATTGCCCGAGTAGGCATATTCCTTGACCATGACACTTTCCTTTTCACGCTTTGAATATTATAAATAAAATTTCCATGTTTAGGCAAAGTGAATGAATTTGTAAATGGTTTTTGTAGGGTGTATGATTATTTTTCGTCATTTTGTTTCCCTTTAGAAGTTACGTCATTGTGCTGCTCGCTACAACATTCTCCGGTGATCCCTTGTTATAGCATATTAAATAGTTGATCTGTTCTATCATCTGCCAGTGGGGTCATGGTCGGAATGTTACCCGCCTCCTCCCGCTCCCTTCGCTCTTGGATGGAAGATGATTCCTTGCAGATGTCGCTGGACTGGGCCAACACGCCGCGGTCACGTCGCGGTCACGCCGCGGTCATGCCGTGATTTGGCCCTGCTCCAAGACGACACCCCGTGGCGGTTCGCAGTGATAGTATTCCATGAGTCTTGTGATCAATTTTGAGACTGACTAATCACAATTTCTGTCGACGGAGTGGCGAACAGAATGTTTCCCTGCCTCCTCCCGGTCCCTTCGCTCCTGGCCAGAAGTTTCTACCCTGTAGATGTCGCTGGACCGGAACAACATTCCATAGTCATGCTCTGGTCATGCTGTGGTCACATCATGATTTGGCCCTGCTCCAGGACGACACCCTGTGTCAGTTCGCACTGATAGTATTCCATAAGTCTTGTGATCAATGTTGAGACTGAATAATCACAATTTCTTCCTGTGGGGCGACGGTCAGAATGTTGCCCTGCCTCCTCCCGCTCCCTTCTATCCTGGCCGGAAGATGCTGCCCCGTGGATTTCGCTGGACCGGGCCAACACGCCGTGGTCATGCCGCGGTCACGCCACAGTCACGCTGTGATCATGCCATGGTAATGCCGTGATTTGGCCCTGATCCAGGATGACACCCCATGGTGGTTCGCAGTGATAGTATTGCATGAGTCTTGTGATCAATGTTGAGACTGACTAATCACAATTTCTTCCAGCGGGGCGACAACCAGAATGTTGCCCCGCCTCCTCCCGCTCCCTTCACTCCTGTCCGGAAGATACTGCCCTGCGGATGTCGCTGGACCGAGCCAACACGCTGCGGTCACGCCGTGGTAATGCTGTCATTTGGACATGCTCCAGGATGACACCCTGCGATGGTTAACCATGATAGTATTCCATGACTCTTGTGATCAATGTTGAGATTGACTAATCACAATTTCTACAGGCAGGGAGATGTCCGAAATGTTTCCCCGCCTCCTCCCGCTCTCTCCGCTCCTGGACAGAAGATGCTACCCCACAGATGTCGCTGGACCAGGCCAACATGCCACGGTCACGCCACAGTCACTTTGTGGTCATGCCACGGTCACACCGCGGTCACGACGTGATAATGCCATGATTTGTCCCCGCTCCAGCCACATCCATCCCACACCATCCCCCTTCGACATTCATTTCAGCCCACTACCACCAGTATTCCAGCCCACAACAGCCCCCCTTCCACCTTCAAATCAGCCCACACCATCCCCCCAACACCTGCAACTAGCCCCCTTCCACCAGCATTACAACCCCTTTCCACCTACATTCGAGCCCGCACCAGCCCCCATCCACCTGTAATCTAGCCCACACCAGCCACCACACTAGCCACCACCCCCAAGCCTCTTACAAAACACTCATTCCAGCCCTATTCCACTTAAAAAATATCCCCAGACACCAGTTCCAGCCCTCACCAGCCCCGACCTCCTTCATCCCAACCTGCACCAGCCCCTGCCACATGCCCAACAGCCCCCAACCACCTGCAATCCAACCCACACTAGCTCCCTACCACCTATTCTAGCCGGCACCAACCCCCTACCATCCCCCTACCACCTTCCTTCCCACCCACACTATCCACTCTATCCCACACCATCCACCGCACCAGCCCTAACCTCTTGCATTCTAGGATGCGTGAGAAAAACTCCATGCAAATCACAAAAAGGAAAGGCAAAAGAGGATCCCCTTGCCTGAGCCCTCTTTTCCCCAAAAAGTAGCTATGTAAACTTCCATTAATGTTCACTGAGAACATTGGGGTAGAGACATATCTTTTAACCCAAGACGAGAACCTAGATGGAAAGCCGAGCAGATCCAAAGCATCCTATAAGAAGTCCCACCTGACCGAATCAAAATCCTTGAATAAATTGATCTTGAAGGCACACCTCGGAACCCCAGAATCAAGATGGTAGGCCCAAAATAATTCTTGGGTAATAAGATTCTTAGGATGAATTGGTTTTGGTACTGAAGGTTGAGGATATTTTTATCCAGCTTTAGATTTATGAGTCTCTTAAGGTTATTTTTGTAACCATCCTACTAGAGGGTCTGAGTTATAAGTGGTGAAAGTCTATTATTCAGACTAAACCATACAAAGACTATTCTTGGAAAAGTTTCAAGGAATTGTTCATTTAGCATTATTTCATAATGAAGTGAAGGTAATGATGACTATATAATTTTCTAGGAGGGGTTGTCTAGGTGGGGTGTCCAAGGGCTGTCCGGGGGGGGGGGGGGGTGCTAGGGGGGTCTGGAGGGTAGGGGGGAGGGTGAAGGTGAGGTGTATAAGAGGGGGCTGTCCAGGGGGGTGTTTACGGGCTGTCTGGGGGGGGGGGGTCTGCAGGTCAGGGTGTAGGTTGGGTGTCCAAGGGCTATTCGGGGGGGGGGGGTGTCAGGGGGTCTTCAGGGCAGGGGGAGGGTGCAGGTGGGGTGTACTTCATCGTGATTTGTTCTGATAGAACATTCAAAAACTTTTTCCCTTAGTTTGTGGTTCTATTAGAACATGAACATGTTTCCCCTCCTCAATATGCCTTTAATGCTTATCTTATGAAGAAATCAGATCATAATGTACCACCTTAGGCCATTTGAGACAAGATTCAAACTTCTCCTCAATATCTTCATTGTTTATCCCTTTCTGTATGGACTGAAAAGTCCATAATCTTTCTACCTCTCTATTAAATTACATTTGATCCACTTTCATGAAAAAATACAAATAAGATATTACCTCTTCAAGACATACTGGTTTGGTTTCAAGCTACTGCTCCTTGGCATTGCATCTACTAAATGTACATGCAGCAGCTTTGTCACCTCAATTTCCAGAATCTAAGCAATGAGACTCTTGCATATCCAGCTCTCATGCTTATACTCATAAGAACTTAAGATGTTTTTTATAGTTGTTATTAGTTCTTGAATCACGATAATATGATCTTGAATAAGTTTCACCTCTGTAGAAAATTTGAATTCCATCATAAACAACAATCAAGCTAACAAAGCTTGTGAACTTCCTCCAGCTTCTGCAGCGTGTCTTCATAAATGGTCGCAACTTCCCAATGTTCACGCCTCCATCAGAGTCAAGTTTTTAGTAGCAATTTTCCCAAAGTTTTTCTCTCTTTCCTTTACACAATCAACAAAAAAAACCAACTTCTTTAGTAGTAATTCTACCCTTTGATTCATTTATAACGAGCATAATTTTGTAAGCAATATAAGATATATTCCAAAATACAAGTTTCAATTATGATGTTTCCAAGTAAGCATAACATGAAAGTAGTAAAAAAATCCTATTAGAATCTCCCAGAAGTGGATGAACTCTAAAATTTTCCCATAAAGCAACATACATTTTCCCGACCAGACCTAAATACAAGCACAAAACCAGATCCTTTCTTCTGAAAATTATTTCACAACACTACTTTAATTAAATTGTAATATATAAATTCAGGTGTCCAACTAGATAAATAATTGCATGTACTAGCATTTTAATTAAAAAATCTTGAAATTTCAATGGCATCCTATGGAACGGAAGCAATTTGGCATGTTCGTTTCCTTGCCAATTTTTTCTTCAGCATCCTTGACAATTCCAGTTGGACTTGTGTTTTCCACATTATAATCTGTTGAAATTCATCAACTTCATCGAAGGTAAATAACATGTATCTAGTTATTTTGAAAAATTATTCATGGAAATGTGACCTCATGGAATACATAAAACTCAGAAACCAACGGAAAAGACCTGCTATATTAGAAACATAAAAAATACTCTTTTGTTGTTCTAATTTGTATTTCACCATGATTTTTTGGGGAAAAACTCTGAAAACTCTTTTTTTCCTCAGATAGAGGTTCCATTATAACTAGGAAATTCTTCCCTTACTCAATATTCATTCCATGTTTATCCTCTAAAGAAATCGTATCAAAATCTACCACATTAGTCCATTTGAGACAGAATTCAAGCTTCTCCTCTAGCTCTTCACTGTCGATCCCTTTCTATTCGGACTGAAAAATCCTCAAGATTTCTACCACTCTATTAACATCCATTTTATCCACTTCCATGCTAAAATAAAAATTATATATTAACTCTTCATGACATACTGGTTTGGTTTCAATATTTTGCTCCTTGGCATAACCTCTACCAAACGTACATACGGTAGCTTCGTCACCTATCTTTATAGAATCTAATCAATGAGTCTCCAGCATATCTAGTTCCCATGGTTATTCTAAAAAAGACTATAGCTATTAATTTATAGTGTTTAGTAGTTCTTGAATAACAACCATTTGATCTTGCATAAATCATACCATTGTAGAAAATTCCAACTCCATCCTAAACTGTACACAAGATAACACAGCTCGTGCATTTCCTCTAGCCATTCCAACGTGTCTTCACTAGTAGTCGCAACTTCCTAGAATTCATGCCTCTAGAAGAGATTGAGTTCTCACAAGTGATTTTCCCAGAAGTTGTGTACAATAGAAAAATAGGTGGTAGAGAGAGAAATAATCTACTAGGACTTTGTTTCTTTCTTCTTCGTTTTTAACCAACAGCACCGCCACAAAATAGTCGCACGTACCTGCCGATCATGATCGCGCAAAATGAAAACTAGTCATAGAAACCAGTTACTCAATGTGAGATGCCTCCTTGATCTTCCCCAGATGTGTTTCATTTCCCAAATGCGTATCTCTCTCCACCAACTGGTAAGCTCAGATCTTCTTTCAACCTCAAGTGATTTCCCTAGTGGAGTCTCCAAATGTTAGGTAACAAACCTAACAGTAGGGAGAGTAGTTGAAAAAGGTATAAAAATATTGAAAAAATAGTAGTGGATCACTTGATATTTTCCAAAAGATAAAAAATAGAGATACATAAAGAGAGCGAAGAAGAATCTCAAGTAAGAAGGCCACTTCGACCACTGTAGCTGTGTGGACTTTGGAGTCCAATTTACTGTTGCAATTTTGACTTCTAGCTGGAAGCCAATAGAGTATTGGATACATATAGGAAAGGGTTCATAAGATTGAAAAAGTTTATAATAATATTTCCTAATCTCACTATACTACTAAAGAAATCTTCTCCTCCATGAATAGCTTGAGTAGAGTTGTCATCACTTTTAATTGGTTAACCTATTCCTTGAAAACCCATTCTACAGAATCTGACTCAATTAATCCTGATGAGATGAATGAAAATCAACTATAACAACATGGAGATACTATTTGAATATAGACTAGATCGAATCTGCATCAACTAAAGCTGAGGGAGGTGGAGCACTAAATATAGATGAAATAATAGGAGGTTCCTGAAAACTCAAAATTCCACTGAAATATAAAAGAAGTATTTCTCTGAAATATTATAAATATACTATGGATACAAAATATGAAGTTACTGGGGAAACAACTCTCTCAACAATAGGTAAAGCAGCCTCTATAAGTTATGATTTTGTAGGTACATATAAGGGAAAAGCCTGAATCTCACCTTCTTGGCCAATCTGATTAACTAATAATCCCTTAGGATATGTGCAAGGGATGTGGGGGGGGGGGGGGGGGGGGGCTGTCCAGGGGGTCCAGCAGGGGGGCTTCTATCGAGGGGGGTCCAGCAGGGGGGCTGCTATCCATGGGGTCCAACAGGGGGGGCTACTGTCCAGGGGGGTCCAACAAGGGGGGGCTGCTGTCCAGGGGGTTGGGGCTGCTGTCCAGGGGGGTCCAGCAGGGGGGTGGGGGGGCTGCTGTCCAGGGGGGTCCAGCAGGGGGGTGGGGGGGCTGCTATCCAGGGGGTACAACAGGGGGGGCTGCCTTCTAGGGGGGTTGGGGATGTTGTCCAGGGGGGTCCAGCAGGGGGTAGGGAGGGGGGGGGGGAAGTGTGGGTACAGGGGATGATAACTACTATGTTCTACCTTGTTTTGTAGGTACTTTTGAGCTGGTTCCAGAATTCTTTGATAGTTTGTCTTATAGGGAGACTCATGTAAGTGAAATTATGTGTTTTATTTATATTTGGATTTGTTTAATTCTTATTATTTAAGTAGATTTCATGTATAATTTAATTTGGAGGGGACTGACAGGGGGGTAGGGGGAAATAGGAAGGGGGGTGCAAGTGGGGGCTGGCAGGGGCAGGTGGGAGGGGAAACAAGTAGGGTGGGGGGGACTAGAAGGGGGAGAGGGGAACTGGCAGGGGAGGGGGGGGGACTTGTAGGGGGACTAGTATGGGGGGATGGTATTGTCAGGGAGGTGACTGGAAGGGGGGTAACTATTAGGGGGTGCAAGGGGTGGGGTGTCCATGTTCTTGGGGGGGAGGGGTGTCCCTGGGGATCTGTCCAAGGTTTGGGGGGTGTCTAGGTTCTGGGGGGGGAGGTGTCCAGGGTCTATCCAGGGGGGGTGTCCAGGGTCTGGGGCGGGGGGGGGGGGGGGGGGTCCAGGTTTTAAGGGGGGGGGGGGGCAGGACTGGCAGGGGAGAGGGGGAAACTGGCAGGGGGAGGGGGGAAACTAGCTGGGGGAGGGGACTAGTAAGGGGGAATGGCAGGGGGGTAACTAGAAGGGGGTGAAAGGGGTGGGGTGTCCAGGTTCTGGGGGGGGGGGGGGGTTCTAGGGTCTGTCCAGGAGGGTGGGAGGGGGGGTCTGTCCAGGGGAGTGGGGGGGGGGGGGTGGGGGTGTTTAGGTTCTGGGGGGGGGGGTGTTCCAGGGTCTGTCTTGGAGGGTGGGGGTGTGGCTGTCCAGGGGAGTGGAGGTCTGGGCTGTCCAGGGGGATCTGTTCAGGGTCTGGGGGGGTGTCCAGGGTTTGTCTAGGGGGGTATCCAGGGTCCGAGGGGGGGGGGGGGTCATTCCTGGGTCTATCTAGGGGGGGGGGGGTCCAGGGTCTGTCCAGGGGGTGTCCAGGGTCTGGGGGGGGGGTCTAGGGTCTGTCAGGGGGGGGGGGTGTCCAGTGTTTGTCTGGGGGGGTGTCCAAGGTCTGTCCAGGAGGGGGGCTTTGCAGGGGGGATATCCAGGGGGATTTTTAGGGGGGATGGGGCTATCCCGGGGAGGGGGGTTTATATAGGGAGGGGGTGTCCAGGAGGGAGGGGGCTGCAGGGGGGGTTGTGTAGGGGATTGGGGGGCTATTTTTTATGGGTTTTCAGACCCTATAGCCATAGTTTCTAACCATTGATATAGGTCTATTGCCACTGTTTTTTACCATGGCTATAGGTATAATGCCACAGTTTCTAACCATGGAAATAAATTGTGTCCCTCCTCTAGTATAGCCACAGTTCTAAACTATGGCTATAGTGATATTAACACGGTTTGAACTATGGCTGTATACCTATAGCCATGGTTTAAACCGTGGCTCTAGACCTCTATCCATGATTAGAAACCATGGCTATAAGTCTAGGCATATAGCCACACCAAACATAGCCACGGTTTCTCAAACCATGGCTATTACCTATAGCCACAGTTTGAGGACCTATAGCCACGGTTTTAAACCGTGGATATAGCCTGAATTTACAGTAGTGGATCATTTTTAATTTATAGAATTTGATATACCAAAATTTAATGATAATATCCTAGATCTTCAGGTTTGGTTATAAAAACATCAAAAACAAAAATATATTATATTATAAGTATTTTAACATGGATTAATTATGTTTCAAAAATTACATAGATCAATTTATCTCACTAAAACTTAGTGATTGAAAAGTTACAATTTATATGAAAATATAACTAAATTAGCTATAGAGAATTTCATGTAAAGTAAAGATTGTGTTGTGATTTTTTCAAAATAAAGGATCTAGAAGATGTCATTTAAGGAAAATGTATCGAAAATTTCTCCCTTTTTAATAATCACAAGAGACTATAGTCAATGTAGAAAAAAAATTAAAATGAAAAAATTACAAAACTCTCTATAATTTTTTTAAAATTGACTCCCAATTATGATATGAACTGAACACATTAGAGTAAAATTCTCCCCTAACTCTAGATATCTCCCTTTTGAGATAAATTTTTAACTCTGTTGGGATGTTGACCATTTTCCAAATTATAAATTTTATCCCCAAACAACTTTCTATAACTTCTCCCCCTTTGGAATGAAATACATGAAATAATTCCTCTTCCCCCTTAATAAAACAAAGAAAACATGATACCTTCCCCCATTTGGGATTATCTAATAGAAATAAGTGAAATAAAATGATAAGAAATTGAAAAATATGAATGCTAAACATAAGTAAAGGTAATAACTTAGGATTTGAAGATTTATATAATGAACTATGTAAGAATAAGAGAGGTCTAAAAACACTATATATATAACAACCTTGCTCTTTATTACACATTAATACATGATTTATTAAATGAGTTATAACTTAATACAACCCAAAAAGATCTAAAATTATAGTTTCCTTGGGAATTAGGTATATTAGATAACAAATTATTACATGGGATACAACAAAATTATTGAAAAATTCCATGACATGATCATAATAATCCATCAAACTTAAAACTGTATGGGGTATCCTGGGGACATACATAAAAAAGGGTGAGATATAAAGCCCAATAAGGGAATAAACAAGGAATAACATGAGGAATACAATAAATGTTATATAATAGGCATATAAATGGGGAATAAAAGGAACATGGATAATAAGGAATGATATATAATAATAATCATAACATGGGAAATGTGGCAACAACTTAAAACACTATATCATAAACATAGGTCAAGGATAAATCCACCAAGACATCATGGTGGAAAAAAGTCCCATAAAGGAATCAGGTAAAACCCCTATC
Organism: Viscum album; assembly: GCA_963277665.1. Taxonomy (NCBI): domain Eukaryota; kingdom Viridiplantae; phylum Streptophyta; class Magnoliopsida; order Santalales; family Viscaceae; genus Viscum; species Viscum album. The sequence goes on along the minus strand of OY728160.1, from coordinate 1,187,585,479 downwards.
CCAAAATGATGAATCATAATACTAACCATTAACCAATGCATTGGAGCACTACATAATTCTGGGCGCACTCGTTACATTCATTTCATTCTCATTATTAAGTGTGTCACATAGATCATATAAAATGGATTCATTCAACATCATAATTTAATTCCATGATCAAGGAATGTGGAATAATTAAATTTAATTCCTAAATCAATAAGTATATATGCATTAATGTGAATACCATTGATAGAAAAATGGGTATGATATTCACTACACAATTATTTTGGAATGGAAAATCATGGTGCAATTTCGGTAGTATAACGATGTCATATAGAAATTCATAAAAATGGGTTGATGAGAGTGAAAGGGGTATATCATAGTTTATAAATGAAATGGATAGTAAGAGGGACATGGAAAGAAATTCCCCAACATAATTAATTGTAAATATAAGGCATAAAATAATAAAGAAACTTGAAGAAAGAGGAGAAAGGAAAGAACCCTTACATAATTTCGGCATGGTAATGGATGTTCATAAATGTTCGTAGGTGGGATAAATGAGATTGAAAAGGGATATAATAATTTATAAATAAAATTTAAAGTAAGGGGGATATGGAATAACATATAACAATATAATAAAATGTAAATTAAAATACATAACATTAAAAGGAGTGCTTAATAAAAGAGGAGAGTAGAGGATAAGGTTCCCTTATAGAATTTTGGCATAGTAATGGATTAGGTAAGGGTCAAAATGAAAGAGTATAAATGGTATATCATTAAAATATCATTAAATATACAGTAATGTAATTATAATAATTGAATAAAAATATAACCAATTGTAATTATATAGGATAATTTAAGAATAAGGTTCTTGAACTTAAGAAAATTGAGGAAGGTGAGGATCCCTTACTTGGATGTGTGACTCCAAAGGATTGGGAGTGGAATATTGAGATATTTGGGGAACCTTGGGAGGAATCTAAGGAGTAGAGGTCAGATTTTGGACATGATTCAAGGAGTTTGAGTTAAGATAAATGGGATCTTGGGTGGGTTTATTTAGGAAAGGAGGGGGATTTCTTTATTATTTTGGTTTTGGACACTATATAATAAAATATTCAAAACCACAAACCATACCATGGTTTTTGACCATGTTTTCTGGATAATTAGAGTGTATTAAATTTTTTTATAATTCCAAGGTTCAAAGATAAAAAATATTTCTCTTTCTTATGTGGAGGTGAGTCACACTTTCAAAGAAATGATTTTAAAATATTAAAATATACTTTAAGCCTTGGAGGATTCACTAAGGCATTGTAAAATAAATGAAATAAACCTAAAATAACATCATTTTAAATAAAAAATATATATTTGGACGAGGATACCTTTTTATAGTATTTATCACATCACAATTGGGTCATTATGATGTCATAAAACACATTCTATATTTATATGATATTTAATTTTTACCCAAAAATTAAATCATCTCAGAAAATTATAAAAAAATAAACATTGGATAATTTAGACATCCTGATTCCAAAAATAATATTAATTTTATCTAAATAATTTTCTAAATATGTGAATTTTCACTTTTAAAAATAAAAACAGACATTTATTGAAAATGATAGGTTTTTGACAATAACAGTTTTCAAACCCAAATAAAAATTACATTTGACTTCATAAAAATTAATGATAATTTATATTTAATAAAATTAATTTAATAATAAATTTTATTAAAATATTATTTATTTAAAAAATCCATTAATTCATCAAAATAGATTTATTAATTGATTTTGAATATTAACCAAAAACACTATTTGTGATTTAAAAACCATTTACAAAGTAACAATAATAGGATGAAAATATATTCATTATTCTATAAAAAATAATTTACATATTCTTATTGATAGTGTATTGATACATATCCCTTTAGTACACCAGTATATGACCTAAGAGTAAGGTGCATGATGGTGGGTATTTCGTGGGGCTGTTCGATGAACATTGTTTGGGCCGTGATCTCGATGAGCTTGAAATTCTCCCATAAATGGTTTCAATAATTCTTAAGTTATTGGATATCAGATTGGTATTGGTCCAGAGCAAAGTACCTAAATTCTATCTCCCTTAGAAGCTTCAATAAATGGGTCTTATAGGGTATGATCCTACTGGTTGAGTTCATCACTTTATTTTTCTGTGAAAAAAGGATTCATTAAAAACCTATATTTATACTAGTCTTGTGATCACTTCTAAACAAATATATTATCAATGATAAAGATAATTAATGGTCATTTAAATCCATTTGTATATAATAAAACAAAATAAGTGCATGTGTTTTCTATAACCACAAGACATTTAATTCAATAAAAAAGGGGAATTTTATTCATAAAAGTTTGAGTCATTACAATCTTACCCCATTTAGAAATTTCATGCTTGAAATTTCCTTTTCCCACACTAAAATAGATGAGGGTAACTTTGTTTCATAACCTCCTCTATTTCTCATGTTTTTTCTTCAAATTTTTGGTTTCTCCAGAATACTTTGACCAGGAGCATTGTATTATTTTGTAGAACTTTTTCTCTATGATCTAGGATCTTCACCAGCTGTTATTCATAGGAAAGGTCATTATCAAATGGAACCACATCTGGATTGAGTACATGTTATGGGTCTGATATGTACTTTATTAAGAGGGATACATAGAATACATCATGTACTTGAGACAGGTTTGGTGATAGTGTTAGTCGATAGGCCACTGCTCCAATGCGATCAAGGATCTCAAAAGGGATGATGCACCTTGGACTAAGATTTACCTTTTACCAAATCACATCACTTTATTCCCTAGAGATACATGGAGGAATAACATGTCTCCAACATCAAAATCTAGGTTAGGTTAATGATTTTTAGCATAGCTCTTCTATCGACTCTGAGAATCTTTGACGTGATAGTGAATGGTCTCAAACTTCTCCACCATTTCTTTAAACATTTCAGGACCTAGAAGTTTTTTTCCCCAACTTTATCCCAACATTCCAGTGTTCTGAACCTATTCTCATAAATGGATTCATAGGGATCCATTTGGATGCTTGAGTAGAAACTGTTGTTGTAAGGGAACTCCACCAAAGAAATATGTTGTCCCCATCCACCTTGGAAGTCCATTGAGAAAGATATCAACATGTCCTCAAGTATTTGGATAGTCTTCTTAGACTGGAAATCAGTTTGAGGGTGATAAACCATACTAAATTTCAACTCAGTGCTTAGAGCATGCTGAAGACTTTTCCAAAACTTAGAGGTGAATCTTGGATATTGATCAGACACAATCGATAATGGTACTCCATGTAGCCTTAACAATTATATAATTTATATCTATGCTATATGATCCAGTGAAAAATCCTCTCAAATCCCAATGAAGCATGCAGTATTTGTGAGGCGATCCACAAAAAACTAGATAGAAATTTGTCCCTTGGATCTCTTTAGAAGTCCGATGACAAAGTACATGATGATGTTTTCCCATTTCCATGTTGGTATGGGTAATTTTTGCATCATCCTATTAGAATTGTTTCTTTTAGACCTCACTTTATAACATAACAGACACTTTGATGCATAATCAACGATCTCCTTCTTCATGTTATCCCAATAATAGTGCTCTCGGAAATCTAGATACATCATTTTGTTTCCTAGATGAATGGAGAAAGTCGAACTATGTGCATCACCCAATAGTTCCTTCTTTAACTCTGGATTTGATGGAACACATACTATTGACCCAAATATCACAATTACTTATTTATTAACATTTAACTCCTAGGATTTCCCTTTTTTAATAGTTTCCACTTACTTCTAAATTTCCACATCATTTTTTGAGCATCCTTTAACCTTTCCAAAGGAGACAGTTGATAAATCATGTGTGAACAAATTGATTATATTACTTTATTTACGATTTCCATGTCCATACTCTTCAAATATAATAAGATTATATCCTTCTCAATTCTCGTTGATGATAAAATTGCTGGATCCTTTCTACTTAGAGTATCCGCCACTTTGTTTACTTTCCCCAGATGATAGTGGATTGAGCAGTCTTAACCCTTGATGAGCTCTAACCATATTTTCTAGTTCATATTAATCTCTTTCTATGTGAATATATATTTTAGGCTCTTGTGATCAGTATATATCTCACATTTTCTCCATAGAGATAATGCCTCCAGATTTTCAATGCACAGATCATAGTTTCCAACTCCAGATCATGCATGTGATAGTTTTTCTCATGAATTTTCAAGTAACTTGATGTGTAGGTAATGACATTTTAATTTTTACTCAACAAACATCCCAATAACTTCTTCAAAGCATCATTGAAAATTATGAAGAGTTCCCCAATTATGGGTAGTGTGAGCACAGGGGAAGTGATAAGACTCCTTTTCAACTCCATGAATCTTTATACACATTCATCATTACAAGATAACTTCACTCCATTCTGATTTATATTGGTAAGAGGGTTTGAAAATTGTGAATAATTTCTCACAAATCAATAATAATATCCAAATAACCCAATGAATATACATATATCTATCAGGGATGTTGGACTCAACTATCCCTCAACTGTTTTTGTCTTTGAAGGATCCACAAATATCCCATTTCTTGTGATGATATTCCCCAAGAATGAGACTTATTTAAACAATAACTCACACTTGATATACTTTTCATAGATATTATCCTTTCTCAATGTCTTTAGCATAGTGCTCAGATGCTCCTCATGCTCTTCATTGGTTTTGGAGTATATTTTAATATCATCTATAAAGACTACCAAGTTTTTTTGAGGTAATATCTAAAGACTCTATCCATCAAGTCCCTAAAGATTAATGGGGAATTAGTGAGTTTAAAAGGAATTACTATGAACACATTGTGACCATACCTTGTACAAAAAGTAGTCTTGGGGATATCCTCATTATTCACCCTTACTTGGTAATATCCCAACCATAGATTCACCTTGGAGAAGCATTGTTCTCCATGTAGGTGATCGAACAATTCATCAATTCATAGAAAATGATACTTCCTCTTTATTATGATTTTTTTGAGATCACGATAATCAATGAAAAGGTGAATTGACCCATCCTTATTCTTGATGGAGAGGACTAGTGAACCTCATGGTGAATCAATTGGGCGTAGATACCCTTTATCTAGATTCTCCTATAGTTGTTTCTTTTTCTCCTCAAATTCCACAACAACCATCCTACACATAGTCTTGGATATTGGAAATGCCCCTAGTATAAGCTCAATTTAATATTTAACCTACCTACTTGTAGGAATACTAATAAATTTATTGGGAAACACATTAGTGAATTCCCTCACAATAGGCATATCTTAGAGGATGGTTCTTTCCTTATATATAATAATCTAAGAAAGATATGCTTACTCATATAGTAGTAATATCCATGCCTGAGATGATGGCACCAAAGAAGATTCATCCTACTCCTTGAAATTTTAAATAATCTAAGTTCAATTCTCCATATGGAGAGTGATTTCCATCTCAAGGAAATTTATGTTGGATCTATATAGGGAAACCAATCCATGGACAAAATTACATCAAATTCCACCAAAGGAAGTATGATAAGGTTCACCGGGAAGTTTATCCCACAAATTGTGATAGGGGATGAGTTATATACATGGGATTCAATAATTATCCATTTTTTATTTTCACCAACATCTATACTTATATTCTTTGTGGTGGTGTTTGAATAGTTTTACTAAACTTTCATGATATGAAGGAATTTATATAACCAAAATAAAAAATTACACTCTCTATTCTTGAATGAATAACTAGAATACCTGTCACCACTTTGTTATCAAGATTCACCTCGGTGGTATTGATGGAAAAATCTCACCCTTTCTACCTTGGAGGTTGTTGGTTTCCTAAAAAAACCCTTAGCTTAGGGAATTTATTTGCAAAGTGCCCTAGTTACTTGCAGTTGAAGTAGTGAAAAACATTTTGAGGGTTGGATGAAGAATTCCATTCCTCTATCACATTGGTGGGGTTCTCCTTTCAGAAATCACTCACTAGATTCCCTTCTATTCTTCACCTAAAGCATTTCCTTGTTCCCCTTAAAAAAATCTAGGGTTCTTCTTTCCGCACCTTTTGAAAGTGGGGTTCTGGAATTTGTTATTACCGTTGGATTTATCCATCAGACTGTCAGAATTAAATTCCAATTTCAGCTTCTTATCCCCATGATACTGATGTGATTCACTGATCTCAATTTCTAATTTGAGGGAATATAAGACAATTTACTCATAGCTATCAAAGTCACAAATTTCCAAGGACTTTCATAGACTAGGATTTAGACCACCAAAGAAGAGGTCAACCTTGAATTTGGGGGTAATGACAAAACCATAGGCGTATCATAAAAGTCTTGTAATGTTTTCCTCATAAACCCCAACATATTCATTTTCCTTTTTCTTTAGTTCAAGGAATATCTTTCCATATTAATATGGATGGTGCAGGGAAAATATTTATCAAAAAACATTCTCTGAAACTCCTTTGAATCCACTTCTTCGATCTCTTACTCAAGCTTCATATTCTTGATCAATGTCCACCACTGATCATATTCACCCACCATATGATAAACAACCATAAGAACCTTCTCTTTTTTGGAATATTTAAGTATGGAGAATATTTTTTCAATGTAATTCATCCATTGCTCCATGATCAAGGGATGAGATGATTCATTGAAAGCAGGTGGCCTTTGTCGCATGAACCTCTCTACTAAGGGTTTATCTCTCTTGGGGGGGGGGGGGGGGGTTGGCACCTCTTTTAGTCTAAGTTTCTATTTAGAACTTGAGTTATCTGAGATATTATCATGATAAAGTTTACAATTCCCACTCCCATAGGGTTGGGCATCTCATTGGGGTAATCATCACACTACCCTTTGCATCGATTATTAGCATGATTCCTCATATTTTCTAACATTGTCTAGAATAAAAGTAAAATTAGGGATGAGTATATTAAATTGTTAAACACATAAAAGGGTAATACAATGAAATTAAAGGGATAACTTAAAAATTACATTTATCTCTTTAAATTATGAGTTTCTAGGCTTTAGTATATGTTATCCATGATATAATTCCTAACATATATTCTTATAATTATCTTTTTGTTCCATTACTAATGGTTTTAATGAGATTATGAGTTTACCAAAGCATATCCCACAAGAGTGTCAAACCAATTGTGAATTAAGGCTAGTTGTCATGTACTAGATTACCCCGATTCATGCCCAGAACATCTTGTCAGATTTGTTAATCCTAGGTACATATGTTCCAGAACCATGTCCACTTATAATATCTAGAAATGGATATATTTTATTGATAAACCAATTAATCTATAATTACCAAAATTTAGGTATATTTTCTTATACTTAGTCTTATCCTTAAGGTTTTTACTTGGGTTTTCTATCCTAATCCCAAAAATAACTATACCTTGCTCTGATACCAACTGTGAAAACCCTGCTCTTTATTACACATTAATACATGATTTATTACATGAGATATAACTTAATACAACCCCAATGAATTAATTAGTATAGTGTCTTTGGGAATTAGGTTCATTACATAACAACTTATAACATGGGATATAACAACATTATTGAAAACTTCCTTGACATGATCATAATAATCCATCGAACTTAAAACTGCATGGGGTATCCTAGGGACATACATAAAAAAAGGGTGAGATATAAATACCTGTAAGGTAATAAACAAGGAATAACATGAGGAATAAAATAGTTGTTATACAATAGACATATAAATGTTCCATAAATGGAACATGGATAATAAGTCATGATATAGCATGATAATCATAACATAGGAAATGTGGAAACAACTTAAAACATTTCATCATAACCATAGGACAAGGCTAAATCCGCCAAGAAATCATGGTGGAAAAAAGCACCATAAAGGAATCAGGTAAAACCCCTATTCCAACATGATGTATCATGATACTAAACATTACCAAATTCATTGGAGCGCTATATAATTCTAAGCACACCTGTCACATTCATTTCATTTCCAGGCTTACGTGTGCCACATATATCATATAACATGGATTCATTCAACATCATAATTTAATTCCATGATCAAGGAATGTGTAATAATTATATGTAATTAATATATCAATAAGTATATGTTCATGAAGGTGAATACCCATTATAGAAAAATGGGTATGGTATTCACTACACAATTATTTTGGCATGGAAAATCGTGGTGCAATTTCGGCGGCATAACAACATCATATAGAAATTCATAAAAATGGGTTGATGAGAGTGAAAGGGGTATCTAATATTTTATAAATGAAATATAAAGTAATATGTACATGGAAATACATTCCCCAATATAAATAATTTGAAACATAAGGCATAACATAATAAATAAACTTGAAGAAATAGGAGAACGGAAAGAACCCTTACAAAATTTCGGCATGGTAACAGGTGTTCATAAAGGTTCATAGATGGGATAAATGAGAGTGAAAGGGGATATAATAATTTAAAAATAAAATGGAAAGTAAGGGGGATATTTAATAACATATACCAACATAATAAAATGGAAATTTAAATACATCACATTAAAAGTATTGCTTGATAATAGAGGAGAGTGGAGGATGAGGTTCCCTTACAGAATTTTGGTATAATAACAACTTATGTAAGGGTAAAAATGAGGGAGTATAAATGGAATCTCTTTAAAATATAATTAACTATAAATTAATGTAATTATAATAATTTAATTACAACATAACCAATTAAAATCATATAGGCTAATTTCAAAAGAAGGTTCTTGAACTGAAGAAAAGAGAGGAAGGTGAGGATCCCTTACTGGGATGTGTGACTCCAAAGGCTTGGTAGAGGCCTCTTGAGAGCTTGGGGTGACTTAGGAGGACTCTAGGGAGTATATTTCAGAGTGTGGATGTCCTTAAAGGAGTTTTAGTGAAGATAAATAGGATATTAGGTGGGTCTATATAGCAAAGGAGGGGATTTCTTTATTATTTTGGTTTTGGACACTATATAATAAAATATTCAAAAAAACAAATGATCCCATAGTTTTTACCCATGGTTTTTGGAAAATGGGAGTAGTTTAAATTATTTCATAAGTAAAAGGGAATAATATAATAAAATATTTCCCTTTCTTATGTGGAGGTGTGTCACACTTTCAAAGAAATGGTTTTAAAATCTTAAAATATACTATAATTCTTGGAGGATTCACTAAGGAATTATAAAATAAATAAAATAAACCTAAAATCACATTATTTTAAATTAAAAACATATATTTGTCTGGGGATACCTTTTATATTATTTATTACATCACTATTGGTTCATTATGATGTCACAAAATACACCATATATTTATACGATATTTAATTTTTACCCAAAAATTTGACTGCCTCAAAAAATTATTAAAAATTAACCATTTTATAATTTATATATATTGATTATAAATATAATATTAATTTTATATAAATAATTTTATAAATATTTTAATTTTCACTTTAAAAAATAAAAACTGATATTTATTGAAAATGAGAGGTTTTTGACAATAATAGTTTTCGAACCCTAATAAAAATTACATTTGGATTCATAAAAATTATAGGATCATTTATATTTAATAAAATTAATTTAATAATAATATTTTAGAAAAATAATATTTATTTAAAAAATCCATTAATTCATCAAAATATATTTCTTAATTGATTTTAAATATTAACCAAAAATACTATTTGTTCTTTAAAAATCATTTATAAAGTAACAATAATAGGTTGAAAATATATTCATTATTCTATAAAAAATAATGTAAATATTATTATTTCTAGTTTCTTGATACATATCAATTTATTAGACAAGCATATGCCCTAAGAGTAAGGTTCTTGATGGTGGGGCTTTCATGGGGCCGTTTGGTGAACATGGTTTGGGCCGTGTTCTAGATGAGCTTGAACTTCTCCAATAAATGGTTTCTATCTTGCTTAAATTATTGGAAATAAAATTGGTTTTGGTCTAAGGCATGGAACAAAAATTCTATCTCCCTTGGAAGCTCTAATAAATGCGCTTTATAGGGTACGTTCCTACTATATGAGGCCATCACTTCATTCTTCTAAGACAAAAGGATTCGTTAAAGCCCTATATTTATACTAGTCATGTGGTCACTACTCAAAGACTATATTATCAATGGTAAAGATACTTAATAGTCATTTTAATCTAATTGGATATAATAAAACAAAATAAGTACATGTGTTTTCTATAACCACAAGATATATAATTCAATAAAAAAGGAGAATTTTATTCATAAAAGTTCTGGTCGTTACAATATTCCCCCTTTAGAAATTTCACCCTCAAAATTTTTTTTACAACAATAAAATAGATATGGGTAACTTTGCATCATCACCTCCTCTAGTTACCATGTGGCTTCTTCAAACATTTGGTTTCTCCATAACGATTTGACGAGGGGCATGCCGATAATTGTCAGCAAAGCTCTTCTATCGACTTTGAGCAACTTTGATGTACTACTGAATGGTCTTGAACTTATCCTCCATTTCTTTTCAAATCCTAGAAGTTTTAATTCCCTAAATTTATCCCAAAATTCCAGTGTTCTACACCTCTTCCCAAAAAGGTCTTCATATAGAGCCATTTGGATGATTGAGTGGAAATTTTTTTTGTAAGAGAACTCCACCAAAGGAAGATATTGGTCCCATACAACTTTTAAGTCCATTGTGAAAGCTCTCAACATTTCCTCAAGTGTTTGGATAGTCTGATCAGATTGGACATCAGTTTGAGGGTGATAAGCCATACTAAAGTTTAGCTCAGTGTTTAGAGCATGTTGGTGACTTTTCCAAAACATAAAGTTGAATCTTGGATCTCGATCGGACATAATTAATAGTGGTACTCCATGTAGCCTTACCACTTCTCTGATGTATATCCGTTCTAGTTGATCCAGTGATAAATCCTCTCAAATCTCAATGAAGTGTGAGATCTTTGTGAGATGAATCAAAATAACCTAGATATGATTTTTTCCCTTGGATGTATTTGGAAGTACGGTGAAAAAGTCCACGGTGATGTTTTCCCATTTCCATATTGGTATGGGTAATGGTTTCATCATCCAATTAGACTTATGACTTTAATACTTCACTTTTTTACATACCAAGCACTTTGATGTATAATCAGAGATCTAATTATTCATGTTATCCCACAAGTAGTGGTCTCAAAGATCTCAATACATCTTTTTCATTTCCTGGGTGAATGGAGAAAGTCGAACTATATTAATCACCCAATAGTTCCTTCTTTAACTCTGAATTTGATGGAACACATAATCTTAATCCAAATCTCACAATTCATTCTTTATTAACATTTAACTTAAAGTATTTACCTTTTATTATAGTTTCCACTCTCTTTTGAATTCCCACATCAGTTTTTAATCATTATTTAACATTTCCAAAATAGACAGTTGAAAAATTATTTCTGAAATGATTGATGATGTTTCTTTCTTTATGATTCCCATGTCCATCCTATTCGAATATAAGAATATGGGATCCTTCTCAATTATAATTGATGATAGAATTTCTATATCCTTTATACTTATATCATCCTCCACTTTGTTCACTTTTACAAGATGGTAGTGGATTGAGCAGTCGTAATCCTTGATGAGTTCTAACCATCTTTTTTGGTGCATATTAAGCTCTTTCTATGTGAATATATATTTGAGGCTCTTGTGATCAGTATATATCTCACACTTTAACCCATAGAGATAATGCTTCCATATTTTCAATGAAAATATCACAACTTCCAACTCCAAATCATGCATGGGATTGTTTTTCTAATTAATTTTCAATTGCCTTGAGGCATAGGCAATGAATTTTGATTTTATGTCAACACACATCCCTATCCCTTATTTGACACATCACTAAAAATTACAAAGAGTTCCCCACTCATGGGTATTGTGAGTACATGGGAAGTGATAAGAGACATTTTCAAATCCATGAAGCTTTCTAAACATTAATCATTCCAAGAAAACTTCACTCCCTTATGAGTTATCTTGGTTAGAGGGTTTGATAATCGTGAGAAATTTCTCACAAATCAGAAATAATATCCAACTAACCCAAGGAAGCTAGGGATATCTATCACAGATGTTGGCCTCGACCATTCCTAAATTATTTTTATCTTTGAAGGATCCACATATATTCCATTTTTTATGATTATATGCCTCAATAATGAAACTTATTTCAACCAAAACTCACACTTGTTGTAATTTACATAGAGATTCTCCTTTCGTATGGTCTTTAGAATAGTGATTAGATGCTCCTCACATTCCTCCTTGGTTTTGGAGTATTTTATAATATCATCTATAAAAACTACCACAAATTTGTTTAGGTAATATCTAAATACTCTATTCATCAAGTCCATAAATATTTATAGGGAATTAACGAGTTTGGAAGGAATTACTATCAAATCATAGTGCCCATAACTTGTATGAAAAGTAGTGTTTGTGATATCCTCCTTCTTCACCCTTACTTGGTAACATGATATCTATAGATCCACCTTGGAGAAGTATTGTTCTCTATGTAGCTGATCTAACAAGTCGTCCATTCATTAAAAATGATACTTGTTCTTTATCATAATTTTTTTGAGCTCATGATAATCAATTCAAAGGCGCATTGACCTAACCTACTTCTTGACGAAGAGGACTGGTGCACCCCAATGTGAAGCACTTGGGCGTATAAACCCTTTATCTATATTCACCCATAGTTGTTTCTTTAGCTACTCAAGTTCCATAATAACCATCATATATAGAGTCTTGGATATTGGAAATTCCCCTGGTATAAGATCGATTGAAAATTCAACCTCCCTGTTTAGAGGAAGACTAGGAAATTCCTTAGGAAACACATAAGTGAATTTCCTCACAATAGACATGTATTTGAGGATGGTTATTTCATTATAATTAATCATATAAGAAAGATATTCTTGCTCATAGGGAAGTAATATCCATACTTGAGATGATGGTTTCAAATAAGATTAATCCTCCTCTTTGCACTTGTATATAATTGGAGGTTGATTCTCCATATGAAGAGTGATTTCCTTCTTATGGAATTTATGTTGGCTCTATATAGGGAAAGTCAATACATGCCTATAATTACATTGAATTCCACCAAAGGAAGTATGGCAAGGTTTTCTAAGAAGTTCAGTTCACAAATTGTGATAGGGGATGAGTTATATACATGGTATGAAATAATTCCCCATCTTTTATTTTCACCAAAATCTTTACTTCCATGCTTTGTGGTGGTGTTTTAATAGTTCTATTAAACTTTAATGATATAAAGGAATTCATAGAACTAGAATAAAAAATTATGTTTGCTATTATTGAATGAATAACTAGTGTACCTATCACCACTTAGTTTTTAGGATTCACCTCGGTGGTAGTGATGAAAAAAGATCACCCTTATTGCCTTGGAGGTTGTTTGTTTCCTCAAAAAACCCTTGGATTAGGGAATTGATTTTCAAAATTACCTAGTTCCTTGCATTTGAAATTGTGAACAACATGCTGAGGGTTGGATGGAGCATTCCATTATTCTATCACATTGGTGGGTTTCTCTAGTTGGAAATCATTTTCTAGGTTCCCTTCTCTTCCACACCTAAATCATTTCTTTATTCCCCTTAAGCAATTTCTGGGGTGCTTATTTTAGCACCTTTGGAAAGCGGGGTGATGAAATTTCTTATCACCATTGGATTTATCCATTGGACCACTATAATTAAATTCCACTTTCCACATCTTACACTTATGATACCCCTAGAATTCACTGATCTCCATTTTGACTTTGAGGGTATATTGGAAAATTTCCTCAAATCTATCAAATTCATAGATTGCCAAGGCTTTTCATAGACCAGGATTTATCCCACCAGAGAAGCGGCCAACATTGCATTAGAGGGTAACAATAAAACCAGAGGTGTATCATGCACGTCTTGTGAAGTTTTATTCATAATACCCAATATATTTAATGTCCTTTTTCTTGAGTTCAAGGAAATATATTTCCATATTAAGATGGAGGGCGTGGGGGAAATATTTATCAAAATACATTTTCCTAAATTCATTCCACTTCATTGCTTCATTCTATTCCTCATGATTCGTATTCTTGATCAATGTCCACCACTGATTAGCTTCACCCTACATATGATAAACATACATAAGAACCTTCTATTGTTAATAAAATTAAAGTACGGAGAATTAATTTTCAATCTAATTGATCCATTACTCTGTGATTAAGTGATCAGATGATCCATTGAATGTAGGAGGCCTTTGTTGCATGAATCTCTCTACTATGGGTTTCTCTATATTGGGGGGTGGGGGTGGGCACTCATTCTTTTCCATATTTATATTTAAAACTTGAGTTATCTAAGAGAGTATCATGAAAAAGTTTTCAATTCCCATTCCCATCAGGTTGGGAATCTCATTGTGGAAATCATTACAATGCCCTTCACATCAGTTGTTAGCATGATTCCTCATATCTACGGCCATTGGATAAAATAAAAGTAAAATTAGGGATGATTCTCTTAAACAATTAAACACATAAAAGGGGTATCCAATGATATTAAAGGGTTGAAATATAAAATACCTTTATTTCCTTAACTTATGAGTTTCTAGGATTTAGACTATGTCATCCATGATCTAATTCCTAAAATATATTCTTATGGGAATTTTTACCTTAATAATATTTTGTAATGATCTTATGAGTTTACCAAGGAATATCCCCTAGGAATGTCAAACTAGGTGCGCAGTAAGGCCCGTTGTCGTGTACCAGATTACCCCAAGTCAGGCTCGGAACATTTTTTTAGAGTTGTTACTCCTAGGTACATCTGTGCTAGAACCACATCCAATTGTATTATCTAGACAGAGATGTATTGTATTGATAAAGAACTTACTCTATACTTACCAAAATTTAGGGATATTTTCTTACACTTAGTATTACCCCTAAGGTTTTTCACTAGGTTTTTCTATCATAATCCCAAAAATAACTATACCTTTCTCTGATACCAACTACAACAACCCTTCTCTTTATTACACATTAATACATGATTTATTACATGAGATATCACTTAATACAACCCCAAAATATTGATAAGTATAGTGTATTTGGTAATTAGGTACATTACATAACAACTTATAACATGGGATAAAACAAAATTATTGAAAACTTCCTTGACATGATCATAATAATCCATCAAACTTAAAACTGCATGGGGTATCTTGGGGACATAAATAAAAAAGAGTGAGCTATAAATCCCAGTAAGGGAATAAACAAGGAATAACATGAGGAAGAAAGTACATATTAGACAATAAGAATATCAATGGGGAATAAAAGGACACATGTATAATAAGGCATTATATAGCATGATAATCATAACATGGGAAATGAGGCAACAACTTAAAATACTACATCATAAACATAGGTCAAGGATAAATACGCCAAGAAATCATGGTGGAAAAAAGTCCCATAAAGGAACCAGGTAATCCCCTAATCTCAACATGACTTATCATGATAGTAACCATTACCCAATTCATTATAGTTCTATATAATTCTGGGTGCACCCACCACATTGATTTCATTCTCATGCTTAAGTGTGTCACATAGATCATATAACATGAATTAATTCGACATCATAATTTAATTCCATGATCAAGGAATGTGGAATAATTACATGTAATTCATCAATAAATAAGTATATGTGCATGAAGGTTAATACCCATGATAGTGAAATGGGTATGGTATTCACCACACAATTAATTTGGCATGGAAAATCGTGGTGAAATTTCAGCAGCATAACAACGTCATATAGAAATTTATAAAAATGGGTTGATGATAGTGAAAGGGGTATCTCATAGTTTTTAAATGAAATTTACAGCAATAGGTAAATTTAAATACATTCCCCAACATAAGTAATTGGAAATATAAGGCAAATAATAATAAAGAAACTTGAATAAAGAGGAGAAATGGAAGAACCCTTACAAAATTTCGGCATGATAATGGGTGTCAAAAAGGTTCGTAGGTGGGATAAATGAGAGTGACATGGGATATAATCATTTATAAATAAAATGGATATTAAGGGGTATATGTAACAAAATATCCCAAAATAAGAAAATGTAAATTAAAATACGAAACATTAAAAGGAGTGATTGATAAAAGAGGAGAGTGGAGGATGAGGTTCCCTTACTGAATTTCGGCATAGTAACAGCTTAGGTAAGGGTCAAAATGAGAGATTATAAATGTTATATCATTAAAATAACATTAAATATACATTAAGGGAATGATAATAATTGAATTACAACATAAAAAATTGAAATTATATAGGCTAATTTGAAAATAAGGTTCTTGAACTGAAGAAAAGAGAGGGAGGCACTACTGGAATGGAGGACTATACCAACACTTTGATGCCAATAGTTATAGAAAACCATTGGTATATGTGGAGTACACACCTTTTTCCCAACATTTTTATCAAACCATTGGGATATCTCCCAATAGAACCCATTTTTCCCAATGGTTTGATTAAACCGTTGTGATATCTCCCAATTCCACCACCTTTACCAATGGTTTTAGTGAACCATTGGTAAATCATAGTTTTCACAATAGTTTTTAAAACTATTTGGGAAAAGTTCCTCCAAATACACAGAGCCCCCAATTCTCTGTTCGCCCGACTACAGCCCTGAAATTGAAGCTCTCCCAATGCTCTCTCATCACCCAGTCTCCGAAACTCCATCCATCCTCTTCAATCAAACAATTTTTCTGTTCTACACTTCAAATCTATAATTTCTACCTCATTTATAATGGTATTAATCTATTTTTTTATTTTCTGTTTTGATTTGACCTAAACGTGAGGGATATCTCTATACAAAGACTCATAAACTTG
Organism: Viscum album; assembly: GCA_963277665.1. Lineage (NCBI taxonomy): Eukaryota > Viridiplantae > Streptophyta > Magnoliopsida > Santalales > Viscaceae > Viscum > Viscum album. The sequence continues at coordinate 1,187,568,607 of OY728160.1, read as the reverse complement.
TTCCACTCATAGATCCATCTTAAATCAAACAATTTTGTAGTTCTACACTCTAAATCTGTAAGTACTACCTTAGTTTTAATGTTTTTCATCTATTATTTTTGTTTTCTATTTTAATTTGGAATAAACTAGGTTGTGTTGTTTATGACATGCGAAGGTTAGTGATATTGAGGATGAATTGGATGTTGGTTGGGTGATGGATTGGAATTGTGATGTTTTTTGGATTAAGTTTAGTTAATTTTCAATGAATTATTTGGGGATTTCCTCCCTTTAACAGAGCCCCCACTCCTCATGGACCCTGGACACCCCCCTCTTGGACCCTGGACAGTCCCCCCCTCTTGGAACTTGGACAGCCTACCCCCCCTCTTTCCTGAAACCTAGATAGCCCCCCTCCTGGACCCTGGAAAACCCCCCTCCACCCTCCTCCCAGGACCTTGTATAGTCCCCCCTCCTTCCTGGACCCTAGGAATCCCCCCACCCTCAACCATGGACCCTGGATAGCCCCCTCCTCGATGGACCCTGGATAGCCCCCCTCCTTCCTGGACCATGGAAAACCCCTTCTCCCCTTATCCTTGACCCTAGACAGCCCCCACCCCCCTTCCTGGACCCTGGATAGCCCCCCACCCCTCCTCATAGACCTTGGAAATCCCCCTCACCCCCCTCCTCAACCACCAAATACCCCCCACTTCAAAACTTTGACCACAAAACTTGGACATGCTGGATTTTCTCTAAAAAGATATATTTGATCCTCAAACCATGTCAATAATATCCTAAACAATGCTTATAATGTGGTTTTCACCACATAGCATCCAATTGTATTCCAAGTCACTAGTCTATCCTCCCTTGGATAGATTTTACAAAAAACCTCTCAACCTTAAGGATATAAATAAAAATAAATTGATATAAGAAATTTGATAATGGATTAAAATTTCAAATTGGGATCCAATGAGGAATATTTGAGATATTATGAATCATGTCTATGAGTAAATCCATTTTTATATATCCGATAAGATATTTTTCAAAATTTTCACACATTAATTGTTTGTAAAAATGGGACAAAAATTTATAAAGGTTATAATATATAAAAATGAATCTATTTGTGGATGCAACTTAACCAACAATGTCAAGCTTGTCTGCCTCTTCCATGATCATCGATGTGCACGTCCCGTCTCCATCTGACCTGGCATGACGGGTGACTCAGCGTCTGGCAGATGAAGAGCACCAGATTCTCTTACTTCCACACTAGATTCACACCCACTACGCTCCTAAAGTGATCAATCCCACTAAGTTTCCCTATGAGCTTGATGACACGACCACCAGTTCTTGTAAGAGGCAGAGGAGTTCTGAGTTGATGGACCAAGATGATTGACCAGTGTCCATCCATTTGGTTGAAGAAGTAAAACTTAGAGCTTCCTGGGAGGCAAACCATGTTCTAGAGTTTCATCATTTTTCTTTTTTTACTTTTTTTAAGGAAATAAACATGGCATGTATGCAACAATTTTTTAGCTGCTTCTGATTTGTATGTGCACTTGTCATTACTCTGCATGACTGCTTCTATTTTGTCTGATCCTTGGTGTTATTTTTTATGACATGATGCGGATATGTGCTGTCTATGTGTAGATTTTATAGGTACATAAGTATGTGCACTTTTCATTATTCCATTCTTTCAGTGCTTACGCCGATGGTATGAGGGAGGTTCATACCAGAGGTAGACGAGCATCTCCGCGTACCCGACTAGACCCTTCCCCTCCCACTGACATGTCATCCTTCTCCTTGGACCCCAGACATCCCCCCTGATAGCCCCCACCCTCCTCTTTGGTCCCCGGACTACCCCCCAGACATCCCCCCAAATAGACCCTCCACCCTCCTCCATGGTCCCCAGACAGCCCCCCAGACACCCCCCAGACAGCCCCCCTCACCCTCCTCCCTGGATCCCGGACAGCCCCCGACGCTCCTCCTCGGTCCCCAGAAATCCCCTCGGACATCCACCCCACCCTCCTCTCTAGACCCCGGACAGCCCCCCGGACACCCCCCAAATGTGACGTATACGAGTCAACCCCGCCTCAATACGAGGCTCGGTGTGGCCGACACCACTCAAAATGCCTCAGTGTTGTTAAAAATGGACTTAATTTTAAGTGAAATCAACAACTGACATACTACAAACCAACCAAACGCATTCAGATTCTATTGATACTATAGGAAAACAATCCATGGGTCATATGTGATGTGTACAAGTCAACCCTGCCTCAATCCGAGGCGCGGTGTGGATGGTACCATTCAAAATGTCTCTTTTTTGTTCAAAATGACTTTAATTTTAAGTGAAAAAAACAACTGGCATACAGAAAACTGACCAAATGAGTTCCAAATATGTTGAAACTTTAGTAAAATGATCCATGGGTCATATGTGATGTGTACGAGTCAACCCCGCCTCAATCCAAGGCACGGTGTGGCCGGAACCACCCAAACTGTCCCTCTTTTGTTTAAAATGGACAATATTTTACGTACATACGCCAAACCGATCAAACGGATTCTGATTGTGTTGATAATTTTTCAAAATGATCCATGACTCATATGTGATGTGTACGAGTCAACCCCGCCTCAATTAGAGACCCAGTGTGGCCGACACCACTCAAAGTGCCTCCGTTTTGTTAAAAATGGACTTAGTTTTAAGTGAAATCAACAACTAACATACGAAAAACCGACCAAACACATTAAGATTATATTGAAACTTAATGAAAACGGTCCATGAGTTAAATGTGACGTTTATAAGTAATCCCTGCCTCAATATGAGGCTCGATGTGGCCGAAACCACTCAAAATGCCTCTGTTTTGTTAAAAATGGACTTAATTTTAAGTGAAATCAACAACTGACATACGGTAAACCAACCAAACGCATTCCAATTCTATTGATACTATAGTGCCATGATACATGGGTCATATGTGACGTTTACGAGTCAACTCTGACTTAATCCGAGGCGTGGTGTGGACGGTATCATTCAAAATGTATCTCTTTTGTTCAAAATGACTTTAATTTTAAGTGAAAACAACAACTGGCATATGAAAAACTGACCAAATGCATTCTGAATCTGTTGAAACTTTAGGTAAAAAAATCCATGGGTCATATGTGACTTGTAAGAGTCAACCCCGCCTCAATCCGAGGCGCGGTGTGGCCGGAACCACCCAAACTGTCCCTCTTTTGTTTAAAATGGACAATATTTTATGTACATAAGTCAAACCGATCAAACAGATTCTGATTGTGTTGATACTTTTTAAAAATGATCCATGACTCATATGTGATGTGTAAGAGTCAACCCCGGCTCAATCCGAGGCCCGGTGTGGCCGACACCACTCAAAGTGCCTCTGTTTTGTTAAAAATGGACTTAATTTTAAGTGAAATCAACAACTGACATATGAAAAACTGACCAAACGCATTTGCATTCTATTGAAACTTAAGGAAAATGATACATGGGTCAAATGTGACGTGTAAGAGTCAATTTCTCCTCAATCTGAGGCGCGGTGTGGCCGATACCACTCAAACTCCCTCTCTTTTGTTCAAAATGGACTTATTTTTAAGTGAAATCAACAACTGACATACGGGAAACTGACCAAACGCCTTAGGATTGTATTGAAACTTTAGGAAAACAATCCATGGATTATATGTGATGTTTAAGAGTCAACCCCGGCTCAATCCGAAGCACGGTGTGGCCGGTATCACTCCAAGTGTATGTATTTTTTTTATAATGGACAATATTTTACGTACATACACCAAACCAATCAAACGGATTTTTATTGCGTTGATACTTTTGAAAAACGATCCATGAATCATATGTGATGTGTACGAGTCAACCCCACCTCAATCTGAGGCCCGGTGTGGCCGACACCACTCAAAGTGCCTCTGTTTTGTTAAAAATGGACTTAATTTTAACTGAAATCAACAACTGACATACGGCAAACCGACCAAACTCATTCGTATTATGTTAAAACTTAAGGAAAATGATCCATGGGTCAAATGTGATGTGTACGAGTCAAATTCACCTCTATCCAAGGTGCGGTGTGGCCGGGACCACTCAAACTTCCTCTCTTTTTTTCAAAATGGAATTATTTTTAAGTGAAATCAACAACTAACATACGAGAAACTGATCAAACGCCTTCGGATTGTGTTGAAACTTTAGGAAAACGATCCATTGGTTATATGTGATGTGTATGAGTCGACCCTAGCTCAATACGAAGCACAGTGTGGCCGGTATCACTCCATGTGTATGTATTTTGTTTAAAATGGACAATATTTTATGTACATACGCCAAACCGATCAAACGGCTTCTTATTGTGTTGATACTTTTTCAAAATGATCCATGTATCATATGTGACGTGTTCAAGTCAACCATGCCTCAATCCCAGGCCCGGTGTGGCTGACACCACTCAAAGTGCCTCTGTTTTGTTAAAAATGGACTTAATTTTAAGTGAAATCAACAACTGACATACGAAAAACTGACCAAACGCATTCAAATTCTGTTGAAACTTAAGGGCAACGATCCATGAGTCAAATGTGACGTGAACAGACAGCCCCGGACAGCCCCCCACAACCCCCCTTCCTGGACCATGGAAAACCCCCACACCCTCCTCCTTGGACCCTGGACAACCCCCCGGACATGAATAACATTTTCCTTTTGTAACACTGTGTATGCAAGTAAATGAGACTCATATGCCTTATGTATAATTCTATTAAAATTTGATTAAATTTTATACCTCATGGATGATATTTAAATGTAGGCATGTTGATTTCACATGCTTTTTTTTTTATTTTTTTGATCATGCAAAGTTATTTGATATTATTCCATTTTTGTATGTCTTGAACTATATGAATTACTTGGTAAGCTTATTAGCTCATGCTCATCAAATGAATGTGATGATATGCTATAATTTGAATACAAATACTTGTTGCACATTCTCCATGACCCCTATACTCGCTCCCTAGAAATCTCCCCTCCCCTCTTCCTGGACAACTCCCTCCCCTCTCCGGACATCCCCCCACATCACATTCAATGAAAGTCATGCATCAATCTAGATGATGCACAAATATTAACCACATTGTTAATTCACTTTATCACACATACCCCTCATGAACCAATTTCTATCATAATCATCACCTTTTTGAGTAAGAAAAAATTGATATGTGTGAACCCAATAAATTGAAATAGGTTAATTGGAAGAGTTTTTGTCATATGAAGATTGAAATGAGGAATTGTAGTACATGGCATGGTTGGAAGAGTGATGTTTTTATGTGTTTTTTTGTGCTATTTCCAATGTTTTTTGTGGTGTTTGAAGTCTATTTCTAACTATTATTTGTGATGTTTTTTATGCAGGTGTATCAAGTGGAGGCAGCTATATGCAAGATACTGGTTTTTTGTGAAAATACCCAATACCAATGGTTTAGATTCGCTGGTATACTTTGAGCATATATGAATATATACCAACGGTTTATCTAAACCGTTGGTAAAAAGCTATACCAACGGTTTAGAACCGTTGGTATGCTTTGAGAATATAAGAATATATACCAACGATTTATCTAAACCATTGGTAAAAAGCTATACCAACGATTCAAAACCATTGGTATAAGCTCAAAAATATGAATTTACCAATGGTTTTAAACCGTTTGTAAATCCTTTTGCCAACGGTTTAGAGGAACCATTGGGAAATTAAAACTTCCACCACCTTTTTCCAATAGTTTTCCTTAAACCATTGGTAAAGGGATTTCCCAACTCCTTACTTCCCTAAGGTTTGGGAAACCGTTGGTATATCTTATACCAATGGTTTTCCAGCCTATACCAATGGTTTTGAACCGTTGGTATTATCTATATTTTCAGTAGTGAGGTGAGGATACCTTACTTGGATGTGTGACTCCAAAGGATTGGGAGAGGCCTCTTGAGAGATTAGGGGAGCCTTGGGAGGACTCTTGGTAGTATAGGTAAGAGTGTGTATGTGATTCAAGGAGTTTTAGTGAAGAGAAATGGGGAATTGGGTGGGTTTATATAGGAAAAGAGGGAGATTTCTTTATTATTTTGGTTTTGGACACTACATAATAAAATATTCAAAACCAAAAACCATACCATAGTTTTCCAATAGTTTCTAGAAAAGGATAGTGTCTTAAATTATTTTTTAAGTTCAAGGGACAAAGATAATAAAAATATTTCTCTTGATTATGTGGAGGTGAGTCACACTTTCAAAGAAATGGTTTTAAAATCTCAAAATATACTATAATTCTTGGAGGATTCACTAAGGAATTATAAATAAATAAAATAAACCTAAAATAAAATTATTTTAAAGGAAAGACATATATTTGTCTGATTATACCTTTTATAGTATTTATTACATCACTATTGGGCCATTATGATTTCATAAAACACAACGTATATTTATACAGTATTTAACTTTTACCCAAGAATCCGTTTATCTCAGAAAATTATGAAAAATTTACAATTGGATAATTTCGACATTATGATTCCAAAAAAAATATTAATTCTATATAAATAATTTTCTAAATATGTGAATGTTTAATTTTAGAAATAAAAACCGACATTTATTGAAAATGATGGGTTTTTAACAAAAACAGTTTTTGAATCCTAATAAAAATTACATTTGAATTCATAAAAATTATATGATCATTTATATTTAATAAAATTAATTTAATAATAATATTTTATTAAAATATTATTTATTTCAAAAATAAAATAATTCATTAAAATATGTTTCTTAATTGATTTTGAATATTAACTAAAAATACTATTTGTGTTTTAAAAATCATTTAGAAAGTAACAATAATAGGATGAAAATATATTCATAATTATATAAAAAATAATGTACATATTCTTATTTCTAGGGTATTGATACATATAACTTTATTACACTATCATATTCCCTAAGAGTAAGGTGCGTGATGTTGGGGCTCTCGTGGGGCTGTTCGGTGAACATGGTTTGGGCCCTGATATCGATGAGATTGAACTTCTCTCGTAAACAGTTTTGATAATTCTTAAGTTGTTGGATCTCAGATTGGGCTTGGTCTAGAAAAATTCCCAAAAATTATATCTCCCTCAAAAGCTCTGATAAATGGGATTCATAGGGTATGATCCTACTGGTTGAGACCATCACTTCCTTTTTCTATGACAAATGGATTTCTTAAAACCCTATATTTGTACTAGTCATGTGATAACTGATCAATGGTAAAGATACTTAATGGTAATTTAAATCCAATTGGATATAATAAAACAAAATAATTTTCTGTTTTTTCTATAACCACAAGACATTTAATTCAATATAAAGGGTGATTTTATCTATAAAAGTTCAGGTCATTAAATCATAAACTCAAAAAACACATGTAAGAGTAATCTCATGGACATGTAAAGATAATACCAAGTAATATGTAAAAGTAATGTAAAAAAATTGTAAATCAGAAATAACATAGGGGGTATTCACATAAGAATAAAACATATGAAGTAAAAAATTTCCTTAGGAAGATAACTACCATTAAGTTCATCAATCAAGATAAACTTAATAGGATGTAGTTTCTGAATATGATCAAATATACATCTTATAACATACGTTCAATGTTCTTTCTAAATATGTAAAGTACTTTCATAAAAATTTAACATAATTATATACAAACAAAGTATATCCTACCACATTCTCAAGAAGTTTTTTAATTTCAGATGAATATAAAATAGGAAGTAGAAATATGGTCACATAACACTTGTCATACCCATATTTTGTTTAATTTATTCGAATCATTTGAAATATAAAAGTTTAGTAAAAATATCAGAAAACTGATGCTGATAAATTCAAAAATAATATCTCCTCCCAGCCTGTGGACCTAAATGAAATAGGGTATTATATCTTTTTTTGACTATGAGTGGTGTGATAGGTTTTTAGATAAATAAATAACACTTGTTCTATAATAAAGAATCACATTTTGAGTAAAAATCATTATAAAATCAATGGTTATCTGCAACACCCACAATAATTGGGTGAAAAAGCTTGCTGCTACCACATATTATGTTTTAATAGTGTAAAGTGAAACTGAATGTTGCTTCTTTCTAGAACAAGAAACTAAATATTCACCAAGGAAATGATATGTTCAGTAATAACTCTTCTTATCCATTCTACAAACTCCAAAATTAGCATTAGAAAAAATCTTCAGAGTGAACTTAGATCTAGAAAAATAAAATAGTCCATGTTTTGATGTTACTTTATTGTAACAGAAGACCCATTTGACAATCTTAAATATAGGAATATTTCTGATTGACATGTAATCTCACACAAAGTAACACATAGTACATAATTTTTTAGTTGAATATCTAGCAAGTAAAATAAATTTTTCATCATCCCTTTAAACATTTCCTAATCTACCAATTTCTAAGATTCATCATCATCAAGTTTACATGAGGTGCCTATTGGAGTAGTAATATTATTGGCATTATCAAAACCAAAATTATTAGGTAAATATATGATATACTTATATTGAGTTAAAATATTTTATTTTGGTTTCTAAGTAATTTGGAATCCATGAAATCACTTATGTTCACCCATCAAAATCATCTCAAATTAACTTTGCATAAATTCCAAAAAACTATCCATAAGTCTTTTTTGGGTTGAAAAATAAATAATTTCATCAATATAGTTTTTTATTATTAAAGTTTTGTTAAAAATTTCTTGAAAAAAGCGTTGGATCTATAGTTCCTTTAAAAAATACATTTTGATTTAAAAATCAAGACAACCTATCATGCTAGGATCTTAGAGCTAGTTTAAGTCTATAAAGCACCATGGTAAGTTTAAAAATATATTCCAAAAAATTAATATCTTTAAAAATATAAGGTTATTTAACATAAATATCCTCTGTAATATTACCATTAAGGAATAAACTCTTTACATCCATTTAAAATAGAGTAATACTTAGATGATCTATGAAGGTAAATAGAATAAAAATAGATTCAAATCTATCTACCAAACTAAAAATTTCTCCATAGTTTATTCCCACTTCTTGATTATGACCCTTAGCATTGAGTTTGACCTTATTCTAAACAATTATTCAATTCTCATCACACTTATTCCAGAAGACCAATTTTACTCCCATAACCATAATAGAATCCAAAAATTTAATAAAAGTCCAAACCTTATTCTATTCAAATTCATGAAGCACTTCTTGCATAAAAATTATCATACTTCCATCACCCAAGGAATTATCTACCATTTTAGGTTTGAATTAAGATAATATTTCAAGATGATAAAATTTATTTCATAAAGAAATTTTTGTTCTAATTTTTGATCTACATCACTAATGATATTATTAATGGGATTATTTTTTAAGATTTTCTAATTTCTAGGTAAAAAGGAAGGTTTTCCATTATCTAATAGATGAGTATCTTCCATTAGGCTAGTTTTTGGAATAGTAAATTCTGATATACATGGTTCAACTTCTTGAGGTAAAATATAAGGGGTTTAAAAAATAAAATCTATATTACTTTCATAATATGGAAATTTTAACTTTGTATAAGGATCAAATTTATCAAACTTAACATGTAATATTTCTTCAACGATATGTTTCCTTCTGTTGAAAACATAATATGCCTTACTTGTGATAGAGTAACCTAGAAAAATAACTTCACCAGATTTCATATCAAATATATGGGGATTATATTTAATATTTCAAATGAAGACTTTTGATCCAAAAACTCTAAAGTAACTAAGTTTTTTTTTCTTTTATTCTAAAATTAAAAAGGTGTTTTATTTAAAACTAGGAGAAGTAAAACTTGATTTATAGTGTAATAGGTAGTAGTAAAGGCTTCAAACCAAAAACTTATTAGTAATATAATATTCACATTACATAAGCTAGGTAATTTCTTGAAGTACTATATTATTTCTTTCAACTATATAATTCGATTATAGAGTTAATGGTGATGAAAAGTTATATGTAATTCCCTTTTCACTCTAAAAAGTTTCAAAATAAGAATTTACAAACTCCTAATCATGATCACTCTAAATAGTGATGGTAGTTTTTTTCTCATTTTTAACCATTGTATAAATTCTTTTAAAAAATGATAGTGCTTTTGATTTAAGAGAAAGAAAATAAACCCATGAAAATATGATATAATTGTAACAACCAGATATTTTATGATAAGTATTCTTTTTAATTTATTTTATGTCATGTGTTTTATGCTACAAAAAGATTATATTGTTCTATACTATAGACTATATTAGCTTGAAGTATACACAACACTATTCTTAGATTGTGTTACACACAATTTCAAGTTCGTTTTATAATAGTCATTCTACGCAACATTGAGTGTATATATATATATATATTCAATGTATAAATGAAATATGGTTGGATTCTGTTATACGAAACAACGAAGGATTCTTGCACAACATGCAACCCTGACTTAGATTGCATTACACGCAATCACAACCTTCCTCGATAGCATGTGTTGTACGCAATACCGAGTTTGACTAAACAACGGTATATGGTTATAATATTATCACGAACTAGCCGTTATGAATAGTATTAACTACATTTTGAATTTTATAACATTATTATTCATCTTACACATTTTCTAGAACATGGTAAGAGAAGAAAATAATTTTTTCGGGTAAAATAAGTATTTTTCAAAAAATGCTGTTTTGCCACTTTTTGATGGCACACCCACATTAAATCTAGTTTTTGACATGTTTATATGTTCAATTTGAAAAAATAAAATTCTTCTTTGGAATCAGGATATAAAAATTTACTTTGGATAAATTTTTGATATTTTTCTGATAACTTTCATATTTTGATGAATAGTAAAAATACGCTAATTTTAATTAAAAACAACTTTTTTTCATTGAGATAATTTATATGGTTAAATTATAATATTAAATGGTTTTAAAGTACAAATAGAATACATTTTTACCATTTAATATAATATATGTCAATAGCATTAATTTCACATTGAATTCATAGGTAAAAACATTTCAATCTTTGGCAATGTTTTAACTTCTAAAACCCATTTTCTTAACAATGGGATTAATTTTAAATTAATTAATGCAACTTATGTGTTTTGAATTTTGAAAAATGGATTCCATATTTGGAATCAGTGGGCCCAAATTATGTTAATAGGCTTCTTTTTATTTTTGGGCATTATGAATAGTAACTACGGTAAATTTTATTTACCATAGCTAAAGGTAAATTGGGTAATTAAGGGTAAATATAAGATTATAAAATTACCCTAACACCTGCCAAAATCCTATTGGATGACTAAAAGTTGACCCATATCACCTAAGGGTCGGATTAGATTCATTTAATGGACTTTTTTCCATGAAAATAATTTAATTATTATTTAACCAAAGAAAGTGACAACATGTCACTTTCTTAAATCTTATAAGTATAATAATTTTAATTTAGTGATAAACTTAATGAAACATCAGATATAAATAGTCTCCAGAAATTTAATAAAATTATCGACATCATATGAATTTGTTTAGAATTTTTAGGGATTAAATAATTATCATTAAATGTGACATAATAGTGATGTTGAAATTATTTTATTAAGAGAAATATCAAATAAATGGTTTTAAAAATATTAAAATAAATATTATATGAACTATTTAATGTGATCCACTAATTTTATAGATAAATATGACATTTTATGAATCTATTAAATCTTTTAGTTTGAACATATATTCTGTATATTGTTTATTTAAATTCAAATAAATGAATAATGTCAAAATTGACACTATTGTTATTTTATAAAAATAACATATTATAAAATTGTTTAAAAATCACAAAAATATTTAAAAATTATAAATTAAAATTTATAAGGTCTAAAATGTCATAAAGTGTCAAATTATAGGAAATTCACAACACATATGTAATTATTTATAATAATTTAAAATTTAGAATATTATTACCACAAATAAAATTAAATTGATAAATAAGGATAAATCAAGTTGATAATGTTTAAAATAAATTCATAACATGTATAAATTTTATTTTTTGATGAGATTACAACCCTATATCATCTAATATTCTGATATGAGTAATTTTGGAAGTTTTTAAGTGGGTTTGGGATTTAATATAAACTAATATTTCTTATATTTCCAAAGGTGCCCCTCTCCTCTCTTATAAAAGGGAACCTCCTCCCTCTCCTCCTCACACCAATTTGAGCCTTAAATCTCTACCAAAACCTGAAAAATTATCTTCTCCACTTCCCTAGATACATACTAGAGGTCCTTGTATTCTTCAAAGACCGATTTTAGTGCTCTAAGAGAAAGTTTAAAGGAGGCACTTCGAGAAAGAGGTAATACCTTCTACCGTTTTCTTCAAGTTCCATTCTTCTTCTACTCCCTATTATTTATTTGTTTCATTATGATGTAATAAAATCAGTATCCCTAATATATTTATATGTTATTATAAATATGAAACAACCCTATTTCACCTTCTATCCATCCTACGGAAAACAAAATCACCGCGCGTGCGTACGTACAGAATACCGTCTCCACGCCGTGGTGTAATCTGTTTTTCCACCAACACCTTACATGGATGGGTATAATGGTGTAAAGAATACCTATATATGGTTATTATAACATCATACTGATTCTGATATATTATACCATCCACTCCAATTCTATTCTATAATTATGGGAACGATATCATCGCTCGTGCGTACGTACGGATTACCGTCTCCACGACGCGATGAGATTCATTCTCCATGTTAACCATACAAGAATGATTATAAAGTTTATATAATGAATAATAATGAAATATATGAAATAATAATTCTACTGGATTTATGTATATATATATATGTATGTCATCTATTTAGTTTCATTCAATTAAATAAGGAAACGAAAACAATGTTTATGCGTACGTACGACCTACCGTCTCCATGAACGGTGTATTTCATTCCTTTTATCGATCTATAATATATATGTATATGATGAATATATATTATATATAAATCATGTTTTACATTCTGGAATTATGTAAATCAATATATAAGTAATAATATTAAGAACGAAAAGTCGAAACACATACGATAAATGAAATGATTTTACCCAAAACGCTGCTTTAACATGGAATTTACAAAAGAACAGGTAATATAAAGTCATAAGTGAAACATATATGATATCATAACAATGAATATGATTATTTAATAAGTCAATTACATATTTAAATCAATATACAGGAGGTTTGGATCCATACGAAGCATATCAAACCTAAGGTAAGGGATAATTTTGCAAATCTCATTTTTATCCGAGATTGCTTATTCGTAAGTATTTACTGGGGTTATTGCTATCATCCATGTACATATTTTATAAAAGTGTTTTCATGTATATTTAAATTCCTTTTTACCAATTTTGACTTTTACCCCATGGTATGGAAGGAATCTTTCTTTTATTTACCCTACAAGGTACTTTTTGACTTTTCCGACAAAAGTACGAGAAGAATGTTTTTTTAACTTATACAGCATGAAAGGATTTTTACGGTTTTATAAAGCCTTATTTTCATGAAGCTTCCTCCAAAAATATTTCATGACTATTTTCAAAAAAATCATTTTATTTTAATATTTCATGACATTTTGTGAAAAGAAAATGATTTTGAAGAAGAAAGGATATTTTCCTCAAGAATTCATTTCAAGGGTTTTATCAAAACCATTTTTCATCTAAGATGACATTATTTCATATGTGTATGTTTCAAGTATAATGTCTCTATGATTTACATGGTTTCACTTTTCTTATTATGAAATGATATAAATTTATTTTATATGGATTATGTGATGATGGGATGATGTTTATGAAACCCATTTTATTTGTTGGGTTATTATGAATGATGTATATTTATTTTGTGGCACAAGTAAGAATGATTTCATTATGAGATGGGTGGGACCTATATCACCCTCCAATTCATTGGTTAAATATTTATATCTCATGATATAGACATGTCTAGAATGTTAATTTAATCCAGTTCAGTGTTACAAGACTGAAACGAGGAGTAAAATCGATTCAGAAAGGGACTTTGTCCACTAAGATGGTCTTGGCAGAAATGCCTTGGCTACTATGGAAATCATAACATGTGCTGAATGGTTTCCACAATTACATGATTTATTCCCATTCTATTTTATCGTGATTGATGTTCCTTTATGATATATTCCTTACGTACTTCCAAGATTTATGTCTTTTCTCAAGGTTTTAATGTTTAGATTTCATGTTCAAGTTTTTGCTTTCAAATGTTTATGTTTTGTTTTATGTTCTCTATGTTTTCCCTTACTAAGCATTTGAGCTCACCCTTTTTATGTTTTATTTTCCCCAGGAAATAAATAAAGGTTTTAGGTAAGGAAACAAAAAATGGGAATATCATTATGGGAGGTGTTGAAGATCTTTCAACATGATTATATGTTTATATTCCAAGTTTCTAAAGACACTAAACTATTACGGTACTTGTGTGTCTGTTTTTTGTTATGTATCAAGTATTCTGAAAAAGTAATGTAATGTCCATGTACATCAAGTTTCGGGTCTCTACAGTTGGTATCAGAGGAAAGGTTTAGTTAACCTTTGGAAACTAGGATGCGAAAAATTTAGTGAAATCCCTAAAGATTTTTCTAAGGTATGTCTAGGGAGGTCCCTAAGGTTAAGTATACATATAGGTTATAGTCCTAGAATTGTGCTAACGATCTTAGAATTAAACCTAAGATGTTAGATATTGAAGGTACTCCCCCTTTATTATGTTGTTTTTTCTAGCATGATATTTTCCTCTCACACTATTATTTTTGGGTTATAGACGATGGGTGGAACCCGAAGGAACCATGTTGATAAATGTAATGGACAATGCAATGATTTTCCTCCTAACCAAAACAATGTCATGGGAGATTGAGTGAACAATCTTATTTCTATACTTACACAAGCTATAAATCATTTTGGACTTCAAAATGAGTAGAGAAAGGAGAAAAATTCTGTTGAATCCTTCATGAGGCAGCGTCCACCTTCATTCAGTGGGTCTTCTGATCCCTTAGTGGCTGAACAATGGATCAGTACTAATAAAAAGATATTTTCAGTTCTACAATGTTCTGAGAATGATAAAGTCATATTATCAGTATATCGTTGGAAAGGTGATGCAGATCAATGGTGGAATCTTATCAAGAATACGAGGAAAAGAGATGAAATTGAGTCCATGGAATGGGACGAGTTCAAGAACTTGTTTTTTAGTAAGTACATCCCTCGTATTATTCAAACAAAGATGGAAAAAGAGTTTCTTAAGCTTAAGCAGAAGGATGATGAATCTGTTGCTATATACGAAGTGAATTTTATAAGACTTGCAAGGTATGCATCTGGCTTTATCATCCAACCTGAAAGTAAAGTTGATAGATTTTTCAGTGGCTTAAAACCAAGTCTTATAAGGTCACTAGCTATAAGATACTTCAATAGATATGAAGAAATTGTGCATTGTGCTATCAAGGTAGAACTGGAAGTTTGTGTAACATATCCATCTCATGGTTTTGACAAGAAACGAAAGATGGAGTTCTAGTATAAATCTCATAACAATGGTGAAAAGAAGATGATTGTTTCTTTATGCTCAAAGTTTGGAAAGAAGCATGGTGGAGATTGCCTAAAAGGTACTAGAAAATGTTTTAAGTGTGGAAAAGAAGGTCATCGAGCAGTTGATTGTCGAAGTAATGGGAAAAATGTTTCTAATGATGTGAATAGAGAAAAGACTACAGAGAACTCTCCACCAACACTTCAATGCTTAAAGTGCAAGGAAATGGGGCATTATGCTAATAAATTCCCTAATCCATGGGTTAATGACGATCAACGTGAGAAACCTATTAAGGAAAATGATAAAGGTAAGTCTCATGCGATCACTATTTGTGATGTTGAGTATGAAAATGATGCTGTGTAATGATTAAGTGTTTATGTAATTGGATTTCAAAATAGTATCATGGAATCTCATTTATGGTTTTGTGGAATTTTGGAATATCTATGTATTGGTTTTCAATAATTATATGGTACTGGTAACCATGAAAAAGTGATTGAAATATTTTTGGAAAGTAGATGAAATGTGCATAATGAAGGGATAAGGAGAAAATAATATGATAGTAATCATGAGCTCATGACTGATATAAGGACTAAGTGATATTATGGTTTGAGTATATATAATTTTTGGGATTTTGGTATGTGGAAAGTGTTAAAATTTAACAAAATTCATGTTTTCACTAAGGTTCAATGGGTATTAATTCTTCAAGAGAATACATGATTAAGGTATTCACATGTTTGTAATTTGACCAACAAGATATATCTTATGATATAAGGGGGATAAATGATGGAATTCACGTGATTATTATGTGACATTTCAAGTAATCATTTTCTTTATACTATGAGCTTGGACCGAAGTATTTTAGATAAGCCTAAAGATTGGAATGGATTATGTTGGACATAAGTTAGTATTGTTTAAGGATATAACTTTTTCGATATTATTGATGGGATTTTATAGTAATGTAGTTTTAGAAAAAGGAAAACCTGCAGGATGGGTGAAAGCCCATCGCGTCGGACAAGGCTGTAGGAATCGAACACACAACCGATGTGCGACAGGCCTTTATCGCCTACCACTGGCCTATAGGATGTCCCTGGTTAGTATAAATTAATATTAATTTTTTTAAGTGGTATGAGATATGAAGTATAAGTCCATTTTAGGAACCATATATGATTAATCGACTTAGGTATATTTAATAACTTTTGCTAACCTTTTGTTTGAGACAGATAGAATGACCCATCATTCTATCACATGATCTACTAACACTTCACAAATAACAAATTCAACTTCATTTCTTTAAGATATGAAGTGGAAATTGTTCAAGGCACGAACAATAGTGAGATTGAACCAAAATCATGTAAGTATTTCTTTTAATTCATCAAATTTAGGGAAATGATCTTCAAAACCAAAAATGTTGTCCTAGTTCCCTCATATCCGATGAATCAGATGGTACCATAGATCATCACAAATCTATGGCTTTGTGATTATTGTCTTTTTCATAGCCATGTTCTCTACCACTCTCCATCATAACTTGATGGTTAGATTTTTCTTCCATATCCATATTTTCACCTATGTTCTCCTACATGGAAACCCAGTGATGAGTTAATTTGGGTAACCATTACGTTTCATACTTTATTTTTTTAAAGTTAAGTTTTGGTATTTCATTTTATGTTGTGTGTTGCAATTAAAGAAACTTTCAAGTAGAAAACCATGTATAACCCCGACGAATTTCGAGGGTGAAATTCATTTTAAGGGTGGTAGAATGTAACAACCCAATATTTTATGATAAGTATTCTTTTTAATTTATTTTATGTCATGTGTTTATTCTACAAAAAGATTATCTTGTGCTATAGGCCACATTGTATTAGCTTGAAGTATACACAACACTATTCTTAGATTGTGTTACACACAATTTCAAGTTCGTTTTATAATAGTCAATCTACGCAACATTGAGTGTACATATATATATATATATATTCAATTTATAAATGAAATATGGTTGGATTCTGTTAGATGAAACAATGAAGGATTATTTCACAACACGTAACCCTGACTTGGCTTTCATTACACGCAATCACGACCTTCCTCGATAGCGTGTGTTGTACGCAATACCGGGTTTCACTAAACAACGATATATGGTTATAATATTATCATGAACTAGCCGTTATGAATATTATTAACTAAATTTTGAATTTTATAACATTATTATTCATCTTACACATTTTCTAGAACATGGTAAGAGAACAAAATAAATTTTTCGGGTAAAATAAGTATTTTTCAAGAAATGCAGTTTTGCCACCTTTTGATGGTGCAACCACATTAAATCTAGTTTTTGACATGTTTATAAGTTCAATTTGACAAAATAAAATTCTTCTTTGGAATCAGGATATAAAAATTTACTTTGGATAAATTTTTGATATTTTTCTGATAACTTTCATATTTTGATGAATAGTAAAAATACGCTAATTTTTAATTAAAAATAACTTTTTTTCATTGAGATTATTTATATGGTTAAATTATAATATTTAATGGTTTTAAAGTATAAATAGAATAAATTTTTACCATTTAATATAATATATGTCAATAGCATTAATTTCACATTGAATTCATAGGTAAAAACATTTCAATCTTTGGCAATGTTTTAACTTCTAAAACCCGTTTTCTTAACAACGATATTAATTTTAAATTAATTACTGAAACTTATGTGTTTTGAATTTTGAAAAATGGATTCCATATTTTTAATCAGTGGGTCCAAATTATGTTAATAGGATACTTTTTATTTTTGGGCATTATGAATAGTAACTACGGTAAATTTTATTTACCACAGTTAAAGGTAAATCGGGTAATTAAGGGTAAATATAAAATTATAAAATTACCCTAACACCTGAAAAAATCCTATTGGATGACTAAAAGTCGACCCATATCACCTAAGGGTCGGATTAGATTCATTTAATGGACTTTTTTCCATGAAAATAATTTAATTATTATTAAAACCAAAGAAAGTGACAACATATCAATTTCTTAAATCTTATAAGTATAATAATTTTAATTTAGTGATAAAATTAATGAAACTTAGGATTTAAATAGTCTCCATAAATATAATAAAATTATCTACATCATATGAATTTATTTAGAATTTTTAGGTATTAAATAATTATCATTAAAGGTGACATAATAGTGATGTTGAAATTATTTTATTAAGAGAAATATCAAATAAATGGTTTTAAAAATATTAAAATAAATATTATATGAACTATTTAATGTGATCCACTAATTTTCTAGATAAATATTACATGTTATGAATCTATTAAATCTTTTATTTCGAACATATCTTCTGTATATTGTTTATTTAAATTCAAATAAATGAATAATGTCAAAATTGACACTATTGTTATTTTATAAAAATAACATATTATAACATTGTTTAAAAATCACAAAAATATTTAAAAATTATAAATTAAAATTTATATGGTATAAAATGTCATAACGTGTCAAATTATGGAAAATTCACAATACATATGTAATTATTTATAATAATTTAAAATTTAGAATATTATTACCACAAATAAAATTAAATTGATAAATAAGGATAAATCAAGTTGATAATGTTTGAAATAAATTCTTAACATGTCTAAATTTTATTGGTTGATGTTATTACAACCCTATAGCATATAATATTTTTATATGAGTCATTTTGGAAGTTTTTAAGTGGGGTTGGGATTTAATATAAACTAATATTTCTTATATTTTCAAAGGTGCCCCTCTCCTCCCTTATAAAAGGGCACATCCTCCCTCTCATCCTCACACCAATTTGAGCCTTAAAGCTCAGAAAACCCCTGAAATATTCTCTTATCAACTTCCCTATAAACATCATAGAGGTCATGGTCTTCTTCAAAGACCAATTTTAGTGCCCTAAGAGAAAGTTTAAAGGAGGCACTTCGAGAAAGAGGTAATACCTTCTACTGTTTTCTTCAAGTTCCATTCTTCTTCTACTCCCTCTTCTTTAGTTTTTTCATTATTAAGTAATAACATCAGTATCCCTCATATACGGATATGTTATTATAAATATGAAACAACCCTATTTCACCTTCTATCCATCCTACGGAAAACAAAATCACCACACGTGCGTACATACGGAATACCGTCTCCACGCCGTGGTGTAATCTGTTTTTCCACCAAAACCTTACATGGATGGGTATATTGGTGTAAAGAATAACTATATATGGTTATAATAACATCATAATGATTCTGATATATTATACCATCCACTCCAATTCTATTCAATAATTATGGGAACAATATCATCCCTCGTGCGTACGTACGGATTACCGTCTCCACGACGCGATGAGATTCATTCTCCATGTTAACCATAAATGAATGATTATAAAGTATATATAATGAATAATAATGAAATATATGAAATAATAATTCTATTGGATTTATGTATATATATATTTATGTCATCTATTTAGTTTCATTCAATTCAATAAGGAAACGAAAACAACGTTCATGCGTACGTACGGCCTACCGTCTCCATGAACGGTGTATTTCATTCCGTTTATCGATATATAATATACATGTATGTGATGAATATATATTATATATAAATCATGTTTTACATTATGGAATTATGTAAATCAGGATATAAGTAATAATATCAAGAACGACAAGTCGAAACACATACGATAAATGAACTGATTTTACTCAAAACACTGCTTTAACATGGAATTTACAAAAGAACGGGTAATATAAATTCATAAGTGAAACATATATGATATCATAACAATTAATATGATTATTTAATAAGTCAATGACATTATTTAAATCAATATACAGGAGGTTAAGATCCATACGAATCATATCAGACCTAAGGTAAGGGATAATTTTGGAAATCTCATTTTTATTCGAGATTGCTTATTCGTAAGTATTTACTGGGGTTATTGCTATCATCCATGTCCATGTTTTATAAAAGTATTTTAATGTATATTTAAAGTCCTTTTTACCCATTTTGACTTTTACCCCATGGTATGGAAGGAATCTTTCTTTTATTTACCCTACAAGCTACTTTTTGACTTTTCCGACAAAAGTATAAGAAGAATGTTTTTTTAACGTATATGGCATAAAAGGATTTTTACGGTTTTATAAAGCCTTATTTTCATGAAGCTTCCTACAAAATATTTCATGACTATTTTCAACAAAATCATTTTATTTTAAAATTGCATGACATTTTTTGAAAAGAAAATGGTTTTTAAGAAGAAAGGATATTTTCCTCAAGAATTCATTTCAAGGGTTTTATCAAAACCATTTTCCATCTAAGATGAAATTATTTCATATGTGTATATTTCAAGTATAATGTCTCTATGATTTAAATGGTTTCACTTTTATTATTATGAAATGATATCCATTTATTTTATATGGATTATGTGATGATGGGATGATGTTTATGAAATCCATTTTATTTGTTGGGTTATTATGATTGATGTATGTTTATTTTGTGGCACAAGTAAGAATGATTTCATTATGAGATGGGTGGGAGCTATATCTCCCTCCAATTAATTGGTTAAAGATTTATATCTCATGATATAGACATGGCTAGAATATTAAGTTAATCCAGTTCAGTGTTACAAGACTGAAACGAGGAGTGAACTCGATTCAGAAAGAGACTTTTCCACTAAGATGGTCTTGGCAGCAATGCCTTGGCTACTATGGAAATCATAACACGTGCTGAATGGTTGCCACAATTAGATGATTTATTACCATGCTATTTTATTGTGATTAATGTTCCTTTATGATATATGCCTTACGTACTTCCAAGATTTATGTCTTTGCTCAAGGTTTCAATGTTTAGATTTCATGTTCAAGTTTTTTGCTTTCAAATGTTTATGGATTGTTTTATATTCTCTATGTTTTCCCTTACTGAGCATTTGATCTCACCCTTTTTATGTTTTATTTTCCCCAGGAAATAAAGAAAGGTTTTTGGTAAGGAAACAAAAAGGGGAAGATCGTTATGGGATATTTTGAAGATCTTTCAACATGATTAGATGTTTATATTCCGAGTTTCCAAAGACACTAAACAATTACTGTCCTTGTGTGTCTGTTTTTTGTTATGTATTAAGTATTCCGAAAAAGTAATGTAATTTCCATGTACGTCAAGTTTCAGGTATCTACAATAATTAACAACTAAGCCATACCCATGATTTTTAACTTGGAAACTCCCAGTTTATTTAGGTTTGAAAGGTCCATGTGCACTAACTATAAAGGTCCAGATGTTGAGAATCCACCAATAGGTTTAAGGCTCAAGTTACATTTCATATAATATTGGTAAGGGTAAAAACTGGGGTAGAATTAATCTTAAGTCCCAAACGACCCCTTATAAATCATCTCCTATAAAGTTTAACCAAGGTTTAAACATGTCAACATTCTAGCTTCATATTCTACATCCATGAATTATCCTCAATCGCACTTAGACAAGGAGTATTTTATAATGTAAGGTCCTATATCTAAATAATGTTAACATTATCATTCCTATTGGATTACAATATGTTAAATCCTTTCTAACATGTGATGGTATTGTTGTAATTCTCACCTTATTTAGTTTTAATGATCAAAAACACTCTTTAAAGTGTCTAATGACATCTTTTAAGTTGTTGGAATTTATAATCATGATGAAATCATGTTAGAATTTTGAAAGAACCATAAATAATACTTGAAGAAGTATTAATGGACCTATTTAAATCTTGAAGTGAAGCTCCCAGGTCTTTCATAGGAAAGGAAGGAAGAAATATCGAAGGCTATGAATGTAAGATACCCAACCTAGAGGCTACTAAAACAGTGCCCTGAGTTGAGTCACCACATAACCTCAGGTACACCTCCCCCTATGCCAGAGGATACCGACTAGAATAAAGGGTCTAATAGATCAAGTGGGTAGATGATAACCTCCTTTTTAGAGTAATCCATTATATATAACATGAATAAATGAAACAACACTCAATAAACAATGAACATTCATCACTAACATTTCCCAAAATTGGGTACAAGTCCACAACTAATAGTAAACATGATATGTAATATCAATAAAATATTAAGTTTAAAGAAAACCCCAAAAATAATACAAACTAAATAATTCCAAAAATGGGTTCTAACACCAAGTCTGATCCCTTCCTCCATGCACAACCCATTCCCAAATCAACCCTCTAGCACCATGCCTTTTCCCTTGTTCTGACCTGCAACCATAAAATCTACTCAGGTACCCAATGGTATCCTGATAAGGGTATGAGTATAACTTAGTAGGCCACCACCAATGGTGTCTACAAAATATCCAGTCCAAATAGATAGTGTATAAATGTACTAAAAGAATCAAAAGATAAAAAAAAGTTAAACTAGGGGTCATTAATTAACATTATTCACTTAAACCATTTCATTATTTATTCCATGGGTTATGAAATTCATTTATAACAAAATGACCTATGCCGATCAACTAATATAAATAAGTTAAGGTAGTCTCGTCCAATGTAATCATTAGGGGACTAGAGCCTCAATCTGACTACCTAACCCATGGGGTGGGTTTTAGAGACTCAGTCCAACCCAAACCATGGGAGGAGCCTCAGTCCAATATCCCACACACCACCAAGCCTTGTACACATGATTTAATAACTATTCATTACATAAACCATTTTAATAAACCATAATTAAGAAATACACATATCATTCACAATTTATAGTTCATTAAATACATAAACCATCATTATGACTTTTCCAATTTACAAATTCTCATTTATATTCCTTAACTCACTTAAATGTTTCCATTATAACCCATAAGTCATTTAACACGTTCACCTTAATTCATTTAACCCTTTCATAATGTTCCAAACAACCCCTTATTCCATGTTAACAACTAGACACAACTATCCTTGTTCCATATCATAACCCAAACCAACATTTCAACACATTTATTAAGGGATATACTTCATTAAAAATCAATTCTATGATTAAATTTATGATTTTCCATGTTCGGGTAATGGAACAACCCATGGGTGGCCCTACAATGGTTTTAAACAATCTCAACATATCCCATGAGGACCGTGTGGGTTTCAATCTATCCCTTAACCAACCAATTTTATAATCCTACTAAATAATCAAATGTACAACATGAAAACACCAAAATTAAAATGAAATACACATAAACCAAACATCAAGACCATGAGATATATTTTTAGACCACCTACCTCGATTCTAAAGAAAAACACACAACCAACCCTATCCTTTGAGTTGGATTCAAACACCCTTTGAAGCCCAACCTAATATACATTGGAAAAAGAGGGTTTTAGGTCTTAAAAAGAAGAAGAAAAAATCTACAAGCCTTAATCATGAAAAGAGAAGGAAGAGAAGTGTTATACTCACTTGGAGCTTTGATTTTCACCTAATGACACTCCAAACGGCCTAGAAATGGAGGAGATCGATCATTGGGAAGACTTGGGAATTTTGGTTCTTCACTAGGGTTAATAGAGAATAAATGAGGAGAAAAATCAGACAGATCACATAAATCTTGAAGGGGGGGGGGGGGTAAAATACCACTTTTAATGAGGCACATGGTTTGGCTGTACAATTTTCCAAACCGTGTGACAGCCTCTATTCAAGAGGGGATAGGTCATACAGTTACCTAGGGATCTCGTAAAGTTTAACAAACCATGCAATAACTATGTGGAATGGCTCTATCCAATCTTGTTAGGTTTGGAATCACCCCTTGCATGGTTTACTTAACTATGAAACATGCACTAGATGGCCAATTTTCCATTTTATTTCATGTACCGAACCCCCAGAACACCCCCAAAACTCCTAATACACTCGGTAAACATTTCATTAACTATAATTAGAGTATTTAAACCAGAATTTAAACAAGTACATAGCTCAATAGAAGTCTAGGATCATACAACCTCCCCACCTTATAACAGATCATCCTTAAGCTACTCTTCCCAAGCATCATTGAGCTTCCAAGGTAAAAATATTGGGACACTAGGCCCGCATATTAGTCCCTCTCTCCAAAGATTCTTCCTAAACATTACCATACTACCATAACACCTAAAAAAAGGTGAAGTGTTGACCCAAAATACTTTATCACTATGATCCAAAATATGAATCAGATTCATCTCAAACGATGCATCAGCCTCAAGCTCAATATCATCAAAATCAATCACATGAGATGGTTATGGGTGATGCTACTGAATCTATAACACATTAAAAACATCATTCATACCACTATACTATTGTGTAATATCCAATTGGTATGCTACCAGTTCGATCCTCTCCACATCATCAAATGGCCTCATGAACCTAGGTGCCAACTTACCCTGTTTCTGTATCCAATGGTGACCCAGTCTTGGAGACACCTAAAGAAATACATGATCACCTACCATAAACTCAATAGGTCGATGACGCCGATTCACATATGACTTCTACCTACTCTGAGCTGTATCCATTCATTTAAAAATCTACTAAACATGATCTAATATCTCCTACATGAGACTCAGTCCCAAAAAGTCTAATTCCTCAGCCACCATCCAACACAATAGTTATTTACACAGTCTACCATAGAGAACCTCATATGGTTCCATATGAATTATCACCTAGTAACTATTGTTATAGGAAAACTCAACAAGAGATAAGTGCTTATCCCATGATCCACCAAAATCTAGGACATATGCCATCAATAGATCCTCTAGCACCTTAATAGCATGCTCTGACTGCCCGTCCATCTATGGGTGGAAATCCATACTAAAAAACACATGGGTACCAAGATATTTCTGTAAACCCTTCCATAAGTATGAAGCAAAATATATATAATGATTTGAAACTACCATTCACAGAACCCCATGAAACAATAATATCTCTAGAACATACAACTCACCCAACTGATCAATGGGGAAAGTCTCTAGAATTGGTAAGAAATGTTCCACCTTGGTCAACTGATCCAAAACTACCCATATCACATCATTATTTCAATGTATCCTCAGAAGACCCATACAAAAATCCATCGTCACATTATACCATTTATATTTTTAAATGGGTAATGGTTATAAAAAAACACCTGGTCACTAATGCTACACCTTTACCTTCTAATAGATATAGCATCGCATAAAAAAACCTGCAACTTACTTCTTCATCCCTAGACATCAATACTATCTATGAAGATCACAATACATTTTGGTTAAACCCGGATGCACCTCCCATTTCTAGGTATGAAACACAAACATAAATTCTTCATGTATACATGAAGGCACAATGACATGAACACAAAAATAAATGATCCCATTAACACCAATAGTCTAGCCAGAAGGTGGTCCCCCACCATAATGAATTTCCATCAAATCCAAACACCCTAGATCCTCATACTACCTCTCCTTAATCCAATTCAGAAGTGTGGGATCAACTGACAAGGATGAAAGGGTCATCTTCCCTTTCCCATCCTACACTTCCAGATGCATCTTAGTAAACAACTCCATCATCCTCCACTCAGAACTGGATTCTTGAACCACCCGATTTTGAGTCTTCTGAATCAATAAATCTGTAACACTATTTCCCTTTCACAATGTGTAAACCAGATTAAAGTGAAATGACTATATGTATTTAACCCATCTTCACAGCCAAAAATTCATGTCACATCATGAGAAGATATAATTAAGTATTTTATGATTGGTATACATAGTAAACCTCTCTCTAATAATTAGTGTCTCCAAAACATCAATGGATAAACTACAACAGTCAATTCAAGGTCATGCGTAGGATAATTTCATTCATCAGGACTCATCTAACGTGAACCATACAAAACAACCAGATCATTTGGCATCAACACTTCCCCAAACCCTACACCAGATGAATTACAAAACAAAGTATACCCCTTACTCAGCTCTGGTAGGACCAAAATTGGTGCAGTTGTCAGCCACTTATTTAACTCTTTAAAATAACTCTCAAAAGCATCAGACCAGTCAAACTTGATTATCTTATTAGTTATACTTGAAAGTGGTACTACTAAGTGGGAGAAATACTTGATAAAACTTTGATAATAACCCACCAAACGTAAAAAAAATCATAAATTGAAAAAAAATTCTTGGGTTGTTCCCAAGTTAAAACAACTTGTACTTTCTCTGGGTCCACCCAAACACCTTCCTCATAGATTATGTGACTTAAGAAATGTTCCTTGTTGATCCATAAGTGAAAACTTGATAGATTGGAATATAGAATATGCACTCTTAGTGTACTCAGGATGATGTCAAGTTGTTTTTCATGATCATCATGGGTCTTGGAGTACACCAAGATGTCATCCACAAAGACAACTACAAACTGATCCAGGTATGGGTAAAATAGTTTGTTCATTAGGTCCATAAACATTGTCGGTGTATTGGTGAACCCGAAAAACATCACAACAAACTCATATAACCCATACTTACTCCTGAAAGTAGTCC
Organism: Viscum album; assembly: GCA_963277665.1. Lineage (NCBI taxonomy): Eukaryota > Viridiplantae > Streptophyta > Magnoliopsida > Santalales > Viscaceae > Viscum > Viscum album. Next base: position 1,187,541,602 of record OY728160.1, on the reverse strand, counting down.
ATAAAACATCATAAGGTCTCACCCTTAGCTGGTGATACATTGATCTCAAATTAATATTGGAAAACACTAAATAACCTCTTAGCTGGTAAAAAAGATCATCGATTTGAGGAAGAGGGTATTTTATCTTAACTATCATTTGATTGAAATTTATATAATCGACACAAAAATTCAAGGACTTGTCAGACTTCTTTGAAAACAACACTGGATATCCCCAAGGTGATGTACTTGGATGAATAAAGCTTTTGTTCTCCAGTTACTCAAACTGAGTTTTAAGTTCATGGAGTTTTTTTGGTGCCATTATGTATGGTGGAATAGAAACTAGTTCTTCCCCCAACAATATATCTAATGTGAACTCAACATCCCTCTTAGTTGGAAGCCTTGATAAGTCTTTAGGAAACACATCTTGAAACTGATCCACCATAGGAGGAAATACAAGCTACTCTACTCCCACATCATCAAGCATTAGAGAAGCCACTTGGGCTATGAGTTCACCCAACTACTGAAAAACTGGCCATGTGTGGTTGGCATGGATATCACATTACTTATGATGAACATAATTATTACCCTATGGAGACATAAAGGTTACCCTATGGTGGTTACAGTCGATATGGGCCTAGTAAAACACTAGAAAATCCATCCCCAATATTAGATCAAAAACTGAAATTTCAAGCATAAAAAAGTTCCACAGGAAATGGTACCCACCAACCTCAAGAGAACACTCCTTACACTGTCAGATATTTTCTTCTTGCACCCCTAATGGTGCATCAATCGACATGACCCCAAACACATGTTCTTCCACTAGTACTAACACACTTTCAAATTGAGTAGATATAAAATAATATGAAGAACATGTATCAAATAAAGAACTAACAAGCATGGAAGATATAAAAATAATACCTTGAACTGTTGATGGTATGGCCTTGCCACTTCTAGGTGCTGGATGAACTGCGTGATGATAACCTACCCATCTACCCTAGGCTCCGATATGAGTTCTCGGTGCTTCACTAAACTACTAACATGGACACTATCATCTAGGAGTACCTCATCCATTACCCCAATTAGTACGACCAGTAGATCTCCAACTGCTTGCTTGATATGGGGTAACCAACCCCCTAATAGTACTCTACATCAGCTTCGATCATCCATCAATACCCATCTGTTGAGGGTTCCTACAAAATCTCTACACATTACCCAACCCGATGCACACTCGACACTCAATAGGTGGTCAAGGACACTAATCACACATGTGTCCCAACCTAACACACTAATATCAAAAAACTCGATCACTATCCTGGGATGCTAGTTCCCTTTTATGACCACCTTTTCCACCACCACCCTAGTGTTAACTCTCACAAAGGTGCTTACTGCTATTAGAAGCCACACCACTAGGTCTCCTATATCCAATATCAAGGTATCTGGATTGAAATGTTTAAGAAACTTTTCTTGGAAATCTTTTAATATCATACCATCAACCTACTAGGTTTGAACCAGAACATCCCACCAGTGCTTTTCTAGACCCCATAGCATGTATCATAACTACAACTTGGCCTTTTATCAGTGCTAAAAACCGACATTAATAGTGCTATAAAAGCGCTGTTAATTCCGGCGTAGATAAGGGGGGGGGGGGGGGGGTCCCCCTTATCAGCGCTCCAAAAAGCGCTGATAAAGGCGACCTTTATCAGCGCTAAAAAAATCACTGATAAAGGATCCCCTTTATCAGCGCTTTTTAGCACTGATAAAGGTGGAGTTTATCAGCACTTTTCAGAGCATTGATAAAGGGGACCCCACCTTTATCTACTCCGAAATTAATAGTGATTTTATATCACTAATAAAGGGTTTCCTTTATCAGTTCTATCTTGAGCGCTGATAATAGGTCCCTTTATCAGTGCTCTTTTAGCGTTGTTAAAGGTGTCCTTTATCAGTGCTCAAAAAAGCGCTGATAAAGGAACCTTCCCCTGCACCTGCACAACCCAACACCTGCACACCTACACAAACTAGCACATGCACACCTGCACAAACTAGCACTTGCACACATGCACAAAATAGAACCGGCACGCCTGCACAAAATAGCACCCGCACACAATATTTTGACAAACATTGATATATACATTTAATTAAAATAATTAATACAAAAAAACACACTATTATATACATTTCAAACAATGTTTTACATGTTTACAATTATAATTATCCAACAACAGTTATAAAAATTAATGTTTCATCCTTTGATATTCGTGATCCTCTCTCAAAAATTGTCGTCCATGGTATTTGTTGCCGAACAAAGCATCCGAACTCAAGGAAAAAAATTCACCTATATAAGAAAACAAATATTATGTTAGTAATACAATAATGAAATAAATTAAAACATTAATATGAAAGAATACATTAATATGGAAATGTGAAACTAAAATATGGAAATGATAAACTCAAATTCTTTCATTCTGATAACAATGAAAGGGAATAATGTAACATCAATAAGTTTTTGGATGATTTGTCTCATTTAATAAATACTAATTCTTTATCTAATGAAAAGATTTACCAGGAACACCATGCATAAGATTGAGGTGAATTAAATTCTTACAACTCAAAAATGAATCATGGATCATTGTACTAAAGTATCAAAACAATCTGAACGTGTTTGATCGGTTTTCCGTATGTCACTTGTGTTGTTTTATAAACTTAATGTCAATTTGAAACTGATATCAGACACTTTTAGCCATACCAATCACACTGTGAAATAGATTGAGGTGATATTGATTTGTACACGTCACAAATGACTCACGGATCATTTTCCTAAAGTAAAAAACAATCCGAACATGTTTTCTTGGTTTGCCATATTGTTTTCTAAAGTTAATGTCAATTTGAAACTGATATCAGACACTTTTAGCCATACCGGTCACACCGTGTGTCGGATTGAGGTGTGGTTGATTCGTAAAAGTCACCAATGACTAATGGATCGTTTTCCTAAAGTATCAAAACAATCCGAACGCATTTTCTTTGTTTTCTGTATGTTAGTAGTGTTGTTTTCTAAAGTTAATGTCAATTTCAAACTGATATCAGACACTTTTAGCCATACCGGTCACACCATGCATCAGATTGAGGTGTGGTCGATTCATACACCTCAAAAATGACTCATGGATCATTTTACTAAAGTATAAAAATAGTACTAATGCATTAGATCGGTTTTCCATATGTCACTTGTGTTGTTTTCTAAAGTTAATGTCAATTTGAAACTGATATCAGAAACTTTTAGCCATACTGGTCACACCATGAATCGGATTGAGGTGCGGTTGATTCTTACATGTCAAAAATGACTCATGAATCGTTTTCCTAAATTATCAAAACAATACAAATGCGTTGTCTCATTTTTTAGTTTGTCACTTATGTTGTTTTCTAAAGTTAATATCAATTTCAAACTGATATCAGACACTTTTAGCCATACCGGTCACACCGTGTGTCAGATAGAGGTGTGGTTGGTTCGTACACCTCAAAAATGACTCATGGATCTTTTTAATAAAGTATCAAAACAATCCGAACGTGTTTTCTTGGTTTTCCGTATGTCACTTGTGTTGTTTTCTAAAGTTAATGTCAATTTCAAACTGATATCAGATACTTTTAGCCATACCGGTCACACCGTGCGTCGGATTGAGGTGCGGTTGATTCTTACATGTCAAAAATGACTCATGGATCGTTGTACTAAAATATGAAAACAATACAAATGCGTTTTATTGGTGTTTCATATGTCACTTGTGTTTTTTTCTAAAGTTTATGTCAATTTCAAACTGATATCAGACACTTTTAGCCATACCGGTCACACCATGTGTTGGATTGAGGTGTAGTCAATTAGTACACCTCAAAAATGAATCATGGATCGTTTTCCTAAAGTATAAAAACAATCCAAATGCGTTTTCTCAGTTTTACATATGTCAGTATTGTTGTTTTCTAAAGTTAATGTCAATTTGAAACTGATATCAGACACTTTTAGCTATAACGGTTACACCGTGCATTGGATTGAGGTGTGATTGATTCATACACATCACAAATGACTCATGGATCGTTTTCCTAAATTATAAGAATAATATGAACACTTTTTCTCGGGTTTGCATATGTTAGTAGTGTTGTTTTCTAAAGTTAATGTCAATTTCAAACTGATATCATACACTTTTAGACATATCGGTCACACCGTGCACCGGATTGAGGTGCGGTCGATTTGTAAACCTCCCAAATGTCTCATGGATCATTTTCCTAAAGTATAAAAACAATCCGAATGATTTTTCTTAGCTTTCCATATGTCACTTGTGTTGTTTTCTAAAGATAATGTCAATTTGAAACTAATATCAGACACTTTTAGCCATACCTGTCACACCGTGTGTTGGATTGAGGTTCGGTTGATTTTTACATGTCAAAAATGACTCATGTATCTTTGTACTAAAGTATCAAATAAAATAAAAATGCATTTGCTCATTTTTTTGTATGTCACTTGTGTTGTTTTCTAAAGTTAATGTCAATTTGAAACTGATATCAGACACTTTTAGCCATACTAGTCACAATGTGTGTCAGATTGAGGTGCAGTGGATTCGTACACATCAAAAATGACTCATGGATCGTTTTACTAAAGTATCAAAAAAATCCGAATGAGTTTTCTTGGTTTTCCATATGTCACTTGTGTTGTTTTCTAAAGTTAATGTCAATTTGAAACTGATATCAGACAATTTTATCCCTACCGGTCACACCATGCGTCTAATTGAGGTGAGGTTTATTTGTACACATCAAAAATGACTCATGGATCATTTTACTAAAGTATCAAAACAATCTGAATGAATTTTCTTGGTTTTCCGTATGTCACTCTTGTTGTTTTCTAAAGTTAATGTCAATTTTGAAACTGATATCAAACACTTTTAGCCATACCGGTCACACTGCGCATCGGATTGAGGTGTGGTTGATTCTTACGCATCACAAATGACTCATGGATCATTGTCCTAAAGTATAAAAATAATAATAACATGTTTTCTCAGTTTTCCGTATGTCAGTAGTGTTGTTTTCTAAAGTTAATGTCAATTTCAAACTAATATCAGACACTTTTAGCCATATCGATCACACCGTGTGTCGGATTGAGGTGCAATCAATTCTTACACCTCACAAATGACTCATGTATCATTTACCTAAAGTATTAAAACAATCCGAATTCGTTTTCTCGGTTTTCCGTATGTCATTAGTTCATAAGATTCTCTCATTAAGTTATTCTTTAATAGAAACTCAAATCATTTCTAAAACCAATTTTCATAATCTAAGGTTATGAAACATAAGAAAGAGTGATCATAGATGCTCAATAAGTGTAAACAAGGGAGATATAAATGATTATATAAAGATAACATAAGTATTAGGAATTCACCTTCATTGCCCTATTTGTTTACATTCTTCCTTCAGGTACGCTGCCCATTCGTTTCTAAACACATCTATATCATCTTGTGAATATGAGTTTTTGCGATAGTTATAGTAGTACTGAAAAAATATAAATACACAAAGGATTAATAAATATTTTAAATTAACTAGTAATTATTTTCAAAAATACCTCTTTAGGGATGCTAGTTTGTTCATGAAATATGATCTCTTTCATAAATTTACAAACATAACAACTGCAGTCCTTTCCATTTGTTTGTTTTGGAAACTGCAGAAACATCGATAAAAATAAGTAATTTGTTTTGATATGTATTTGGATAGTGAAATATAATTATATATACCCTGATACTTGTCCATTTTTAGATCTCGTGCGCCTTTTCATCCTTAGACCCTGGATTCATTCCAGCCTTTAGACAATATTCATACACCACCCTATCATAACAGAATCCTCATTAAAAGATAATATAAATTATATAACTATATATTTAGTTCTAAAATGTTAGATCTAGTGTATTACAAATTTATAATTTCCATCATGTGTGGTCGGTTTGTTGGATATCCATGCAGTGAATACATAAAATAAATCTTTAGAGTATCCAAATTGACTGCAATGAGCATCCAATGTTGCCTAAGAACAAAAAAATGAATAAGTAATGATAGAAATGAAAATATAATTGATATGATTAAAATGTAGAGTTTTTCCCCTGCAACGTTGGTATTAAAAAGAGCCTATCAGTCATAATTTTGCATTGAAACCATCTGAGAAGGTTTGACATTAATTCAACCTAAAAATCGGAATCTATTTCTGTTTGTTGTGTAGACATAGTGTGAGGACTAACGAGTCCAAATTTGTATTCACGGGCAAATACCTTAATTTTTTTTTCATATATACGCCTGTGAAGAATATGAAATGTATTTAGACATAATTATCATAGTATATCACCTTTTGTAAAATCAAAATCATGAAAACATACCTTATGTATACATTTATAACTGAGGCACCTAGCCAGTCGTATGTGATGATTTCAGCTACAACGTCAGCACTAACAAAATCTAATGTTTTCTCTCCGTACATATATTTTTCACAAATAATTGTGTGATTATTTCTGCCTTTCATTTTAGTATCCACATGAGATTGCAATGATATTAAATGTGGATATAGAACGGGCGGGGTGAAGGTGCCCTAAGAAGATCATTTTGATCAGTTGGTTGATCCTTTTGAGCCATTATTTCATTTTAGCTCCTTACTTTTGTCCTTCTGTAATAACATTCATCAGTTCAACCCTTTTATAATTAAATGTTAAAGGTTCTTCTTGATAAATGAATTGTAAATGAATACCTCCTGGTCGACATGTTTTTTTACAAGATTTGACGACCATGCAATGAATGTTCCAATAGCTTTTTCCACCATATGAATGTCGTCATCATCATTTGGCATAGGTAGATCAGAGCTTGGCTCATGAGATATGTTAATCAAAACTTTTACATGACTGGTTAGAAGTGGTCTCGAGTGTAGCGTGTCATTCTGCATATTGAACACTGTATCCCTCACTGCAAGGTGATGGGTGGGAGTTGACAGATATAAATCACAGTCATTTTCACCCTGTAGAATATCATTACAAGAAAATTATCAATGTCCATGTGATTCAAATTTCACAAAAACAAATATTAGAACATTGATTACCTCCATTAAGTCAGGTCTTTGAGGGGAATGGCTCGCCTCAAAGCTGGTGGGGGGTGGGGCAGGTTGTTCTTGAGTTGTTTCTTCTCTTCTCCTCTCCCCCATCAGAGTTTCTAAAAACTCTCCCTGACTTTGGAATTTGTCTTCAATGGTATCTAGTATATCTCTCATCATTTTAATTTCTTTAGTTTGTTCCTCCTCTTGTTTTTTTTCTGAAAATATGTCCGGGGTGTCACCCCAAAACCCGCACCTCTGACGCAGCCATACTGTTCTAGATGTTTAAAGTCTGTTAAAAGTATGTCTGCATCCCATGCAGGTGTTGTTGATTACTATAACTATGTAAAATAGAAAATATGGGAAAATAAGTAATTATCGTGATGAAATAGTGATTTAAATCAAAACAAATTTATATTATGTCATACGTAAACATGTTTCCCACACTTTTTATGTGTTTTCATCTACCAGTTTCCCCACTTTATTAACACAAGCCTCCTTCCATAGCACATGGCATGGGATGGAAGTGGCTTGGGATTTTGATTCATCAATCTGCATATAAATAGAGAAACATGGTTACAGGTTGTTTTATGTCACATAAAAGTATTACAGTACTTTTAAAATACGTACCAATTATTTTTCAATTGAAGCATACCCCAACCTTGCTTTACGGTAGGGGTAAGCTGGTTTTGCTATTCATTCTTTATTTTTAGCACTCAGTTGCTGTTTCATAAATAAAAAACTTTCAATCAAAGTGATGAATACAAGAAACGTTAAAAAACGTGTTACCAAACACAATGTACCTGAAAATTCTGCTCTGCACGACGGTTGCAAAATGCATCCCACGCTCCTTGGGATATCAAGTGTGCATAGATAGGAGGTGGGTGCGGCTTGATTTTCCCTTCAGAATCTTTTAGATGAAATTTCGTTAAAATGGTGCGAAAGCCTCTATGAACCCTTCCTGCTATTCTTAATACATATTCTTTGTGTGAGACATCTACTATAAATGCACTCTGCAAGAGATGATGTAGAGTTAGTCAGAATTTCAGTATTTTATTTTATTTTATTTTAATAAATTAAAGAAATGATATCGTAATGTTACTGTAATCTCTTCCCAAATTAATGTTTTCATCCCACTAACAACATGGTGCCACAACTCTATATCAATCGGCACGCATTGCAAAGTGACGATTCCAATGTAGCTACTAAACATGGATTTGTTGGGGTTTACATGCTGACCTCTCTTATTCTATCCCACCTCATATTTGATGCCTTTTGCTTTTACTTTAAGAATTTTGGATAAAACTGTCAAACTACGGCGCACCTATTTTTTTTATGCCGCCGGGGTTTCATTGCCTACCATTTCCTTGGTTTCTTCATCATCATTATGTTCCTCTGAAGTGCTAGCATCGACACTGGGACCAGCAACAACAGGTTGAGAAACCTGTTGTATCTCAGTAGTGGGACCAACAACAACAAGTTTAGAAACCTATTGTACCTTAGCAGTGGGACCATCTACAACAAGTTGAGAGACCTATTGTAACTCAGCAGTGGGACTAGATGCAACAGGTTGAGAAACCTATCGTGTCTCGGGATTGGGTGCATCAGCAGGTGAAAAAGTCATTATCTGCAGAAGTGGATTAACATTTAATTTAGATCACATAAAAGTAGCAACAAACAGATAATAACATAATGTAACACAATCTATATTAAAATAAAAAAATAACCTGATTATTGAACTCCCTTTTTTTAAAAGGCTGAAGGGATTTGAACTCTCTATCGACTATCCATATCCCTTCATTGTGGTCTCCTCTGACATAAAAAACGTCATCTACATTGAGACCACTACGAAATGATTGCAAAGTCCCAATGAAAGGGTCATCCTCGATTGAATTTTCATCTGACCCTTCAGTTTTTTTGGTCGATAACAGAACAATTGACCAATTTCGGTTTGTGGGATCTGGAACATAAAATACTTGCACTGCCTGTGATGCCATTATAAATGGTTCGTATTTCTCCCCTTCCTTACTGAAATAAAATTTCATGAATCCCAATTCATCTATTTTAATAGCACTCCTGTTATCAACCCACTTGCATTTAAAAATCAGAACTTGGAATTCCGTATAATCCAACTCCCATATTTGTTTGATGATGCCAAAATATGACATATTTGCATAAATTGGTTTTCTGTCCTTAACACCAGAAACATGCATCGCTTCAGCCGCAAGTGTAACCCCACTATTCTTCATGGTACTGTCTTCATCATGTTCATTATAATAAAATGTATAACCATTAACTACATAAGCATTGTAAGATAATACATACACACTTTGTCCTCCCGCTAGCCATCGAAGTCGGTCTGAAATTGACTCTGGATTTTCATCTGACTTTATAAAAATATGGCCCTAAAACTATCCTATAAAATGTCGATTATGTGTATCTGATATCCATTTTTCATCCCTAGATGGATTCAAATGATTAATAATTTCTTTTTGGGTTTCAACATATGGGTCAACGTCAAAATTGTTATGCAAAACATAAAGGTGGGTCTGCTCCCAATCTGTAATATTGATTGTGAAAACCTGTCTTCTAGAAATTCCTTCACCCTCAAGCCACCCAGTGTGATGAGGTTTCAGTAGGCCAATGCTTTCTACACCAGATAGGTATTCAGTACATAATTAAACAGCTTCCTCAAAAATATATCGCTCCGTAATACAACCCTATGTACGACTTCGATTTTTGACATAACCTTTCAAAATATTCATATACCGTTCAATGGGGTATATCCATATGTAATATATAGAACCACATAGTTGAATCTCTCTCACCAAGTGGACCATCAAATGAACTATCATATCAAAAAATGAAGGCGGGAAGAACATTTCTAATTCACATAATATGATGGAAATTTCTCTTTCCATAGTTGGCAATTTCACTGGGTTTATAACTTTGCTGCATATAGCTTTGAAGAAGAAACATAGTTTCGTTAATGTATGGAAGAAATTCTTGGGAAAAATTCAACGTAAATCAATAGGAATGAGAACTTGCATCAAAACATGGTGGTCATGTGATTTCAGACCTTTTAACATCAAATCGCTCATTGACACGAGGTTCCTAATATTTGAAGAATACCCCTCTAAAACCTTTATGTCATTCAAGAAGTTTCAAAACTGATATCTCTCCTACCTAGAAAGAGTGTAAGAAGTAGGGGGAAGAAATGTTTATTTTTCACCCTTCACTGGTGCCAACTCTTCTCATATTCTCATCTCAACCATGTCCAACCTAGCCTTAATTCCATCTTTTGTTTTGTCAGGTGTATTTAGCAATGTGCCGATGACACTATCAAATACATTTTTTTCTACATGCATAATATCAAGAAAATTTCTGACATACAGAAAATTCCATTATGGTAATTCAAAAAAAACTGATCTCTTTTTCCAACTGATTTTCGTAAGGTTTTTCAAAGCCGGTTTACCAAAAGTAGTGTCCATATTTTTAACTTTCTCAAACAATTGATTGTATGTTAGTGGAGACAGTTCTGTATGTTCTTATGAACTTCCATAGAATGATTTCGTCCAAGATCGGTACTTATGTCGTCAGGATAGAAATCTGTGATGTCCTAGAAACACGATTTTCGATGACTGTTTCAACCTAAGTGATTGTGTACCTTGTTCGCAAATGGGACACCCTTGAGTTCCTTTAATGATATATCATGAAAAATTTCCATAAGAAGGGAAGTCATTTATCATCCCATACAACATGGCTCTCAAAGTGAAATCTTAATTTTTGTAATCATCATAAAATGTAACACCTGAATCCCAAAATAATTTCAAATCTTCAATCAATGGAGCTAAATAAACATCAATATCATTACCCGATTGTTTTGGTCTTGATATAAGCATAGATAACATGATGTATTTTCGTTTCATGCATAACCACGGTGGTAATTTATAATTTACCGACAAAACCGGCCATGTACTGTGACTATTTCTTTGAAAACCAAAAGGATTCACTCCATCTGTAGATAACACAAGACGAAAGTTTCTCAACTCGTTTCCAAATTCAGGATACTCATGATCAATTCTCTTCCACTGAGGAGAGTCTTCTAGGTGACGTAGTATCCCATATTTAATTCTTGTATCTTCTTGCCATGTAAATTGTCCTACAGTCTCCTCACTTCCATATAGGCACCTAAACCTTGGAATGATTGGAAGGTACCATACAACTTTAGTAGGTCTGGATTCATCTTTCTTGTATCAAGAAGCACCACAATTTGGTCATTATTTAAGTGATTTGTGGTCCTTGAAAAGAAGTATACAGTCATTAGGGAAGGCGTGTATTCTTTCAGAGATCATACCCATCGAGCGTAGCATTCATTTGGCATCGTATGTTTGGCTCGGGATCTCATTATCTTCTGGGAGCATGCCATTCAGGAGAGCAAGTAGTTCCATAAAACTGGAGTCACTCCACCCGTTGTCTGCTGATAGAGATAATATTTTCATAATTTTTCATATTTTTTTCAATGATTTAAACCCTTCCAAATAATCAATTTGAGCTGATTTGTATCATTTTAGTATTTTGGTGAATTATGGGCTTAATTGTGGAAATTGGTTAATTCTGGAAATTTAGTAGTTTTGTGGAGCTTCTGTATTTCGGGCATATCTTTTATATTTTTGATCCAAATTGTATGGTTCCTTTTTTAGGATTTATATGCTTGTGGGCTTCATTTTATCCTTCTGGACCCAAAGCACAATCCATCATTTGGAAGCTCAAATTCAGCTCACAAGTCAGGCCTCGAAAAATGTGTATAGAACTACATAATTTTATTGTGGGGCCCATATATAATAAATGGTCAAACCATTGGAGCTGAAATTTTACATAGAGCTAGAGAAAATCCATCTAAACAACTTTCATTAAGATTATTGCGTCTGATTCTTTCATTTGCAAGGTGATTAATGAGTTGGAACTTGGTGTTTTGGAATACGAAGAGTCACCTGGACAGAATTCAATATCCGGAGTAATGTGGCCATATCTCCTTCATAATTGGACCAATAAGGCTCAAATTTTGTGGGTCGACAGAAGCGATGGAGGGAGACAACCTTCATGAAGGAAAAATTCCCAAAATCTGTCATTTACTATGCCAAACGGACTCAAACGTTTGGGGGATTAATTTTGGAGGGAAATTTTCTACTCCCCAAGCCTATAAATAAGAGTATTCAATTCCATTAAAAGGGGTTGGAGAAGGTGCAAGAAGGGTTGTGATGGAGGATTTAGTTCTTGAATTTCTTTTTATTTTCTATTTTCTTTTTATTTAGTTTGATTATTCTCTCTTCTTCCTCTTTCAACTCTAATACCCTTCACATGGAGGGGTAAAACCTTTGAGTGATTGGGGAAGGGGGAGTTTCTCTTTTGTAATGTCGGAGTTTTGTGCTTAAATCTAAAACCTTATCTTTCTTTTGAATGAAATATATTCTCAGTGTTTCCCAATTCTCTTAATGCGATCGTGTTTTGAGTTTGGTGTATTCATTTTTAATAGCTTTGGTTAAAGAACTTTAATCTCCCTCTGCCTAGTGAAATTTGTCTCGATCGAGTAGATTGTGTTAGGTGGTGAGTGTCTAACGATCGTTGGAATGTGTGTGGAACTATTAAACTTTTTATAGAGTTCTAGGGAGAAAAAATTCCTGATCAGAACTTTCCTTAGTTTTTTAGGAATTGTTTATGAACTTCCATGCACATAGGAGTGAGTTCTATTTTCTTCATTAACCAAGGGTGATAGATGACTCGATCAAGGAGTCTTTCATTTGTCATTCAAAAGGAAGAGAGGTAAGATGATATTTGTAACTATGATGACATTAAAAAAGGTGATCCTACCCTGAACCCATCACTCTCTTCATCCATTAGTGTTCAACCTTTCTTTTCAATTGCTTTCTTTATTTTTGAACTCAAACAACTTTAAAAAAGAACCTCTTCTTATTTATTTAATTTAAGTGACAAACGTAATTGTTGTGCACTCCTCTCTGGAGAAAACTTAGGTTACCCACTTTTCTAAATTTAACTTAGGTTTTATTTGTTTTTGTCACACCCCACGACAGGTACGTGTCAAAACTTGGCGCCGTTGCCGGGGAGGTAGTGCCAACAATTTTTTTCTTCTTATTTGTTTTCTCTTTTCTTATTTTCATTACAAAGTTGCATGACTAGAACCTCAAACACTGAAAATTTCCCCATTGATCCTGAAATTGAAAGAACTTTGTTGAATAGGCTCAGAAACCTCAATTTAAAATCTGAATTTGAGGAAATTTCTCTCATAGACTCGAGTGAAACTTCAAGTGTTCACTCTGAGCCTGTCATAATGGCTGGAAATCAAAACCCAACTCTTAGAGACCTTTGTGACCCACAATTCCTTAATCAGAATAATCAACTTGTCATGCCAGTGTTACGAAATTATTTTGAGATGAAACCTAATATGATACCATTGCTTCCAAAGTTTCATGGTTTGGCAGGTGAATATCCCAACAAGCATATTAAAGAGTTCACACATGTCTTCTCAACCTTCAGACCACGTGGAGTAGCTGAGGAACAAGTAAAGTGGAAGGCATTCCCATTTTCATTGGAAGGAGATACGAAAGAATGGTTGTATGGTCTAAAACCTGGAGATGTGGATGATTGGAATGACCTGGTGAGATGCTTCATGCAAAGATTATTCCCCGCCTCTAGAAGCACAACCATCAGAAAGGAGATCTATGCCATAAAACAATCATATGGAGAAACCCTTTATGAGTAATGGGAAATATTTAAAAAGATATATGCCAGCTGCCCACATCAAGCCATCGAGGATCATCACTTTCTTGTCTTCTTCTATCAAGGATTACTGGACAATTATAGGAACCTTCTTGATGCATCATCTGGAGGTGCTTTGATTGACAAGTCGCCAGAAGAAGCAAAAGGTTTGATTGATAAGATTTCTCAGAACTCACAGCAGTTTGGTACAAGAGGTACTGGAACAAGAGGTATTCATGAGGTACGAACTTCTCATCCATCACCCTTACTAGAAACTAAGATTGAAGAGCTAACTAGTTTGGTGAGACAGATAGCCTTGAAACAAGTGGGCGACCAACAAGCACCAGCTAAGGTATGTGGTTTATGCACATCACCTGATCATTTCACTGACCAATGTGCTAAAATACAGGGAATGGAAACTTGTGCGACAACCTTTCAACCAAGGCAGTACCAATAAAATCAAGGGTGGAGAGATCCAAACCATGTTCAATATGGGTTTGGAAATCATCAGAATCAAGCTAGACCCCCATTCCAGCAACAATTCCGAAACCCCCCACCATTTCAACAAAAGCAATCTTATAGAAAGCCTTCTCATCACCAACCACCCATTTTATTAAAATCCTATGAGTATCCATCGACCAGTGCACAACCCATAATTTTGAACCAACATCATATATCTGATATTGAGGGACTGAAAGGCTCTGTAAAAGATTTGACCACCAAGTTTGAAGGTCTTATGGAATTCATAACCAAAAATCCTGGGAAACTTCCTTCCCAAACAATCCCAAACCAAAAGGAGAATGTCAGCATGATAACAACAAGAAGTGGAAAAGAGATCTCACCACCAGAATCCCAAGAAATTGAAACAAGACCACTTGAGTTGAGGGAGAATGAAGTTGAAAATTCTGAAAATTCGGTGAAAATTCATTGTGAAGAAGAGAAGAAAGAGGAGGAAGAGAAGGATAGGCCAAGGAAGAAGAGACCAGAAACACCATTTCAAAGGAAACAAAGGGAGAAGAAAGACTTACCCCATACATTTCCATCAAGGATGATTGAATCAAAGAAATTGTAGGATTAAGCACTTCAAAAAGAAATTCTGGACACCTTGCAGAAAGTAGAAATCAATATCCCTTTACTTGAAGCAGTCAAACAAATTCCAAAGTATGCTAAATTTTTGAAGGATATGTGCACTAAGAAGAGGATACTTCATGGGAATGAAAGGATCAACTTGGGAAGAAGTGTCTCAGCCCTTATCACACCACAATTTCCAACCAAATGTCAAGATCCAGGGATATTTTCTATTCCATGCACCATTGGTTATTTAAATTTCTCTAATGATTTGTGTGATTTAGGTGCTTCGATTAATGTATTTCCTCACTCGGTATACACTTCTTTGCAGATGGGAGACTTGAAGCCCACAAGAGTGGTGGTCCATCTTGCAAACAGATCCACAGTTTTCCCTGTAGGAGTTTTGGAGGATGTCCTTGCGAAAGTCAAAGATCTCTTGTTCCTAGCTGACTTCTACGTGCTCAATATGGAAGAAGATAGGAGCCCGTCACATTCACCCATCATTTTTGGGAGACCTTTCTTGAAGACGGCGAAGACCATCATCAATGTCCATGAGGGGACACTCACCATGGAGTTTGGAGAGAGCACGATCCACTTTAATATTTTTGAATCCATGAGGCACCCATCCGATGATCACTCCATCTTTTCACTTTCTCATGAAGTTAGTGTAGAACCCATTGAAGAATCAGGTATGCTTTATGAATTCTTAGACTTAGGAGAGACTTCTTCCATCGGAAATATCATTGAACATGTGGATGCCCAACACGCTGGAGATTCTGACTTCATGTGGGAGGAAGAGGTAAAATATGCTTTCATTGATGATTTATTAATTGATGAGGAATATGATATGGTTTCTTGTGTGCAGGAGGTCCAAATTTTTCAAGTTAGAGATGTCAATTTAGTTTCATCCCTTGAGCATCCCCATGAATTGGAACTCAAACCACTCCCCACTGATTTGAAATATGTTTAACTTAGGGAGGGTGAGAAACTACCAGTGATAATTGCTAATAATATCTCTGAAATCCAAGAGAAATCATTGATAGATCTTTTGAGAGAGAATATCCAAGCAATAGGGTGGAGTTTAGGTGATATTACTGGAATCCGCCCAAATATATGCTCACATAGAATTTTTATTGAGGGAGATTCCAAACCTGTCAGGCAACCCCAAAAGAAGGATGAATCCCACTTTAATGGAGGTTGTGAAGAAGGAGGTTGAGAAGCTATTGGAAGTTGGGATCATCTATCCTATCTCAGATTAATAATGGGTTAGCCCAATTCATGTAGTTCCAAAAAAAAACTGGCCTAACCACTGTGAGGAATGAAAATAATGAATTAATCCCTGTGAGAATTAAAAATAGCTGGAGAGTGTGCATCGATTTTAGGAAGTTGAATCAGGTCACTCGGAAAGATCATTTCCCCATTCCCTTCATTGACCAGATGTTAGAGAGATTGGCTGGGAGAACTCATTATTGCTTTTTGGATGGATTTTCAGGTTATTTCCAGGTACCCATTGCTCCTGAGGATCAAGAGAAGACAACCTTTACATGTCCCTTTGGCACTTTTGCATATAAAAGGATGCCATTTGGATTATTTAATGCTCCAGGTACGTTTCAGAGGTTCATGGTAAGTATATTTTCTGATTACATTGAAGATTTCTTGGAGGTTTTCCTGGATGATTTCACGGTGTTTGGAAACTCTTTTGACCATTGTTTGAAAAATCTGGAAAAAGTTTTGAAAACCTGCATTGAAAAGAATCTTGTTTTAAATTTTGAAAAGTGTAATTTCATGGTTGAGAGAGGTATTGTTCTTGGTCATGTCATTTCCAAAAAGGGCATTGAAGTTGATAAGTCAAAAATTGAAGTGATAAATTCTTTGCCTTACCCAACTTCTGTGAAGCATGTTAGATCTTTTTTAGGACATGCAGGATTCTACAAAAGGTTTATCAAGGATTTCAGTAAGATTTCTCTCCCTCTCTATAGATTTATTTTGAAAGATGATGATTTTGATTTCAATGGTGCATGTAGGGAATCTTTTGATGAGCTGAAGAGGAGATTGATTGAACCACCGGTGATGCAGCCACCAAATTGGGAAGAACCATTTGAGCTACTTTGTGATGCTTCCAACCAAGCAGTTGGAGCAGTCCTTTCTCAGCGAATTGAGGGCAGGCCATAAGTCATTGCATATGGTTTAAGAACCTTGGATGCAGCTCAATTAAATTACACAACCACAGAAAATGAGTTTTTAGCAGTTATTTTTGATTTGGAAAGATTTAGATCATATATTCTTGGAACTAAAGTCACTGTATTTTCTGATCATGCAACTCTCAGGTACTTGATGAAGAAGGCTGAAGCTAAACCGAGGCTGGTGAGATGGATGTTACTTCTACAAGAGTTCAACATAGAAATGAAGGACAAAAAGGGATCTTAGAACCAAGTGGCTGATCATTTAAGCAGACTTCCTAACACTACTGAAGTTGAAATTTTAGAGAAAGAACCATTGAATGATCACCTTCCAAGAGAGCAGTTGTACTTGGTTAAAGGAGAAGTGCCTTGGTATGCTGACATGGTCAATTATCTGGTAACATCTCAGGTTCCATCTCATTTCAATTCTCATAAAATTCACAAAATGAAAGCTGAATATAGATATTACATTTGGGATGATCCATTTCTTTGGAAGATTTGCAATGACCAAGTGATAAGAAGATGTTTTCCAGAGAGTGAAATTGGTTCTGTATTTGAGTTTTGTCACACATTAGCTTGTGGAGGCCACTTTGGACCTTAAAGAACAGCAAGGAAGGTTTTAGAATCTAGACTTTATTGGCCAACCATTTTTAAAGATTCTCATGAATTTTGAAAAAGGTGTCCAAAATGTCAGTTTTATGGAAACATCTCAAAGAGACAAGAAATGCCCCAACAACCACTTAATTTTTGTGATATTTTTGAAGTTTAGGGGATAGATTTTATGGGCCCTTTCCAAATGTCATTTGGAAATTTTTATATCTTTCTTGCGGTTGATTATGTTTCCAAATGGGTGGAAGCAAAAGCCACCAGGACTGATGATGATAAAGTTGTTTGCGATTTTGTCAGGACTAACATATTTTGTAGGTTTGGAGTGCCTATATCCATCATCAGTGATCAAGGGACTCACTTTTTCAATAGGAGAATGGAGGCTTTTTTGAATAATTATGGGGTGCATCATAAAACATCAACTCCCTATCACCCACAAAAAAATGGTCAAGCTGAAGTGTCCAACAGGGAAATCAAAGGAATTTTGGAGAAGACTGTTAAACCAAACAGGAAGGATTGGAGCCATAAGCTAGAAGACACATTGTGGGCTTATAGAACAGCCTACAAGACCCCGATTGGAATGAGTCCATATAGGCTGATTTATGGAAAAAGTTGTCACCTACCTGTGGAACTGGAGCATAAGGCGTATTGGGCTGTGAGGAAGATGAATTTGGATCTTGAAAGTGCTGGGGAAGAGAGAAGGCTGTAGTTACAGGATCTGGATGAAATTAGAAGAGAAGCATTTGAAAATTCCAAGATTTACAAAGAGAGAACAAGAGTGGCTCATGACAAGCTGATCCAACCGAAAGAATTCCATCCTGGAGATAAAGTGATGCTATTCAATTCAAGACTCAAGCTGATGCCAGGTAAACTTCGTTCCAGATGGGAGGGTCCTTTTATAGTTACTCATGTATATCCTTTCGGTGCTGTGTAGATTGTGAAGGATGGAGAGCAGGAGCCATTCACTATTAATGGGCACAGGCTGAAGAAATTCCATGGGACCATTCCATCAGATCCAGGGGAGGAGATCCCGCTCCTACAAGCTGTCTATCAATAAGATCCATCAGGTTGTACCTCTCCTTTACACTTTTTTGCTGGTGTGATTCATTCTAAAATCTTCTTACATGTTAAATCCAGTTAAATTCATTGAGGACACTGCATCATTTAAGTGTGGGGGAGGGAACCTTTGTAGTTTTGGATTTTCATTTATTGTTTGTTTTCAAAAAAAAAATTGTGATTTCTCAAATTTTGTGTGTGTTTATTTTTCAGTTTTTTTGTGTTTTTTTAAAACTTATTAAGCTAAAATGATTATCATTGTTGTTTTTGAAACCCATTTCATTGAGTGAACCAATTTATTCCATGAAACTGAGCTTAAATGAATGCCGAAAATGATTTTGTTTCAAGTTCAATTCTTTGGGAATTTCAGGAAAAGTACTCAGGTTTTTGAATCCCATGCCACATATCACTGTATTTATCTTTGAAATCACTTTCCTGTGAGGCTTATGAACCATTATTTGTGTATTATTTTCATTCACATCACTTCTTGAGAGAACCAAACCATGATTTTTTAACCAGGATTTGATTCATTCCTTTCAAAACATGAGGGTTTGGGGTACATGTGTTTTAAATGATTGAGGCATTTCTTTGATTTAAAAGCCCTCTTTTCAAGGTAATCCCTTTCATTATGGCCTACCTTGTAAATTAATCCTTGTATCCCATAGAATCCATGAACAACCTGTTAGGTTAGCCACATTACAAGCCAATTTTCCCTTTCCAACCTGCTCTTGAAGTGAAATTGCATGATCTAGTTGAACTTAAGTGTTGGGGAAGCTGTCTTGTGTTGTGATACCTCATTTGGTGAAACTTTGGGTGGAAAATAAAATGCTGAAGAGATGTGTGTGCTGATGAAACATCATTATGTTGAAAGCTGTTCCTTTTCTGGAGCTTTCATGATAAAAGAAGCTGTGCCTTTTTGGAGCTTCACATGGGGGAAGAAAGCTGTGCCTTTTCTAGAGCTTTCAAAAAAATCATGCTTAAGAAGATTGAAATTTTTGCTGCAGAAATGCTGAGATGTTTGAAAATTTCTTGATATTTCATGATTATGGAGCTAAATTTCTACAAAGTGGAGTGAGGAGGATACCATACTTGAGTGAAAATTAGAATTGTGCAATTTTGCTTCAAAAAGAGCCAAGCCTTCCTCATTCAGCCTCAGAATTTTTCACATAAAAATCCTACCAACCAAAATCCACAGAACAACCTTGTAAAGTCCTCATGATAAAAAAATTTCCTTAACTCACATCGGGTTTAGAAGTAGGAGTTTGTCAAACCTATGGTGACCCTTGCATTGGTTTGGATGAGAAAAACTTTGTTGAAAAGTGATATTTGTGAGATGAGAGAAAATTAATGTGAGGTAGGTGTCTTGTGTGCATGGGAGGAGAAATAAAGAGGAAAAATATTGAATGATATGATTCGATAATTTGGAATAATGGTTATGGATGAGGCATGATAAGTTTTATTTCTTGGCGTGGAATTGGTGGATCTCAATGGCATGTGTTTCGAATTTGGTTTGATTTGATTTTGATTTTGACTTGTCCGGGAGTCCAAGTGATAAGTGTGGGGGAATTGATAGAGATAATATTTTCATAATATTTTCATATGTTTTTCAATGATTTAACCCCTTCCAATTAATCAATTTGAGCTGATTTTTATCATTTTAGTATTTTGGTGAATTATGGGATTAATTGTGGAAATTGGTTAATTCTGGAAATTTAGCAGTTTTGTGGAGCTTCTGTATTTCGGGAATATCTTTTATATTTTTGATCCAAATTGTATGGTTCCTTTTTTTAGGATTTCTATGCTCGTGGGATTCATTTTATCTTTCTGGACCCCAAGCACAATCCATCATTTGGAAGCTCAAATTCAGCTCACAAGTCAGGCCTCGAAAACTGTGTATAGAACTGCATAATTTTATTGTGGGGCCCATATCTCATTAATGGTCAAACCATTGGAGCTGAAATTTTACATTTAGCTAGAGAAAATCTATCGAAACAACTTTCATTAAGATGATCATGTCTGATGCTTTCATTTGCAAGGTCATTAATGCGTTGGAACGCGGTGTTTTGGAATACAAAGAGTCACCTGGACATAATTAAATATCCGGGGTAATGTGGCCATATCTCCTTCATACATGGACCAATAAGGCTAAAATTTTGTGGGTCGACAGAAGCGATGGAGGGGAACAACTTTTAAGAAGGAACAATTCCCAAATTATGTCATTTACTATGCCAACCGGACTCAAACTTTCGGGGGAGTAATTTTGGAGGGAAATTTTCTACTCCCCAAGCCTATAAATAAGAGTATTCACTTCCATTCAAAGGGGTTGAAGAAGGTGCAAGAAGGGTTGTGATGGAGGATTGAGTTCTTTAAGTTCTTTTTATTTTATATTTTATTTTTATTTTGTTTTATTATGATCTCTTATTCCCCTTTCAACTCTAATACCCTTCACATGGAGGGGTAAAACCTTTGAGTGATTGGGGAAGGGGGAGTTTCTCTTTTGTAATGTCGGAGTTTTGTGCTTAAATTTAAAACATTATATTTCTTTTGAATGACATCTATTCTCAGTGTTTCCCAATTCTCTTAATGCGATCATGTTTTGAGTTTAGTGTATTCATTTTTAATAGCTTTGGTTAAAGAATTTTAATCTCCCTCTGCCTAGTGCAATTTGTCTCGATCGAGCAGATTGTGTTAGGTGGTGAGTGTCTAACGATCATTGGAACGTGTGTGGAACTAGTAAATTTTTTCTAGAGTTCTAGGGAGAAAAAATTCCTGATCGGGACTTGCCTTAGTTGTTTATTAATTGTTTATGAACTTCCATGCACATAGGAGTGAGTTCTATTTTCTTCTTTAACCAAGGGTGATAGATGACTCGATCAAGGAGTCTTTCATTTGTCATTCAAAAGTAAGAGAGGTAAGATGATCTTTGTAACTATGATGAAATTACAAAAGGTGATCCTACCCTGACCCCATCACTCTCTTCATCCATTAGTGTTCAACCTTTCTTTTCAATTTATTTCTTTATTTTTGAACTCAAACAACTTTCAAAAAGAACCTCTTCTTCTTTCTTTAATTTAAGTGAAAAACGTAATTGTTGTGCACTACTCTCTGGAGACAACTTAGGTTACCCACATTGATACATTTTAAATTAGGTTTTATTTGTTTTTGTCACACCCCACGACAGGCACGTGTCATCTTCTTTCAAATTATACAGCTTCAGTATGGCTGAGAGTGCTGTATATTTAGTGCAACCAGTATACAATGGCATCTTTGCACAACTTTTTAACTTCTCAAACAATTTTGGGAAATCATGAATTTCATCTTCAATGGTCCGTGTCATTTCCTCAAAACGATCTTTATCATCATTCACATCTGTAATAACATCCTCCATACGATCATCTTCATTGTTCATACTTGTAATCATATCATATGATCCATAAAACGCAGTGTTATCCCAGCCACTACCTACATTCGTTGTTTCCCCGTGTTTATTCCAATATGTATAACTCTGATCTATTCCATGACAGATCAAGTGTTCTTCCAACTCCTCTGGACTAATTTTTTTTGAATAAAAACAACGTAAACACAGATAAAGGATTTGATAAGGGTCATATGGATGATCTTTTGAAAACTTGATAAACTCTTTCATGCCTTCTTCATACTCTTTTTTCAACCGATTGGCATTCATCCATTCTTTAATTATATTCATCCTATTTGAAATCCAAAGGATGGGTATATAGGTTAGTGGAGAAGGAATATGAGTATAATTTAGATAAAAAACTAGATACTTCAAAAATGGTGTGGGGCATGATCATTATTAGCAAATCTTGGGTGGTTCTTGGGATTCATCAATTCTCTTCCTCTCTTCGCCCCCCCTGATGAGGGGTGGTTCTTGGGAGTTTTTTATAGTGCGTTAGTGTGTTCTTCCCTCATAATTCCTCCATTACTATTATCCTTTATTTACCTATGATTTGGGATGATTTTAACTTGGATTTTTGTGATGATTTCACTATATCATCTTCAAATCAATTCAGATGATGTAGATTTTGTTTGTATTGGATAGAGGTTATCCTCGTATAATGAACACACCATGTTTTGTGTGGTTTGGGTGGTGTTGTGTTTCCCAGTGAGTTTTTAAAATATTATTCCTAATTATAATAAGGTGAATAATTAATTATAAGTTTCTCTATTTAATTATTTGGGAATTGTGCCTTGATATTGGGTCTCAATCATTGGTACCAGATTAGATAAGGCATGTATAGTCTTGGTTAAGGATGAGTTGATCTTGGTGAGGGGGTTACTCCATTTTTTGAGGTAGGTGGACCCTATAATACAAAACCATGTTCTAATTTATGCATGATTGTTCATTCATGCATGAGTATATGTGTTCCAGTGAAAGGGATAGAAATCAAGAGCAACCTAGGTAAATAAATAGGGTGTTTTTGATCCACCAAGAGATAGAGTGAGGGTTATATTGAATGTTTGTGATTTTGTGATCATCCAGAGATTATGTCTCCATGGAGGTGAGGTTTCTTGTTGTGTTTATGAGTGGATCAGGTTTGGTATGATATTTTTATAGCCTAGCTAGGTTTTCTAAGGCTATTTGAGTAGGTATTAGAGTCTTAGGACTAAAGAAGATGGATAATATAGTTTTATATATCACGTATGATGGGGAACACCCTCTTAAGGATATATAAGAGTCATGGTGTGTGTGATGAGTAGGACATTCCATATAGGGATTGGTGAAGTGTGACATAGAGGATTTCCTCCTTATAATTGGATTAAGAGATCTATAAGGGAAGATATGATATGGTACCTAAGTAAGGGTCATGGTAATAGTCTGGATGACTTATCATAGGGTATCCAAGGCTCTTAGTTTGAGTTTCTTAGGATGGTCATTATTTAGTTTTAATGAGTTTTAATGTGGGAATTAGAAGATGATATAGACTAGACTATCGAGGCCTAGATCAAGTATATCTTGTGGGTTGTGACATTACCATGTAAAGATGAGTGTGTGTTGGTATCAATGAGTAGAGATGGGTTAGGTTTGTAGAACCCAATAGATTACCTTATAGGTGGAATTAGAATGTTGATAGGTTGGGAATAATATTCATGTATAACCAAGATTGTTTTAAGGAGATTATTATGCAAGGCTAAATGGATGGTGAATTTTATCATTTATGGTCAGACTGACTATGAGATTGGGACTTCATATGACTTTCACCTAGTTGAAGTATGATCATACATGAGGCCCACCTATTGATGATGTGGTTTAGCTAGTATGAGAGGTTGGCTATCAAGATACCCTCCTTAGATTACTATTTATATGTTTTGTAGCATGAGACAAGATGGATGGCCATTATTCAAGTGATAAGGTGTTGGTAGGACCCTAATTTGAGTCAGAAGGAATTGGTCAAAGGGGATTTGTGTGTGAATTCCATGTGATCCACCTATTGATGGTGAATTTTGACTTGTGATAGAGGTCAGATATTTTGATTCCCTCCTTAGATCATTTTTTTTATGATAATATGATGTGAGATATAGAAATGGGGATCAATTAGTATTGGTTTGGAGTAGTTTTGTGAGAGGTTGTCTATAGAGATTCCCTCCTCAAATTGTTTTTTATGTTATGTGATGGTGAGACCCACCGTAAGTGAGAGGGGAGCAGCTACTATGTTGTGAAATTAGAGGATATGTGAATCACACCCAATGTGAGAGGTTGGTGGCACTGTTATGTTATAAGAAAGGATGTGATATTTAAATTGGTATATGACCCAACCCAGAGAATAGTGTACAATATATAACATACTAAACATATGTTTCATCCCATTGGCATTCCTCACCTGATGACATGAATTCACCAACACAGACGGTTCAAACCCCACCTGGCCTAACTATGGGGTAGTATCCAAAATCAGAAAAATATCTATACTAAGGGACACTAGATAGAGTTAAATTATAATATAGTGTAACAACCTTTCACAAAAAATACTCTCACTATTCAGGTTTCTATCACAAGGCTATAGTGGGGAGATCTAATCAAGATCAAACAAGTTACCAACCACATATACATGTGTGACACACACAAGAATCACACACAAGAATCACGCCAAATCATAATTAATCTCAATATTGAAAATAAATGATAACATAATTAATTCATGAAAATTTAATTTTACTCACCTTAAGGAGGAGGAACCGGTGGAGGAGGAGGAGGAGGCGTCGACAGTGGAGGCAACAAAGGTAGTGGAGGCAGTGTAGAGGTAGCGCAGAGGCAGCAAAGGCAGCTTGGAGGCAGCAGAGGCAGTGGAGGTAGCGAAGTAGGTGGAGGAGGAGGAGGAGGAGGAGGAGGTGCCAGTGGAGAAGGAGGATGAGGAGGCCATAGTGGAGGAGGAGGAGGAGGAGGAGATGCGGTGGAGGAGGAGGAGGAGGAGGAGGATCCGCGGTGGAGTAGGAGCTGCGGTGGAGGAGGAGGAGGAAGAGGAGCTGCAAAAGAGGAGGAGGAGAAATAGGCGCCGGAGGAGGAAGAGGAGGCAGTGGCCATGATGGAGGAGGAGTAAAAGGAGGTAGCGGCCACAGAGAGGAGGCAACGGCGGAGAGGAGGTAGCGATGTAGGGTAGGGCTTTCGCGAAAGCTTGACAGGGTGCGGGGAGGAGGAGGAGGATTCGATGGATTTTATAAATCCCACCTGGACATTTATCAGTGCTAGTAAAAAGCACTGATAAAGGGGTTCTTTATCAGTGCTAAAATGAAAAGCGCTGATAATGACCCCCTTTATGAGCGCTTTTTAGCACTGATAAAGGTTGGACTTTATCAGCGCTTTTGTAGCACTTATAAATGGTGACTTTATCAGTTCTTTTTATTTTAGCGCTAATAAAGACATAATTTATCAGCACTAATACAAGTGCTGATAAATGTATAAATTTAATAATTTTTTAATATTATTATATATTTATTGAAAATGATATTTATGATATATATATATATATATATATATTTATTAATAATTATAACTCTAAATAAATATATCTTTATTTATATTTATAAAATTATTTGAAAGGTATATTTATATATATATATATCATTGAAAATATAATAAAATATATATATATTTTTTAAATATAATGTAATTTTAATTATAAGTGTACATCTTTTAGAACATATATATTATATGGGTAACATAATGAATTATAAATCAATAACACATCAACGTGATATGTAATTGTAATCTATAAATGAACATTATTCATGCACATATATATACACACATGATATATTCATTGACCCCAATTCATTGGAAAACACATATATATACAATAATTTTAATTATACATATATATTAAAAAGTATTATATATTTATAAATAAAACAAATACATTAAATATAAACAAATATAATAAATATATATATTAAATATAATGAATTAATAAATCTAATAAATATAATGAATTAATAAATCTAATAAATCTTTTAAATCTAATAAATATATTTATTATTAATCTTATAATTTTTAAAAAATATATATATATATATAGTTATAAAATGTGTTTTTTATTTAATGTATACAATAAAAATTATCAGTGCTAAGAAAAGCGCTGATAAATGTAACCTTTCTCAGCGCTAAGAAAAGTGCTGATAAAGGGATATTTAAAGCGCTGATAAATGTACCCTTTATCAGTGCTAAAAAAATCACTGATAAAGGGTACACATTTATCAGTGCTTGTTTTAGCACTCACAAAGGGTACATTTATCAGCACTTTGTTTAGCACTGATAAAGTCCAACCCCTTTATCAGCTCTTTTCTGTTAGTGCTGATAAAGGCAAGCGCCTGTCTTGCCCAGTTTTGTGGTAGTGTATGCCACTAGCTTGACTCTCTTCGGAGGAAGAGTCTCTAAGTGATCAAGAATTTTATGAAAAGATTCTATCCAAAACATAGATGCATCATGTCCACCCTATCTAGAAAGAGTTAGAGGGAGATGAATCTGAAACTCCCCAGTCAACTAAAACATACTCAACACAACTTGCTTTGGGTCCCATTACATCATCTGCATAAAATGAGAAAAGTTATCATAGAACCAATCCTCTCCCCTAGTACCCTAATTCACTGGGTTTCCTTGCTCCATTTATATATGAACACTCTTAGAGACATCCTCTTATCACCCAACCAACATACGACATCATGGTGACATCTTCCTATAATACTAAACATTCACCTCAGAAAATCTAACACAAAGCATCCAAAGTTTCAAAAAAGAGGTCTCTCTACTAACCATAACAACCCATTACACATACACTATCCCAAAGGATATCATCACATATATTTCAATATCTTTAACCATCCCTACCATGGGTCATGGTCAACATGGGGTAAACCAAATAACATAGTCACACGTCTTTCATTAGACACCCTTTTTAAACCATTTTACCACCACAACAAAAATCTTTCTCACTTGGTCACCTTACCATTTTCACAAATTACAACAACCACA
The DNA here is from genome assembly GCA_963277665.1 of Viscum album. NCBI lineage: Eukaryota > Viridiplantae > Streptophyta > Magnoliopsida > Santalales > Viscaceae > Viscum > Viscum album. The sequence continues at coordinate 1,187,514,355 of OY728160.1, read as the reverse complement.
TTTTAACACATTTATAACTCTTCATTAAGAACCATTATTTATATATTATTTCACATTCATTCCATTTACCCATTTTAATTATCTTTATTAATCAAATATTCTTTCAATTTTTGAAAGAAAAAGAAATTCATTTTATCCCTCATGTCTCACACATCTTCCCCTTGTGTGAATACCATGATGCATGAAACCTATATCCTTAGGTACCTAAAATGATGAATAAATTCATAGCTTTATTCCATTTCATACATGAGAAAAATATCATAAAATAGTCACATAACACAACAAGTGCATTACCCAATGGTGAAATATAATTCATCTATAACAACACACATAAAGAACAACAATCCCACCCAGGGAACTTGGGTTTACCCCATACATGTGTTAGATACTCCCAAGAATTACCTCATTACCAATACCATGGAACATCCTAATATCACATATACCATCCACATATAGTAAGATAATAAAAAAGAACCATCAATGATACCACTTTGTAACATCCCCAACCTAGAGTCCACTAAAACAGTGCCCTAAGTTGAGTCACCACATGACCTCAGACATACCTCCCCATACACCAGAGGCTTTCGACTAGTAGCTAGGATATAATATATTACGTTGGGAGAATATAACCTCTTTTTCAGAGTAATCCATAATAGATAATATGAATAAAGGAAGAAACAATCAATAAATAATGAACATGCATTACCAACATTTTCCAAAATTGGGTACAAGACCACAACCAAAAGTAAACAAGTTATGTAATTTCAATACAGTATCAAGGGTAAAGAAAACACCCAAAATAATAAAAACTAAAGGATCCAAAAAATAGGTTCCGAAACCAAGTATGGTCTCCTCCTTCATGAACAACCCATGCCCAAATCAACTCTTTAGCACTGGACCTTTTCCCTTGTCCTGACCTAAAACTATGAAATCTTCTCGGGTACCCAATGGTGGCCTATGTAGGGTGTGAGTAAAACTCAGTATGCCACCACCAATGATGTTTACAAAATATATAGTCCAAATAGATAGTGTATGAATGTATTAAAATAATCACAGGATAAAAAAAAAGATAAAAGGGGTGGCATTAAATAACATTATTCACTTACACCATTTCATTATTTTTTCCATGGGTTAGGCAATTAATTTATAACACAATAGCCTATGACGTTCAACTACCATGCATAAGGGAATAATTCATTTTCCCTATCTCACTAGGGAAACCATTTCACAATCAATCACATCACACTTACCTTAGAGCCTCAGTCCGACTCCCTAACCTATGGGGTAGGGTTTAGAGCCTCAGTCCAACCTGACCCATGGGAGGATCCTCAGTCCAATATCCCACACACCACCAAGCCATGTTCACATGATTTAATAATAATTCATTATATAAACCATTCCAATAAACCATAATCAAGAAATAAAAACATCATTCACAATTCATAGTTCATTAAATACATAAATCATCATTATGCCTTATCCCATTTACACATTCCCATTTATATTCCTTAAATCACTTATGTGTTTCCATTATAAACCATAATCCATTAAACACATTCAACTTAATTCATTTAACCCATTCACAATGTTCCAAGAAACCCCTTATTCCATGTTAACAACTTGACACAACTAACCTTATTCCATTTCATAACCCAAAACAACATTTCAACACATTTATCAAAGGATATATTTCATTACAAATCAATTTTATGATTAAAATTACCATTTTCCATGTTTAGGTAATGTAACACCCCATGGGTGGCCCTATAATGGGTTTAAACAATCTCAATGCATCCCACAAGGACCGTGAGGGTTTCAATCCATCCCTTAGCCAACCTATTTTCCAAATCTTACTAAAGAATCATATTCACAACAAGAAAAAACCCAAATCACAAACACATACACATAAACCAAACATCAAGGCTATGGGATATAACTTATAGACCACCTAACTCAATTCCAAAGACAACTTCATTCCCAACCCTATACTTTAAGTCAGATCTAAACACCCTTAAAATCCCCAACCTAATATACACCATAAAAGAGGGTTTTAGAGATCCAGAAGAAGAAGAACAAATATACAAGCCCTTATATGGAAAATATAAGGAAGAGGAGTTTTAGACTCACCCGAAGCTTCGATCCTCACCCAAATACACTCCAAACATCCTAGAAACGAAGGAGATCTATCCTTGGAAATCCTTGAAAGTTTTGGTCTGTCATTAGGGTTTCTGGAGAAGAAATGTGGAGAAAATTTGGGTAGAACACATAAATCCCGAAGGGAAAAAAGGGTAAAATCACACTTTTAATGAGGCACATGGTTTGGACGCATTATTTTTTAAACCATGCACCAAACATGCACCATCCTCTGTCCAAGAGGGGATAAGTCACATGGTTACCTGGGGAGCTTTCATGGTTTAACAAACCATGCACCAACCATGCAGAATGGATCCATCCAATACTACATGATTTGGACTACCCTATTGCATGATTTACTTAACCATGCACCCATCCTCCTGGCTAGCATGGTTTGGGAACACAATTACTCCTAACCATGCACCAACCATGAAACATGCACTAGATGGCAATTTTTCCCTTTTCTTTCATGTCCCAAACCCCCTAAATTCCCCCGAACCTCCTCATAAACATGATAAACATTTCATTAAAAATAATTAGGTTATTTAAACCAGAATTTAAATAAGGACTTACCTCACCTAGAGTCCAAGATCCTACAATGAAGGTGTTTGGATACCATCAGGAAAAATTGACCAACCAATACATATTCACCATCCAGCTGGTGGTGAAGGCAGAAGCCTCTCCTTGTAGTAGAAGTCTATCGAATAGCTGGTGAAGATGGACAAAAGTATACCCTGGGATATTTTTTCACCATCTAGTTTCTAGTTTATCAATATCTATCTAATGGGTTCTACAGATTCCAAGATAGTAGAAGTAGCCACAATAGCTACTCGGTGGAGGTTACTTGGATCTTAAAATGAAATTAATTTATACTTATTTGAATTCATTACCCCCTAATAAATATAGAATGTTGCCAAATATTTTTTAGGTTATAAATAGGCCTATTTTTGGCCTTGTAATTTAAACTTCTCAAAAATCCTCTAACACTATTATGATATGATCACCAAATTGATCCCAAGAGCTCTTTCATCTAATCAGGAGTGTGACCTTATTGTAAAATTCTTCTCACTCCACCATATTTCTCATTCTATCTTAGGGATTCTTCTTATTATTTTTAGATAATTGAGAATATGCTTAAAACATGATTTCTTATAGATATCCTCTCTTTCATATTCTTCTCTCTATTTCAGTGATCACTACCTTTAAAGCGAGGGACTCAAGGGTTTCTTTCCATAACTGTTAAAAGGAACGAGAATACTTCAATTTGAGTTTTCTAGATACAACCATTAAATATCTAGGTTTTATTGTATTATTGTTAATTTCTATAACCTTTAAAAATTAATTGTTTTTTGGTATTTTTTATATCATTAAAGCCAATGGACTAATATATTAAATCCTCAATCCATTTATGTGAGAGATCTAGGGGCTCTTATTGAGATATTTTTAAACTTCCATAACAATTTTTTTCTTATTTTATTTATATATATTACTTTAGTAATAAATATTATTCAATTTATTAATTAATCATTTAATCCATTAATAAACTTAATTGTTTAATTTACAAATCACTCATTATTTTATACTTATGATTTTATAAACTATATAGCTATACTTTTTTGATTTATTTTTTTTTACTTGTAACAATTTTTTTAAAATAATTCAAAAATGTTTTAATTATTGTTATTTTTTTTTTAAAATTAGTCTTTAAAACTTTATTTATTGCTTTTTTTAAAGGGAAATTCACCCCTCTTTCCATTTTACCCTACTTCAAACTACACATACAACTTTCATTATAAATGTTTATGTAGTAACCCTTATAAAATAATTTACTGATACTAAAAATTTTGTTCTTAAGTATAATAAAATTAATAACATTTTAAATTAAAGTATTATTGTGAAATTAAACATCACTAATATCAACAATCTAAGCTCACACATTGCCTCTAAAATTAATATGTCCACCCTTCACTTTTTTTTATGTTACATAAGTTAAACTTGTTTCCTATCATGTGTCTAGAACAACCAAAATACATGTACCAATTATTGTCACTACTAGTACTCATCCCATTCTCCTAAAATAAACAAGTGTATATTTTTGGTACCTAAAATTACTTGGGTCTAGAAATGTTAACAAGTAGATCTTTTAGAACCCACATATTTCCAAAACTTTGGTATTGAAAAATTATGAGCTCTTTAGAAATATAATCCATATAATATGTAAATAATTTAAACTTATTCAATGATCAATGATTTTTTAAGTGAATCCCATTTTGTATTTAGAACAAAATAGTACACTTTTCAGAACCAAATAGTTTGACTAAGAATGTAACTTTACAAAATTAAAACCAATTCCAAAAGTTGTTTGAAAAGGTTTCAACTATCTTAAAAGCTTATCAAAATTCACCATAACATAAGTAAAATTATATATAAGAATATTTAAACTAATAATATCATATTTTAGTTTTACAACTTAATTTAGATCATTACAAGTTGAAAGAAAAATAGATCTATCATCTAGCTTAGATGTAAGTTTAAAAATTGTACCACCATCCTTAGAAAGATCTTCTTTAGATTGATCATAGTGTTTCATCATCCTATTATATATTTTCTCTAGGCTAGTCACATATTCATCCATCTATTCAAATGATGGAAAATAATTCTCATTATCTGAAGTAAAAGGGAAGGAATAATCTAAAGATAAATTCATAAGCTACTCAACTGTTACCTTAACCTGAAGCATTATTCATTCTAAGGAGTTTTTTCATAAAAATAATTATATTTTGGATATAATATCAATATTTAGATGAACCATTAAAAGTAGAAGAATCTTCAATTTCAATATACGTGACTAATTACTTGAACCATTATTTTCTTTTAGATTTTAATATTTTTTTATTCTCAATCTTATTTATTTAGTTTTCGAAAATGAAATATAATATGACCCAACTTGTTACATACATAACATGTAATGTATATAGTTTATTTCATTAATTTTTCTTCTTATAACTGAATTTTTATTAATTACGATGATCATTATGAAATTTATTCTTTATGATAATCCTATTCATACATCTCACATGTTGTGTAAATTCACCTTCACTAATTTCAAAACTAATACCATTTGAATGCCATTTAGAATATCTCTTTGATGTAGTAGGTTTTATAGTATAATATTTATAAGTTAAAACTCTTGATGTTGTATTAAACAAAACCCAATTCTTTTATTTCTTCTTCTCAACATCTCTTTTCAATATACTCATATACTACATTAGAGTTCCAATAAGTTCATCTAAACCCAACTTTATAAGATGTTTCATGTCATCGATAGTTATTATTTTAGACTCCCATTCCTTCAAAAGTATTTTAATAAATTTATCAAGAAGCATTTAATCTATTATTTATCTACCACCAAGATATTATAGGATTTTCATGATAGTAATAAAGAATTAATTCATTTGAGTCATTTATTCTCTCAAAATTAAATCAAAATCTTATTAATCAGTGTGAGACATCACTCTTCTAGTTTCTAAAACATTATAAGTTTCAAAATGTGTAGTCTCTAGTTTTCTCCAAATTCCATTCACTACTTTGTATGAAGAAATATAACTATAAATATCCCTCACCATCAAACAAAGTAAAGTATTCTGGAATTTATAGTTGTTCTGATACTCTAACTTCCACTCATGAGTACAAGTAGAAATTTCCTTATCCAAAATCTTATAATTTTAGGTCATCATTTGATAATGATCAATGCTAGTGTAAATCCAAAAATTCTTCATCCCATCTATCTAGTATTCATAGTTATCACCATAAAAAATCATAGGATGAATTAGTTTTAAATTATCTAATGTTTTAACCAGTAAACCTACTATAACAAAAGATATTTACTCTATTTACACATTAGTGTAAAGAAAAATATAAATACAAGTTTTGACACCACTTCTTGTCCTAGTATAGGAGATTTAATTCATATTTAGCATAATAAAAATTCATTGGATGGATTAGATTCAAATTATCAACTTCTTTGATTGGTAAAATTTTCATAACAAAAGATATTTCTTCTACCAACACATTAGTGTAAGAAAAAACACAGACACTAGTTTTGATATCGCTTTTATCCTAGTATAATAGCTTTAAGAGGGGGTGGATTGAAGTTGATAAATAAAATTACAAATTTTCCCACTCAAGAATGTAAATAGTATAAAAGTTATGATTTATCAACTAACCATAATATGATAAAAAATTAACAACACAGTGGAAAATAAAACTCTCAGAAGTTAAAAATATAACTAAGGTAAACAAGCCAAGTCAGAACAATTAAAATAAAAAAAATTCATGGAGTTATAAATGATAATAAGAAAACTAATATAACAGATATTAAAAAATGATATAAACCATTTCCAATTCACATGAACTCTTCTCTTTTAATATAAATATATATAAGGATTAGTACCCAGATCCAAGGGATAAAAGTTTCAAAACATGGAATTTTATTGATCAAAATAATAAGAAGATAAATTTTCTAAACCTTAAACTTCCTTGATAGTATATGATCAGTTGGAAGATCTTTCCCTAGGCTCCTCTTTGATTAACTTGATTATAAATAAGTCATTCCACATAATTCATTAAACTAAACCTTTTAGAAGATACCCATATTCCTATCCCTAGAATCTTACTAATCTCATATGATTAGAAATAAAAACTATAACTAAAGGACTCAAAGATTTTATATTTAACACCTCACACATTTAAGATCTATGTAAAACAATAAAAAATATTATAAAAAAATATCACCATAATGAGGTAGTGTACGACTCAAAATTATGAATTCAATATCTTCCATTATTTGAATCTCTAAATATATAAACTTCAATATAAAAAACTTCAATAGTAACTTCCAACATATTCATGCTCGGTTATAACAAGATCAAAATAAAATCTATCTCATATTCAAAATATTTCATCATGACTTCTCTGTGTTCTTGAAATTACATGGATCAATCAATATCACGAAAATACAGTGATTCATAAGTTACAATATGCATGAATACATAACTAATAAAACTAAAAGTAAGAGAATGTAAATTAAAGAGTGTGGTTTGATTCATCAAAATAGTGGATCTAGAAGATATCATTTTAGGGAAATTAATCAACAGTGATAGGAAGTGGATAAAACCAGATATGGACCTCATTACTAGGCATAACTAACCCATGTCTCAATAAATTATAGGTTACTAAGCACGTTATTGTTGTTCTTGGTTTTTGAGATTTATAGTTTTTTCATCCACATCGAATGTGTTTTTATTATTTATAGAATATAAGGTTTTACTCTTGGCCCATAGTGTCAAGAGGAGATGTGTTCATGCATTATATCAAGCATGTATGATTCACATGACATTCTTGTGTTTCCCTATGATTGATCACCTTGATTGTGATATAGGGGTTGGTTATTTCAAGTGTCAATTCCAACTTATATACTATTTTATAATATAAATTGATAGTGTAATATTATCTGACCAGTTCCTTATATGAATTTTGTTAATATTACATGTTAATTGATTATGTGTATATTGTATATATTGTTGACTCTCAGAGTGGGTAGGTGAGTATGGAGAGAGTGTTGGGTTATGAGACCCTTAATGTGGGGTGTGTATAGTGTAGTAGGATGCTATACTTATTAATTATCTCTTTTAATTTTGATATCAAGAATTGTGATAAATGTGTTCTGAGGAGTATGTTTGGAATTTCAGAGACATTCCACAATGATATCCTCCAGTGCAGAACTAGGAAGGAGGGGATGAGAATTACCCATTGATGGTGGAGCTAGAACTCTTTATTGTGTTAGTACTGACTATGGATGAGAAGCTACGAGAGATCTTATTATAGGTTGTATAATTGATGGATATTGAGATACCATGATCTATAGATTCTATGTTTAAGATAAAAATAGATTTCTAGAAGTAACATCCACCCCTATTTATGGGTGAGGGTGGCTCCTAGGATACTGATCTCTACATAACATATTTGACCATCTCAATGCATCCCCTTAAAAGAGGTTGAATCTAGTGACCTATTTATTTCACAAACCAACTAAACAATGGTTTCATGTATTGATATAGGATGACTAGTATATTGGATGATCTTATGACTATCAAAACTAGTTATATGATAATTCATTCTTATATATATTGAGAGTGGATAGGGTTTTTGGAGTTTATGCATCTCACCCAGAGGGATATTTCAGTTATGGAGTATACAATGCACTTTATAGAGCTTCAATTATTTATCCCAACATTGGAAGAGGATGAATTTTCCATGAATATAAATTTTATGGATAGTTTGAGGTATGATATTTGTGTATATATGAATGTATTTCACCTATTATATTTTTTAGAAGTCATGAATCATCTCCTCATATCTGAAGGAAACTTAGATGAGGGAAGAAGCTTTGGGAAGTTGAATTATATTATGGGAACATTTAGTGGGCCTTTAGGATGTTAGGAAGTGTTGGTTTAATAGTTCATTCTAGGAAGATTATGGAAATATTATCCAGAGTGGGTTTTTATCTCTTCCTACATGATGACATGGTTCTATGTAGTTTTACCAATGTGGTGGGACTGGCCATTTTTTATTTTAGTTCCACTGAAAATGGATAGAGTACCAATAATATTAGAATATTGGAAACTTATAGTGTAAATATAGGAGCACCAAGCAGTTAAATAGTGGTAAAGGATCCAGTCAGACATAGGTTTTAGGAGTAGGTTCAAGAGTTCCATATCAAAGTGGCTAGGTTTTATAGGTCATTTGATTCCTGATAGAGGATGTGGTGCCTAGGGATAAAGGAAAAATGTCATCAAGGTGATACTTATTAGGGGAGTCAGACAGGGGCTTAGGCTGGAGGTTCTGTCCAATTCAATGATATCAATCCTACTCCTTCTAATCATGATGTTAGTTCATCAATATTTTGATGTACTATTTTAGTATATTCTACTTAGTATATACTATATTTGATATGGGTGCAATGCGATCATTCATATCAGATTAGTTTTCTGATGACTTTGGGTAGACAATAGATATCCTGTATAGGGTTATGCCTATTGATACACCCTTAGGGGTGAAATAAAAAAGAATTTAGATATTTCAAGAGTGTTCTATAATAATCAAGTTTTATATATTTATATAGTATTTCTTTATGCTAGAGATGCATAGATTTGATGTGATCCTAAAAATGGATTGGTTGGATTGGTATCAATACCAAATTTATTGTTACCACTGATGAGTATCATTATCATCTACTAAGGTTAATGGTTATACCTATATCAAGGAGTGGGATCTATAGGTAGGTTGTTCTGGACCCATCCTCTAGAAACTAGGTGGGATCATGACCTAGATTTCCAATGTGATTTTGGATAATGAGGGGATGTTCCAAGTGGTATTTACTCTAATAGTTGATTAGTTATAGGATGTATATCTTTAGTATTTCTTAGGGTTACCACTCAAGGGAAACTGATTTTGTGATTGAGATGAAACTAGGTACATATCCTATATCTATTTCTCCATACAAGATGACTCCTATAGAGACTTGAGAGATAAAATATGTGATAGAGGAATTATAAGAAAAGAGTTTTATTTTCCCCAGTTCATTCCTAAGGGTTGCTTTAGACTTTTTCACCAATAAAGTGGACAATTTATGTTTATATTTATATTAATAGAGGATAAATCAGGTAATGTTCAATAATTGGAATCCTTTACATTGATGACCTATTTGAATTTTTGAGAGGTCCAAGAGTGTTTTCTATGATTTAATTGAGTATGTGTTACTATTAGTTATGGGAGAGGCCTTATAATATACCACTTAATGATTTTGGTAGAATGTATGGTCTATAAGAGTATCTCATAACATTGTTTAGCATGATGGATGTGCTAAATGTTTTTATAGACATGATGAATATGGTCTTACATCCTTATCTATATTTTTTATGTCCATATTCATAGATGATATTTTGGTATTATCCTTATCATTAGAGGACCAAGATCAATATATATAGTTTGTTTTTGGGAACACTGAGGAAGAATAAACTTTATTTAAATCCCTTAAAGTGTCAATTCTAGATTAGTGAGGTGTATTTCTTAGGGAATGCAATATCATGGGTATGTATATTAGTGGAATCCAAGAATGTTGAGGTAGTGGTTTCTTGAGAGAGTCTCAAGAGTGTCTTAGATATTTATAGTTTTTTAGTATTTATAGGTTACTATCCAAGGTTCATATATAATTTATATATATTTTCAGCACCAATGATAATCCTGACCAAGATGGGGGTGAATTTCGATTGTTTGGAATCTTGTGAGAGGGCCTTCCAGAAGTAAAAATGGAGTTTGATGACTATGTCAGTTCTGACATTACCTCAGTCAGCTAAGGAGCATATTATTTATTATGATGCATCAAGGGTTGGTATTTGAGTGGTTTTTTATGTATGATGCATAAGTGGTTGCTTATATATCCAAGATATTGAGGGTGTATAAGAAGAACTGTATGACTCATGATATGAAGTTAGTAGTAGTGGTGCATAATTTGAGGAGTGGTCATTATCTTTCTAAGAGAGGGGTTCATGATGTATAATAACTATAAGAGCCTAAAGTATATTTTTATCACAATGTAACTTAATACTTTAGAATTATATATTGGTTAAGTATATTTATCCATTCAAAAGTGAGTTGGAAAATACCTATATAAAGGGGAACATCATCCCTAACATACTACGTAGGAACACTCAAGATTAGGTGGTGTGTGAATCAAGTAGCAAGAGGTAGAATATGGTCCTCTTCACTAATATGTATCTTGATGTTTAGGAGTATCAGGGAAGAGTGTCCCTAATATACATGTATCTTACCTTTTCACTCCTCGATAGGGTGAAGGAGATCCAACTATAAAATTATAACTATTTATATATGAGACATACTTTATATAGTTAGAGATGCCAGTTGATTGGTTTCTAAAAGATGATGTGATTATCTTTGTTCAAGGTTAGGTTATAGTCCCTAAGTGCTTGAGTAGGGAGATGATGAGGGACCCACATGCCTCAAGATGGGATGTTCACCCAAGGCTTACCAAAATGTACCATGACATTTACAAATTGCATTTTTGGTTAGAGATGAAGAATGACATAACAAGTTCTATCACAAAATGCTCTATATATTAGTAGGTGAAGCATAAGCATCGGAATCCCACATGTCTCCTTCATCCATTACCCATTCCCGAGTGGATGTGGGATTATGTGACCATGGACTTTATAATGGGGTTTCCAAGGAAACCCTAAGGAAGTGATTCCCATTGGGTTTTTTGGCTGGTTGACTAAGGTTTCCCATTTTCTATCAATTTGAGAGATCTTATATGTTAATGAAATAAGAAAGCTCTATGTTTTGGAGATTTTTAATTTTTATTGGGTGTCAAGGAGCATCGTATCAAATCACGATTCTCACTTTACTTCACACTTTGAGTGAGGTATGTAGATTGAACTTCATACATAGGTGAACTCGAGTACTGGCTACCATCCTTAGGAAAACATGTATTTTGATAGTACCATCAGAATACTGGAGGATATTTTTCAAGATTGCATCATTGATTTAGGGGGTTCACGATAGATTCATCTTTCCTTATCTAAGTATTCTTATAATTGTAGTTAATAGGATTCTATTTAGTTGGTACCCTTCAAGTCTTTATACAATAATCCTTTTTGATAATCTATATGCTGATTAGAGGTAGGGGAATAAAATATTATCTAGTTTATTCTCATGTAAATAATTTCATAACAAATAAATATTATCAAGAAGTGGTTAGAAAATTATTGGATCAGATATAGATTGTATTCCAATTAGTGATTCCATTATCTTAAGTTTGAGGTGGGTAGATGGGTATTTTTATGGGTTTCACCTATATTAAAAAATCATCATATTTATAGGCATGGGGAATTAGGACCTATGATCATGATTTAGTTTATGATTATTGAGAATATTGGTACAATAGAATATCAGTTATCTCTTCCTCTGTATTTTAGGGAACTTCATGATGTGTTTCTTGTCTCACAACTTTGAAGATTCATCCCAACACATCCCCTGTAATCTATACTAACTATGACAAGCTAGATATTGATGAATATTTTGAAGATTGGTATGTTTATATTATAGATTTAATTGAGAATAATCTTTATGGGATGAAATTTTCTTTGGTATGAGTGTAATAGCTTCAAAAAAATATCTAGGAGGAGATGTGGGATTAGGAGTTTGATATGTGAGCCCAGTGGCTAGAGATTTTCACTAAAAAGGTTCTGTAATGCTCAATGACGCAACTCAATAGTGAGGAACTATATGGTGGGGAGTTTATAAAACACTTAATATTTTCAAAGTATCATCCCAAATTAATTTTTTAAAAACCCCATGTATTTCCATTATTTTTTAATATTAAAGGTATTGGAAAGGGAAAAGTGGTCATTTTAGGGAGTCACGAGTCATTATAGGACATCTGTATAGATTAAAAAAACAATTAAATATCGGGTTGACTGGTACCATGAAATTGTTAAACCCTCCATTTTAAGTGGTTTCCTTTCCCAACCCACGGGCTGAGGGTGGGTATCCAGTTTTCACCAGGAACCTGGTGGTGGTCAGACTGGTAATCAGTGGACACCTTCTTGTTTTTTAAAATTTTAAATTAATTAATTAATTAATTACATTATACACCTAAGTGGGGAGTGTTCCTTTTTTATTCATCTCCCCAGGTGTGAAAACCCCTCTCCCATTCCTCCAATCTCCTTTTTTTTATCAAGTGAGCGATCCTTTGTTCCTTGGCCATTTCATGTTCTATGTATTGTAAGATATTTCCATAAATAAGTCTTAGGCTCCTCTTGCAGCCTTCTTCATGTTTATTTTTCATTTCATTGGTTATAACTTGGTAACCCTATATTGGGGTATTTTTCCTAGTTGAGTTATTTATTTATCCTAGTCTTAGTTATTCCAACAATTTATCTTATGAATGATTCTATTATTAAGTGGTAGGTGGTACCTATCATTTACATAATTCAATGATCATTTATCATTATATGTGATGTGTGGTTGTAATGAACTTGAGTATTTGAATTATAATTAAATTTCAAATGATATATTTTACTATTTTAAAACTAGAAAATCAAGCTCAATCCATAGGTGGTCTGTTGGAAATTCATATGAAAAGAGTGGATCACTAAGGGTGGTGATACTTAACAAATTATATGGGTATTGATGGTGGGAACCTGTAGTGGTGTCCTAGATTGGGATATGACCTAATGGACATGGGGTGAGTGTTCAATGATGATTATTTTTTAGGGGAAGTGTTACTTAGAGATACTAGCTTGGCGGTAGATATAAATAATAACGGGATTGTGAAATTAAGTTGTGTAGGAGATGACCCACCTAGTGCGATCTATAATGAACTGATATTGAGAGATTTCTTAACCCTTGGGAACCCTTGGACATTCATGTGTGTTCTTAGAATGTTAAATTTTATCTTTTAAATTGTGAAATGTGAATTTTTCCTTATGATTGTTTAAGCTTGGAATGTATATGAGTTATGTGACATGGGTTTGGTTTGGGAAAACATTCCAACCATGGGAACATGGTGTTATGGAATTTTTATATTATTATGGGTCATGAGGTCATCCAACCATGTTATTGTAATATATTTGTAAAGTGGGTTGGGTGATCAGGCCAACCATAGGTGTGTGAAATGTGATGGAACAAGTGATGCATCGCCAGAAGAATTTAATGATTAAGTGAATATGGAGCTTTGAAATGTATCCAAATGATTAAGGATTAAAGGTAATTCCACCCATTGAGGTTTCTCTGAGCTTAAATACTAAATCACTAATAATGGAGATACACTACCAATTTTAGGCAATGGGAAGAGGCTAAAGCAACAAAATTTCAAGGAAAGCTTAAAAATTCATAGGATTAAAGTATAACCATTAAAAAGGAGTGAAAATATATTATAAAGAAAAAATATAGAGAGATTAATAACCCAAATAAAATCACAAGTCATTGGGGAACTCAAAGGTCACATAAAAATCATAAAAACCACTTTCCCATTCTAATTACTAACCCCAAGAACTAAAGTAGAAAAATTACTTCTTAATGATGATTTTCCCCATGTTATCTCTCATATTTAATGTGATAATACGAATTTAATTCCCTTTTTATGTGGATATGTCATTTTGGGCCCCAAATAAATGCATTGTGGCCTAATATTGTGTTGGATGTCAAAAAGTTTGAGATAATCTAATTTGAATAACAATTATGCTTAAAATTATTGTCATGCCCAAAATTATTCTCCTTGGGTTGAATTTGATCTATATCATTCCCTCCTGTGTGGAGAGTATTTTCCCTCAAATCTATGGTATCATTTTTTTTCAATGTGTGTAGACAAGTTCCGAATGTTTAATTTTATGGAAACACCACCAAAATTATTGGGTAAATTGATATTTTAGGCATTTTAAAACTTGTTCAATTACTTTGAATGGAAGTTCAGCTCGTGGTACCATCTTACTCTTCCCATGGCTACTCTGGAATATGCAATGGAGTGTATAAACTAGTCTTGAAATGAATATTTACTCTTTGACATGTACTGCATCTCAAAAGAATTTATTTTACATATGTATACATCTTTGGCTAGTACAAATGACCCTTTAGTGTCACCAAGGTTTTATGGATTCCAAAATGACCAGCAAGTCCTCCTTTATGTGTCTTATGGATGAGAAAGTCCCTATAATTACTCTTTGAAATACACAACTAATTTCTCTTGAAGAGAAACCCATAATTCACAAAATAATCCTCCAAAAATCCATTTTTAACATTGAATTAAAATTGAATTTAACTCCATATAATGCTTATAATATTATTTTATAAGATAAAATAAAAGAATTCGAGCATCTAGAATGGTAAGTAATGCATAACATTATGATAAATCATCTGCCACTGAGTTATCTTGTGACTTATTTTATTTTGACACAATTAATAATGATTCAATGAATTCCACCAAATTTTCATGCCTCAAACACAACTTGTACTAACCATTGATAAATCTCAATTCCTAACAGTTAGAATGAAGAAACAATTGTTCTGGTCTCAAATAATGAGACCAATGATATAGGGATCACACAATCGTATAAAATTCCTTATCATAGGTTCTATAATTCCCCCATGAATCATTCAACTTCTCATTGAAATATGCAATGTGATGCTTGATTTGTATGAGAACCGCACCAATCCTAACTCTACTAGAACCATACCCCACTTTAAAGAATTGATCAGAATCATGTAATTCCAAAAATAACACTTCAAATAAATTTTTATTAATGATTCAAAATTCTTCATTTTCTGATTTTTACCAATCAAATTTCCCATTTTTCAAGAATTCGGTGATGGGAGCCATGATAGTGTTGAAATTGGAAACAAAGAGATGATAAACAGTTTCCAAACCATGAAAACTTCTTACATCTATGATGGATTTCAGTGATAGATAGGACTTGATTGCTTACACTTTTTATTAATCCACCATGATGCCTTATTTGAATACCACATATCCTAAAATATCAGTTTAATTTAAAATAACTCAAAATTTTCCAAATTTTTTATATCTTTTATTCCCGTAAAATTCTAAATACCTACCAAAAATGATCCACATGGCTCTCTACATCCTTACTGTAAATCAAAATATCATCCAGATTAAAAACAAAAAATTTACCAATAAATGGTTTTAAAACTCCATTCATGTGTCACATGAATATACTAGGAGTATTTGAGAGGCCGAATGGAATGACCAGCCACTCAAAAAATATACCTTTGGTTTTGAATATTATTTTACACTCATCCCCTTCCTTAATTCAAATCTGGTGGTATCCACTTTGAGGATCAACATTCAAAAAGACTGATGAACCATGTGATTCATTAAGTATATCATCAATTTGTGGAATGGGATACCTATATTTGATGGTAATATTTTTGATAACTCTACTATCAATATACATGTGATACGTACCATCTTTCTTCAGCACCAATAATGATGGAATTGAACATGGGTTCATGCTTGGCCTTATAAATCCTCAATTAATCAATTCCTTCAATTGCTTCTAAAATTCCATTGATTCCCTAGGATTACACTGATATACTAGTTTATTAGGAAATTTAACACCTAGTAAATGAACAATATGGTTTTCAATGACTCTAAAGGGAGTTAATACACCTGGAAGATCATTAGGAAAATGTAACACCCCAGGATTTCTATGGAATCCCGCCTTTTTAATACATAACTTTTCATCACATTTTACATAAAGAGAATATTTAAAGTCTAGTGTTCTGGAAATCAGGAACATAAACATGAAAACAACATAAAACATTCTTCTAAACCACTTGTAAGGCTTCATCATAGGTTCATCCTATGTACATTTACTGCATCTCATATCCAGGAGATAGACATCAAAGGAAAGGGTGAGCAGAAGACCCAGTAAGGGTAAACAAGGGAATCAATGTACTTGTGATATCAATAAGAACTTGAATAAAAACATAAAGACATGAGCAATGGAATAATAGGCATATCATAAAGAAAAGAACTTGGAACACAACTTGAATATTTGGCTACAACATTTCATTTATACATTAATGAACATATCACCAAGGTCCATCCCCAAGGTGTCATAAAAATTACCAAGGTTATTCACCAAGGTATTGTAAAACTTTTCATCTCTAGAGATTAATTCTTTACCCAATTTATTGGAGCGCTTTCAGGGCACAAACTTAATATGTATTTACTTTCATGTGATCCACATAGATCATAATAAAACATTTCATAAATAACCCATAGAGAATGAAAGAAATGGGTTTCATCTCAAAATCATGATGTTTTAAAAGTTCTTAAAAATAAGATCATTATGTCATTTATAACCCATGGAAAGGGAGTGAGGGTTATATGTATGTCAATTCCAGAATCAAATATATCATATTTATATATTTACGAACACCCATAGAAATGAAATAGGTCTGTGTATTCACATAAATGAAACAAGATAATTTCTTGAGAGAAGGAGATAGAAATTTTGAGACGAAATTTCTGCAGCATAACGTCTATATAACATGGTTTTAGAAAACAATAAAAAGAGAGGGTACAAGAGTAACCCACTCATAAATAACTTATAATACAATATAAATGGAGAATAACATTTAGATAAGAACATGGTATGGGAATCTGAATGACATACCACAAGAAAAGGAAAGATGAAAGAAAAGATAAGTTGCGATTCCTTTTACAAAAAATTCGGCAGCCTAACTGTGTCACTTAAAAATTCAGAAAATAAATTGGTGAGAGCGGAAAGGGTCTCTCAATAATTAGACATGAAATGGACAGAAATGAGAACATATAAGAACATAACCTCAACATAAATATATGGAAATTAGACTACACAACATAAAGGAAGTCGTGACTTAAAAGAGGAGGGTGAAAGGATCCCTTACCTTGAAGAGTAACCTCGAAATCTTGAAGTTTGGGACCTTGGGAGGCTTGAGGGCACCTTGGGAGGACTCCTAGGGAGGTAAAGAGACCAAAACTTCATTGTGGAGGATTTGGAAATGAAATGAATGAGGTAAAGAATTGGTATTTATAGGAGAAGTGAGGGGACAAAGAATTAATTGACAAGGTAAAATTCATACCTTATCTTACTATTCATAAGTTGAACAGAATTATTGCATAATTATTACATCCTTAATGATGTCATTAAACACCTAAAACTCAAAAATGGTATTTTCACTATTCACCGAAAATTAAAATTTCTTAGAAAAATCCCAAAATTTCACCTTAACCAAATATCGATGTTCTGATTTCAAAAATGAACTTCATTTTATGAAAATAATTTTCTAAATGGTTTTAATTTAATTTTTAAATAAAAACACTATTCACGAAAAATTCAACTGTTTCAGAAAAATCCCAAAAATTCACCTTAACCAAATATCGATGCTCTGATTTCAAAAATGAACTCCATTTTATGGAAATAATTTTCTAAATATTTTTAATTTAATTTTTAAATAAAAAACATTATTCACCTGAAAAAACTAATACTTAACCAATAATTTCTGAAACAGTTATTTACCCATTTTATTGAATCACATTACTTAATCAAGGTGCTTAAATTATATTAATACTTTTTAAGTGAAGTTAATTAATCTATTTGGTCATATTACTAATCATAAGCATAAAATCACTATTCATAATTTACTATTCACCAAAAATTAAGTTGATTTTATTAGACTCTAAATTTTACACTGAACACAGCTGTAAAAGACCATTTTTTGAAAATCATTACACATTATTAATTATTTAAGGTTTACATAAATATTTTTAAAATATCCTTTTTGTTAAATTCATCAATAAAATGCATACTGTATTTATCTGGACATTTGAAAATTCACAAAATTCACTATAAGAAGAAATCACAATTTTTAATTAAATTAAAGGATTACACAAGGCAGTTACAGTCTCATTACATAACCCCTTATAAAACCAACATAGGACTAAAGAGTAAGGTGTGCTAGGGTGATAGAATCTTGGGGCGGCTCGGCCAGCATTGCCCGAGTAGTGATTTCTATTAGCATGAAATTCTCGTGAAGGCGATTCCATTCCAGCTTCACATGAGGAAGTTCGGCTTGGGTTTGGTCCAGAGAAAAGACAAAGGTGATACATCCTTCCCGAGTTCCATCAGATGGGCTTTGATAGGCCCGAGACTACTGGATGGGGCCATTGAATCTTCTTTCTATATTAATTAATCAAGATCACTTGTATTTATAGACAATAATCACAACATTTAGTTTCCAACAGTCATATAACATTCGAAACCCAATGATATTATTTTAATTATACTCATTTTGTTAAATGAAATAGTTTTGTTGAGTATAAAATAAAATAACACACAATGTTAGGAAAAAAATTTATTCAAAATTTTTGGTCGTTACAATCTTCCCCCTTAAGAAATTGCATCCTCGAAATTTTAAAATTGGGCTTGTAAATTTCTTTTAAAGTCCCACATTGGAAAAAGAGTCGGTAAAAATATTACCTTAAAAGAAAGAAAGGGAAGTACGAAGGTCACCCCAGTTAACCCATACTAGTATTCCATGTAGGAAAACATGGATATAGAAGAGAAAACAAAGGGTCAAGTTCAGATGGAGAGTGATAGAAAACTTGATTTGGAGAAAATTAACCACAAGAAGATCACAAACTTAAGATGTGTTAAACAGTCCTTGATTAACCAGTAGGAAACATAAACCAACAAATTTTTGTTTTACGTTCCTTTTCATAATTTTGAGGAATTCATTTACTATATAGAATAAAAACATAAGGAAATATACTTACCTTCAAGTAGTGTTTCATCCCTTAATAAGTTTATTCCAAGGATAATATTTTCTCCAAACAATGAGCATTCAAAAAGACTTGGTCTCATCAAAAGCACAAGAATCATCTTCTAGAGAATCACATAATCCAAAAAAGAATAACTATATTTTTCCCTTGTCTTTAGTCATCAACTAAAACTAAAATGGTTAGTACGAGATCATATAATCCCCAAAAAGGATAATCCTTTATAAAAAGAAATATGAAAATTAATCTCCAAAATTCAACAAAATTACCCAAAGTTCCAAAAAGACCATTCAATACACAACCATCCTTAAAATTCTTCAGAATAATCCAAACTAATATTGGAACCCAAAACTTAGAAAGATTTAATCACATAGTCTTTTCCAATAAATCTTAACATTTATCTCTAAATAGCATCGACTACTATTAAAGTCTCATACTAAAGTCCAATTAACCTATTCACATATTATCTATGCTAGGTTCATCATTTTCCAGAAATAACCCAAATCACCATATGACCACAATAAATACATAAATTCTTACAAAAAATAAAATAAAAAATTAAACCATTCCTCCTCAATTTAAATCCTGTAGTATTTTATTTTCCTTAGGCATATAGTACTCCAAAAGAGAAAACATCGTCCAAAATAACCTTTATCATTTAATCACCAAATCATTTTCCTATACAAAGGATATCCATTTGATAAAACATAAGTTTTCAAAATCAACTTATTCTTGATCCATAAAAATAGCAGGTTCATTAGTTAGTCTGAAGGTCATAACAAAAAACTCATAATGCCCATATCTTGATTGGAAGGAATTTTTTGGAATATCATCATTCTTCACCCTCAATTGATGATAACCAGAATGAAGATCAATCTTAGAGAAGAATTGAGTCCCACAAAGTTGGTCAAATAAGTCATCAATTATTGGAAGAGAGTATTTGTTCTTCACTGTGATCCCATTCAGTTCTCTATAATCAATGCATAGCTGCATCGATCCATCTTTCTTCTTCACAAAGAGAACTGGTTCTCCCCAAGGAGACATACTTGGTCGGATAAACCCATTTGCCAAAAGATCTTGGATTTTTTTTCATTAATTCCTCTAGCTCCACATTTTCCATCCTATAGGGGGTCTTTGACATCAGATGAGATCCAGGTACGAGTTCAATGGAGAACTCTACCTCTCTTTCTGGGGGAGGTCCAGGTAACTCCTTAGGAAATACGTCAACGTATTCCTAGACTATGGGGACATTTTATAAAAGAATAAATCCTTCATGAAAAACTTATTTCATTTACAAATGTTTTAAATAAAAAGGATTTTATGTCTTAAAACTTCATGCTCAGACGATTACATTTTCCTATAATTCCTTCATAATGATTTATAAGAAGCTTGCGATTAACCAAACATATCCCCCGGGAGTGTCGTAACCAAGAGTGCAACAAGGCCCATTGTCGTGTACCCGTTCCTGTTCGAGTCTAGCTCGAAGTAGTGTTTCCAGGTTTTACCCCTATGTACATCTGTGCTAGAGCCACCTCTACCTGCTCGTATCCAGATAGGGATGTATTTTCTTGATAAACCACTTACTCAATACTCACCAAAATACCAGGAATATTTCCTATATTTAAACTTTTCTATAGGGTTCTTCCTATAGTTTTCATATCCTAATTTCAATAAATAACTGAACTATCCTTTGATACAAACTATGGCATCCCGCCTTTTTAATACATAAATTTTCATTCAATTTTACATATAGAGGATCTTTAAAGTTTAGTGTCTTGGAAATCAGGAACATAAATATGAAAACAACATAAAAAATTCTTCTAAAACACTTGTAAGGATTCATCATAGGTTCATCCTATATACATTTACTGCATCTCATATCCTAGAGATAGACATCAATGGAAAGGGTGAGCATAGGGCCTAGTAAGGGTAAACAAGGGAATTAATGTACTTGTGATATCAATAAGAACTTGAATAAAAACATAAATACATGAGCAATGGAAGAATAGACATATCATGAAGAAAAGAACTTGGAACATAACTTGAATATGTGGCTACAAAATTTCATATAGACATTCATGAACATATCACCAAGGTCCATCCCTAAGGTGTCAAAAAAATTACCATGGTTATTCACCAAGGTATCATAAAACTTATCATCTCTAGAGATTAATTATTTACCCAATGCATTGGAGTGCTATCAGGGCGTTCCCTTAATATGTATTTACTTTCATGTGAGCCATATAGATCATAATAAAACATTTCATAAATAACCCATAGAGAATTAAAGAAATGGGTTTCATCTCAAAATCGTGACGTTTTAAAAGTTCTTAAAAATAAGATCATTATGTCATTTATAACCCATGGAAAGGGAGTGAGGGTTATATGTATGTCAATTATAGAATCAAATATATCATATTTATATATTTATGAACACCCATGGAAATGAAATAGGTCTAGGTATTCACATAAATGAAACAAGATAATTTCTTGAGAGAAGGAGATAGAAATTTTGAGATGAAATTTCTCCAGCATAATGGCTATATAACATGGTTTTAGAAAACAATAAAAATAGAGGGTACAAGAGTAACCCACTCATAAATAACTTTTAATATAGTATAAATACAAAATAACATGGAGATAAGAACATGGTATGGGAATCTGAATGACATACCAAACGAAAAGGAAAGATGAAAGAAAAGAGAAGTTGTGATTCCTTTTACGAAAAGTTCGGCAGCCTAACAGTGTCACTTAAAAATTCAGAAAATAAATTGATGAGAGTAGAAATGGTCTCTCAACAATTAGACATGAAATGGACAGAAATGAGAACATATAAGAACATACCCTCAACATAAATATATAGAAATTAGAAGACACAACATAAAGGAAGTCGTGACTTAAAATAGGAGGGTGAAAGGATCCCTTACCTTGAAGAGTAACCTCGAAATCTTGAAGGTTGGGACCTTGAGAGGCTTGAGGGAAACTTGGGAGGACTCCTAGGGAGGTAAAGAGACTAGAACTTCATTGGGGAGGATTTGGAAATGAAATGAATGAGGGAAAGGATTGGTATTTATAGGAGAAGTGAGGGGACAAAGCATTAATTTCCAAGGTACATCTCATACCTTATCTTACTATTCATAATTCGACCAGAATTATTGCATAATTATTACATTCTTAATGATGTCATTAAACACCTGAAACTCAAAAACTGTATTTTCACTATTCACCAAAAATTCAACTTTCTCATAAAAATCCCAAAATTTCACCTTAACCAAATATCAATGATCTGATTTCAAAAATGAACTCCATTTTATGAAAATAATTTTCTAAATATTTTTAATTTAATTTTTAAATAAAAACACTATTCACTGAAAATTCAACTGTTTCAAAAAATCCCAAAAATTCACCTTAACCAAATATCTATGCTCTGATTTCAAAAATGGACTCCATTTTATGAAAATAATTTTCTAAATATTTTTAATTTAATTTTTAAATAAAAAACACTATTCACCCAACAAAATAATACTTTACCAATAATTTCTGAAACAGTTATTTACCTATTTTATTGAATCACATTACTTAATCAAGGTGCCTAAATTATATTAATACTTTTTTAAGTGAAGTTACTTAATAAATTTGGTCATATTACTAATCATAAGCATAAAATCACTATTCACAATTTACTATTCACCAAAAATTAAATGGATCTTATTAGACTCTAAATTTCATACTGAACACAGCTGTAGAAGAAAATTTTTTGAAAATCATTACACATTATTAATTATTTAAGGTTTACATAAATATTTTTAAAATATCCTTTTTCTAAAATTCATCAATAATATGAATACTATATTTATCCGGACATTTTAAAATTCACTAATTTCACCATAAGAAGAAATCACAATTTTTATTTAAATCAAAGGATTATACAAGGTAGTTACGGTCTCGTTACATAACTCCTTATAACACCATCATAGGACTTAAGAGTAAGGTGTGCTAGGGTGATAGAATCTTGGGGTGGCTCGACCAACATTGCCCGAGTAGTGATTTCTATCAGCTTGAACTTCTCGCGAAGGCGATTCCTTTCCATCTTCACACGATGAAGTTTGACTTGGGTTTGGTCCAGAGCAAAGCCAAAGGTGATACCTCCTTCCTGAGTTCCATCAGATGGGCCTCGATCGACCTGAGACTACTGAATGGGGCCATCAAATCTTCTTTCTATATTAATTAATCAAGATCACTTTTATTTATAGACAACAATCACAACATTTAGTTTCCAACAGTCATATTTACCAACAGTCATGTAGTAGTCGAAACCCAATGGTCTTATTTTAATTAAACTCATTTTCTTAAATGAAATAGTTTTGTTGAGTATAAAATAAAATAACACACAATGTTAGGAAACAAAATTTATTCAAAATTTCGGTCGTTACAATTTCATAGTACGTTATCTCTTTAAAGTAATTCAATAGCTTGCGCCACACACATCAACAAATTTGAGCACACCACGACTTACCAAACTAGCCGTTAAAATAGAAGTTATGAATAATATTAAATTAATTTTAATTTTTTATTACTCCATATAATTTTATCATCCATATTATGTGTTTCTTAGACATAATATAAGAACAAATTTAAATTTTCATATAAAAGAAGTATTTTTCAAAAAATACATATTTACCGCCTTTTAATGGAGAACCCTTTTTAAATCAAATATTTAACACTTATATATATTCAATTTAATTAAATTTAATTCTTATTTCTAAGTAGGACATAAAAATTTATATTGTATAAATTTTTGGTACTTTTCTGATAACATTCATATTTTGATGAATATTGAAAAATACTAAATTTTAATTAAAAACAACTTTTTTAATCGAAATAATTTATAGTTTTAAATTATGAATTTGAGTGGTTTTATAGTATAATTAGATTATATTTTTACCATTTAATATAATTTAGGTCATTTTAAGTAATATAACATTTAAATTGGATATAAACAAATGTCAATCTTTTGATAGTTTTTACTTCTTAAAAACCCGCTTTTTGGTTTTGACAATGAGAATTAATTTTAAATTTATTAATGAAACTTCTATGTTTTATATTTGGTAAAATAGACATATTTTTTTAATTTTTCATATCAAAATTATCTTAGGGTGAATTTTTGGTATTTTTCTAAAAACATTGAATTTTTTGGGAATAGTGAAAAATAGTACCTTATTGTTTAAAACCAACTTTTTATTTAAATAATTAATATTTTTGTTTAAACTTGTCTTAAAGTAAAAATAGATACATAATACATATATTAGTCTAATGTAATTCAATGGAGTAATTTCATAATAATATTAGACATATAATTTTTTATTGAACATTTTTAACATCTTTTACCCACCTTCTAGGCACATTTGCAAATTTGCATAAAATGTAATTTTACCGCTTCTATGAATTGAATTTCAAAAATCTGAGAGACACAGTTGAAATTAGTAAGTAAAATGTGGTTCAATAGGATGAAAATAATTTTTGGTGAATAGTAACTTTTGAATTTTATTTACCACGGTTAAAAGTCAATAGGGTAATTAAAGGTAAAAATGATATTATAATTACCCTAACACATGTACTAATTCAATTAGATAAGTTTATTTCGACATAAATCATCCTTATTAATAAAATATGATGCTTTTTTATCCACTTGGATTAGATTAGGACATTTATTATTATTTTATTTAAAGAAGAGTTAAAAGTGTTAAATTCAAATTTCAATAATTAAACCATTTTTAATATAGGGTTATACATAAGCTAAATTAAACTATAAATATTAATTATAAAGATACAAATATTTCATACATCATGATATTTTATTTATAATTTTTATACATTAAATAATTAAATTTATTTATGACACAATGACGATGAAACAATTACCTTATTAATAAAAGACTAAAATAATTGATGTTATAAATATTAAAATAAATTTAAATTGAGACTTTTTATACATTCCACAAATTTTATAGATTAATATAACATTTTAGGGTTGATTTTATGATTTTTTTATAAGTAATCATTCTTTTATGACTTTCACAAAATCCAAATACTAAATAGTTTCAAATTTGACATAAATGAGTTTTTAAAACAAATACTATTTTATTAAATGATATAATATTACTAAAAATCTAAAGTTTGTCCAAAGGAATTAAAAAATGTTATATATGTTATTAATGAACCACTTGAGGTTCTCTTGGAATTTTATAGTAAGTTTATTAACCACGTAATATAAAAATACAAGAAGACATTGTAAAAGTTAAACTATTTAACTAAGAGTTAAATCTAAAAGATAAGGTTAATATGTTGACCTAAACTTGTCTAAAACCTATTGGTTGAGAGTATTTTGACTCATCCCCACATTATACTTTAAATAAATCCATTTGTATCCATTATAAACCGAAAATTATTTTATAATAAAATAATATTTCAAGCTTTTCGTAAAGTGACCCTCACCTCTCTTATAAAAGGGTACTTACCCTTCTCTCAAAATGACACCTCCAAATCCATTTGGCCGGGCGTACCCCTAATAAAATATCTTACCAACTACCCTCAATGAAACATAGAGGCCTTACTTTGATCAGAAAGCCAATCTAAGGATCCCTTTTGATCAAATAAAAAAGGAAGCACCCGAAGAAGAGGTAATAATTTCATCACCTCTTTCAAAGTTATTTTCTTCTTCCACTCCCCCTTTCTTTGTTGTTTCCATATGAAAATAATAACTCCAATACCTTCTACATACTGTGATGTTATTATAAATATGTTATAACCATATTCATTATTCTATCCATCCTATGAATGACAATGTCACAATATGTGCATATGTATGACTTACCATCTCCACGTCATGGGGTAGTTTGTTATTCAACACTTAATTATTTGGATGGGTATAGTAATGAGTATAATTTATGTAAATAATAAATAAAACATGTTAATTATTCTTTATATATTATATACCATCCAATTACATACTATTTCACCATAAATAGAATGGTATTGTCACTTGTGCGTACGTATGGATTATTGTCTCCACGAACGCGATGAGATTCATTCCTCATCATAACCATTCTAAAATAATTTTAATTTTATGATGAAAAAAAGTTTAAGAAATTAATATAATTATAGATATGAATAAAATACATTCTATCCATAACAAAAATGACTTACGTTACAAAACTTATAAAGGAAAATGAATCAGTTAACACTTGAAACAATGATACTACTGAAATATTTTTAACAAAACAATATTATAAGATCATATATAATATCATATTTATGTATATGGTTCTGTTATAATTTAATAATAATGATTTAAATATTATAAAGGAGGTTAAAGTACCCTTGAACAAGGAAAGGTACAAGGTAAGGGTTAATTCTACAATCTCTTTATTTATCTGAGGTTGTTTTTACGTAAGTATCTACTAAGACTTCTTTATCATACACATTTGTGTTTCTTAAAAATGAATTTCAAAACATTTTTACTATTTCTTAGACTATGGGTTAAAGTTATTTATACCCTTGTTTCAATTTTTATAAAATGTTTTGAAAGTAATATTTCCATCGTTTTCCAAACAAGGTACTTTATGACCTTTTAGACAAATTAAGGAAAGAATGTTTTTTAAACTTATACGGTGGGTAAAAATATTTTCCACCATTATAAAACCTTCTAAACTTCCATTAAAAGATTATAAGAATATTTTCAAAATAAATTTTCTCTTTTATAATTATGTGACTTTTAAATTA
This sequence comes from Viscum album, assembly GCA_963277665.1. Taxonomy (NCBI): domain Eukaryota; kingdom Viridiplantae; phylum Streptophyta; class Magnoliopsida; order Santalales; family Viscaceae; genus Viscum; species Viscum album. The sequence goes on along the minus strand of OY728160.1, from coordinate 1,187,487,018 downwards.
TTTCAAAATAGAAAGATATATTTCTCTCAAATAGTTTTGATTTCATCTATGTCAACATCCTTTGATGGATTTTACACTTGTTTGAAGTTGATTTATTATGATAAAATATTCCATAATGTATTTAAGGTTTTTTGACATGTTTGACTATGGATGTATTATTTTTATACCATTCATGGTTTATGGTTAAAGTATTAACATTTTGTATGCTAGTTTTAATACGAATGTTTATGTTATGTTTCGACCTTTTCATATGAAGAATGAATTGGATGTAGTAAGTGATGGATGGAGCCCGCTATAGCTCTTTAATGCATTGGTATGTCTCATGAGACAAACTAGTGTCTTGGAAGAAGGACTTAACAAAATATTATTTGTAGTCTTAGCATGAGGCGTTGACTAGGTGGTTATGATGTTCGACATTATGCATTCCATCATTATGAAATTAGCTATTGATATTACATGTGATTATTTGACTAGTAGAATATCCCTGTGAGTAAGTAAATGGAATTATTTGATTTATCTTCACCATATTATGATGAAGTTTAAGTTTAAAAGGCCTGTGTTTTAGTCTTATACAATTCCTTAAATGTTTATTCTTATTTATGATAGTTTCCTCTATATCATTGTCCTTACTGAGCATCTGAGCTCACCCCTTTATTATGTTTTCTTTTTCCCAGGATGTGAAGAATTATATTATGATTAACCTACAGGGATATGCCAAAGGATATGAGTGTGTTCAAAGGGGACATAATATTTTTTATTTCATGATGTAATGTAAAACTTATGTATGTATCTAGTACTTCCAAGGCTACTAAACTAATTGGTATTTCGAGACTTGATCTCTTGTGATCATAATAATGTTATGTAATAATGCACTGAATCTAGGTAATTGGGGTCAATGCATTACATAAAAAAAATCATGATATTCCTCAATCAAAGAATGAGATAATGGATGGTGACGACTCTTATCCTCATGGAATAAATTTTACATCATCAATAAATAAAAAACAGATTTTTCTTTATGGATTTGTTTATCTACTTGAGATTTATTGATAAAGAAACTACCTTTAGGATATTCTAGATCAAATTTTTCTTAGATAATCTGGGATGGATTCAAAAGATCAAGTGTGATATTCTTTACCCAAATCATAAAGAATATGTTTTCTTCCTCCTGTTATATTTTTATTTCCTATCAAACTGCCAAGGCCTTCCCAAAAACAAGTGACAAGAATATGTAAGAATAAAATCACACAATACCTCATCAATATAGTTCTTTCCAATAAAAAATGAAACCAAAAACTATTTTTTTGACTTTGAGTTTACTCCCGTTGTTCAACCATTGTAGTTTGAATTATGGAGGATGATTACGAGTTAGAAGATTCAATTTCTCCACTAATTTTATTGAAGAAAGTTTTTTACAACTCACTCTATAAATAATCACCATTCATACTTGCTTATTTATAGTGAAATGATTTTGGAACAAGTTTTCTCATTAATATTCTTTAGGGAATATTTGAGTTTTCAAAACACTTTGTATCACAAGAATGTTACCCACATCATCTTATTCCACAACTTGATCTTCATTTTTGGATTCTTCACCACCATAGTCATCCTCTTCAATTTATTTTTCAATATATTCCATCTCCTTTATATTAATAATTTTATTATTAGAATGTTGGCTTGGAAATGACCATACCCATGAAATTTTTAGCACTTTTAATTCCCACATTGAATGGAGTTGGATTTTATTTTTGGTTGTTCCATAGAATTTTCTTTCCCTTTATCCAACATATTTTTTCCTCCAAATTCTTTCTAAAAAACACCAGATTTATTAAAATAAATATTTTTATAAAATGAAGTATCTCTGTTGTAGTTCTTGAGAACTAGTGCCTTTGAGTTCTTCTTTTTTCTTTTCCCCCATGATAGAGATCTTGAAAACATCATCAAGTGGACAAAATGACTATAAATCCATGGAATTTTTAGTTTATTCATTTAATATACCTAAACACCTTGAAATTGTTTTCTCTTTGTACTCTATAACATCACTTTGCATCAATAAATGATCAACCTCCTAAAGGTACTCTTCAAAAAATTTATCTACTTATCGCAAGCTATGAATTGGGAAATAAATCTCTTTCTTATATTTATTAGGAGAAAATCATATTCTCAAAATATTTTTCAACTTCTCCCATGAGTGTATTTTTTCTTTCCCATCACATTTCCCCTATTTCTTTATATTTCCCCACCAAAGAGGTGCATAGTATTTAAATTTAAAAAGTGATACCTTGAACTTCTTCTAACCAGAACAATTCTTAAATTCAAATAATCATCCAATTTATCTTATATTATATATAAAATCATTCATACTTATACTCCCATAAAAATCTAGAATAATAATCTTTAATCCTATTTAAATATCATCATAATCTCTTTTTTGTTTTTATATCCACCTCCAAATCACTAGAATCATCACCATTTGTATGGTCTTTAGAAAATAATACCCTATTGAGCCTATTATGTAGATATGGACATCAAGTACACTGCTACTATGGATGGGAATCTTGTTTCCACACTCTCAATAGTTGATCAAGTCACTCACTAATTTGAGTAATTTTCAATTGTAGCTGTGAATTAGCTATTTCCCATGGAATAGTAGGAGTAGAATATCCTCTATTGTGAGACATGGTAGGGAAGTTTTTTTATCAGAGAGTAATAAGAAGAATGTGGTAGAACTTACTTATAGGATCTGTAGCTCTGATACCAAACTAATGCATCACTAGAAGAATAAAATGAGTAAGTGAAGATGAAGTTGTGAAATGTAGCTGAATGAACAAGGCTTAAAGGAAACACCACTCACCAAGGTTTCTTTGAGATTAAAGAATAAGTCACTAGTAATGGAAATGTACCAACAATTCTAGGTAAAGGGAATAATCTAAATCAAGAAATTTTCAAGCATGCTTGAAAATTCATAGGATTCAAGTATAAACATTAAAAAAGAGTGAAAATAAATTTTAAAGACAAAATAAAGTGAGAGTAATGACCCAAATTGAATTAAAAGGAATTGTGGAACTCAAAGGTGACATAAAAAGCATAAAAACTACTTTCCTATGCAAATTAATGACCCCACTAACTAAAGTATATAAATTACTTCTTCATGATTCTTTTCTCTACGTTATCTTTCCTCTTTAATGTTGTTCTATATATTTCTTCCTTTTCCATGTGGATATGTCTTTTTGGGCCCTGAATAAGTGTATCGTGGCCCACCATCATGTTGTATGTCAAAAAGTGAGGTCTGGTCCAATTTGACTAACAATTGGGCTTAAAATTTTTATCATGCCCAAAAGTATTATCCTTGGGTTGAATCCAATCTATATAAATAAGTTATGTAAAATGGGTTAGTAAATCATTCCGAATATGGTAGTTCTTGAAGATATAATATGTAATAAATGGAATGGGTTGAGAAATCATGCCAACCATTGATGTGAATGTTAATTATGATGAGATAGAAATGTGGGATGGGTTTGGTTTAAATCCAACCCCTGAAAGCTTGTGTTATGGGTTATTTGATCATGTCAACCATGGGTATGTGGATGAGATGAGTTGGGTGTCATTCCAACTATGAATCATGAAAGGATTGGTTTAAGTGTCATGAAAACTAAGAAGATGATGTTATAGAATTTGGTGGATATGTTTCCAACTAGGTTTCATTATCTTCATTAGATGGTATTGTGGAAAGATTCCATGTTGACCCTTGGGTATGATTTCTGACATGTTCAAGATCAATATTAGAACTTTCCAAAGTATATATGGTCATTCTTAAGTTTCATGATAGAACCTGGGGATCAACTATGATTTTTCTATTGTGAACTTATTTTATATATCATGACACGACATTAAAATAGTGTCATGAAAAGATGCAGAATGATCCATTAGGCCTTTGGGCCATATATTGGGTCTTTAGGCCACTGAGACTTCAGGATATATAATGGCCTTAGGACATAGGGAATTAGAAACATTATATGTAATAAAATAAAACCGATGGATGCTTTCTATTCCTTATGGAGAGGGATGAAGGCATGAACCACTGGAATTCCTAGATGTGTACACTATTTATGGTTCGTAGTCTCCTCTAAATAAAATAGATTATATATCTTATAATATTAGCATGGAAATTTATAGATTGGTTATATTTACAAAAATTGTTTGTTATACCCTCATATTTTAGGGAATAACCTAGGATTGGTTTTATAGTAGAAAGAGGGAAGCTAAACTAGTTTTTCAGATGGAACTGGATTCCAAAGTGTGGTTCATATTCCATGATGTAGATGGTGTGAATACAGCGTGGTTGGGTCCCAATGGTGTGGTGGTTGGTTTTTAGGGTTTTGGTTGTTTTGGTATGGGTGTTTCATGGATAATTAGCTATGGTGTAAAGGCTTTGGAGGTTGAGTTCGAGTAGTTTTTTTCAAATTTATTATCATTGCTCCATCGAGGGTGCTTGCAGAGTAGTGTTATTATAAGGCCTTGGAGGCTATGGTCTAGTGATGGCCATTAAAATTTGGTTCATTTACTTGGTTCATAAGATCTCTCAATTGGCCATGACATGGATTCAGAACATGTTTTTAACTAGGTAACATTATGGAATAGCCACCTCCTTTGCACCATAGTTTTTTTTTCGATTTGGAACTCATTTTCTCATGGACCAATGTACTACATTGTGATACCAATTTTTCCAATTTTTCTGTAAATTCCTGAGGTGCCTCTAACCATTCCTTTTGAAAGCCTTTCCTCTCAAACATTGAGTGTCTATAGGGAATCTCTAATAGAACTTCTACCACCCAAAATCTTGACTTCAACCCTGATATTGGAGGATTAACTCTTGGGGATTTTGGGTGAGTTAATATCCCGTTATATTTGGTTCTCCTCCCTTATGCTTGGGTTTTCTCTCTATCATTAATCTAAGAATGGCCTATGGTTATATACTATATATGAACTATGTATTCTATGGTGAGAAATTAATGAAGGGAAATGTGTTATAAGTTGACGACATCTCTTTAATGTAATCTTGACCTATCAAACACCTTTTCTTATAGATTCTTCTCCAACTCAAGAAGCATTCATTCCAATTATTCTTGTTTAGGGAATTATCATTTTAGGCTCACACTAGGTGGCAATTCTTACCTTTTGGGTTCTATTAATATTGATGTTGGATGTTCCTTACCATGTATAACCCTTATATAAAGTTGTTTCTTTTATATTGATCATATGTTTGTGTGTATACCACATGAGACCCATGTTTGATATTGATATCATGTGTGTGTATGGTTACTAAGACTCATTCTTGATATTTCATGTTTGTGCCTATATGTGTTATGTATGTTGTGTGTGAGTGTATGTCCTATGGAGGTTTTACTTCTAGTAGAAAGTGACAGGTAGACCATTATGGATTGTTTAGCCCTTAGAGGGGTAGAATGTGAGATATGCGATGATAATGATGATGTACTAAGACATAGGGAAGGGGTGTGATGACTTTGTTGCCTAAACCTTAGTAGTGGTGGTAGAATATGACCCTGTGGTTTGAGCTAAGGCAAAGATGGGGTATGATGGCCTTAAGGCCTAACCTATGATGGATATGGGGATAAATAGACTTATGGCATGGACTGATACTTTTGGGCCATGTGGATACTTAGGAATATATGTGGTGTCCTTGTGGTTGACTCATGATCACAATTTCTATTATTACTATTATTTTAATATGAAGATAAGATAGATACGAATGAGGTATATGGCATCTTGGTTAGTGCACGATTTCTCAACACATTTTTTATACTCACTCCTTGAATGAGTATCTCAATTAGTATGCACTTCAGGATCATGGATTCGAGAAAGGGAAAAGGACCAATGATAGGGAGCTAAGGGGATAAAGCTTGGTCTTCAGAGGTGGTATAGGGATGTAATCCATAGTGATTCCATAGTGTCTTTATTTATTTTCTTATTTCTTTATTTTACTCTAGTTTGACCTGCCATATTAGGGGTCCTTGGTTTATTACTTTGTTTAACTTAAGATATCTTCTGTTTCATCAATTATAGAATTTAGGTATATCCTTTTATGTTATTATTCTTTTATTGATATGATTTTGATGTATCGATTTTGATACTGATGATATAGTCTCCCCACTAATGATGTTCATATAATCACTGCAAGTAAGTAACCTCTTGCATATGGGGAGGCACACATAAGGTTATGTGGCACTCCATCCCGGACCAGGTGATTTGGTTTGGGGAATTATGAATTGGTATCAGAGAATTTTTTCTTTTCTTTATTTCTTCATGGTTGTGTTTAGTGCAAGGAAAAAAAGAGACATGATATGTGGAACTTGGTTAGGGGAGTCACATAATTTCCTGACCAATAATTATATTTGAGGGCGCAACAGAGAGGTTCTCATAGAGATGTGGGGAAAATGTGTAATATGACCCAAGAATTTGACTGAGGTCCTCAGTGTCAGAATCTGACCCTATAGACTTTTGTGACTGAAGAGAGTTATATTCCTTAGGGGAAGACCTGTAGAGCCGTGGTAGACAATTTTTTTCACTAGAGTAGGTCTTAGCTAATGATGGAGACAAACTATCAACTACTCGAAATATGGCTTTGATTATATCTACACTATCTTCTACCTTTTTGGTACTATATATTTCCATTCATTTATATTAGATCATGTTGTTATTGGGCTTGACTTTCTAGTCAAGTTATCTTATGAGTTGTTATCTCTTGAAGAAACCTTGGGGAAGAAAGTGGATCATCTTTAGAGATATTTAGAATGTATTGTAGTAGTTTATAGCTATATAAATCTATTGGATTTTATGATTCTTTAAATTAATATATTTGATGTAGTATTCAACATGGACTGGTTAACCAGTTATATGGTGCACATCAACTGCTACAAGAGATGAGTATTCTTTACTATTCCTAAGAGAGAGAAGTTTTTTCCAACCAGTGAATGGGATGTTAGAGTAGGTAGAACAAGTATGGAACTAACTAAGTTTGGATATATTATATTTTAGGTAGTGGGTATGGTTCTTTTGATATACCAAGTGGTAACTACTTTCTATTTTCCACTTGTAGTGGACCTACATCAAGACGTATTTCCGTAAAATTTCTTAGGAATTCCTCTTGATAAAGGGTTTGAATTTGATATTGAACTCATGAAAGGAAAAAAACATATATCAATTTATCCATATTGTATAATTCTAATTTTTTTTAAGGAAATTAAGGTGAAACTTGTGAAATTTTAGGGGAAGATATTTATTAGATTGAGCACGTCTCCCTAGTTGCTTTGGTTTTGTTTACAAAGAAGGCAGATGATAGTCTTTGGTTATGTGTGGAATATAGAAAGCTAAACCTGGTGAAATCAAGAATATATACCCATTTTTTAGGATCTATTACTTTTTTGATCAATTATAGGGAGCTCAGTGATTCTCTAAGATTTACCTATGATTAGGATACCACTAGCTTTAGGCCATAAAGAAGGATATCCATAAGAGAAATTTTATGAGTATATATGGATTGTACGAGTATATTTTCATTCTTTTTGGGTTGATGATTTCACAAATTTTTTTATGTATCTATTGAATAAGATATTCTATCCATATCTTGACTCCTTCATTATAGTGTTTGTTGATGATATCCTTATATACTCACAGACCTTGGAGAAGCACACTAGAAACTTAGAGATTGTGTTGAGTACACTTTGAGAACATTATATCTATAATAAGTTCTTGAAGTATCACTTTTGGATCCAGGAGGTATGTTTTCTTAGTCATGTAGTCTCCGAGGTGATAATTTCTACAGACCCAAGAAAGTAGAGGCCATGGTGTCTTGGGAACACCCTAGAAATGTATTTGAGATCATGAAATTTATTGGGTTATGTGGGTATTGTAGATGGTTCATTTAGTAATTTTACATATTTACATCAACCATGATCGATTTTACCAAGAAGATGGTGAAATTTTAGTATATAGATCTATGTGAAGTGGTCTTCTTGGAGCTGAAGAGGTGATTGATGACAACTATAATCCTGACATTTCTAGAGAATGGGATTGGATATGTAGTTTACTAAAATGAATCTAGTGTTGTTTTAAGAGGCCTGTTGATATAGAGGGATTAATAAGTAGCCTATGGGTATCTCCATATATGATCCCATGAGTGGAACTACTCTATGCATGGCTTGTAGTTGGTAGATGTGGTTCATACTTTGAAGTGATGGTGCCCTTATATCTTTGGTGAGAGTTTTTTTCATATATACAGACCAAAAGATCTCACATTATATCTTCTCTCAGTGGGAATTAAATCTCTAGTAGAGTAATTGGGTGGATTATTTATATAAATTTGACTTTGATATGGCTTATACTTTGGGGAAAGGTTAATTCATTATAGATACACACAAGAAAACACATGAGCTTAGAGAGAGACCTTCAGAAGAGGAAATCCATTTGATGATTTATTGGATAAATGGTTAGTGGATGTAGCTAAGGACTAAGGGATGATTACATGCACCCCATTGGTTATCATACTGACATTGGTGGATATGGTAAATACTATACATGATATAGATCCCTAATTCTTAGTGATGAAAGAATGGTTGGAAAGATGTAACCAAATTCCTATATGGTCAAAAGATAGTGATTAAGTGAAATTTTTCCATGGGTGAGCTGTGGTTCCTACTTACATGAGGCAAGAGTTGATGAGGGAATCCCATGAATCTTGGTGGGAAGTTCACATAGGTTCTATTAATATGTATCATGATATTAGGTAATGCTTCTGGTATCCAAGAATGAAGAGCGACATCATGAGATTTGTATCTCATTACCTGACCTATCAAAGGATCTAAGCAGAGCAAAAAAAACAATGAGTGTTAATTTAGAAACTTATAATGCCTATATAGAAGTGGGATGAGGTGAATATAGACTTTGTGATGAGATTTACTAGGACCTTGATAAGTTAAAATACTGTTCGGATGATAGTTGATTGACCAAAAAAATTATCACATTTATTTATGATTCGAGAAACTCACTTTGTAGATGAGATGGATAATATTTATAACTAGGATATTTTACAATTTCATGGAGTGAATTATGGTAACATATTAGATAGGAAATCACATTTTACATCATATTTTTTTCAAGTATTGTAGAAGGATTTAGGGACCCATTTGAAGCTGAGTACATTATATCATTCATAGAATAATTAATAGCCAGAGAGGGTGGTCTGGATATTAAAGGATATGATTAGGGTATGTTTCCTAGAATTTTGTGGAGTATGATATGATTATATGGGATTAATAGACTTTTTTTATGATAACATTTTCCAAGATTCGATCAAGATGACACCTTTTGAGTCTCATTATAGTCATCTATATCCCTCATAGATGTATTGAAATGAGGTGGGTGAGATGACTACTGATGGGATATGTATAGTGTAGGAGACCTATAAGAGGGTTCAATTGATTTGTAAGTGGTTGGTTACCACTCATAGTATACAATAATCATATGCCTACTGAAGTATATAACCCTTGGAGTTCGATTTGGGCAACTGAGGTTTCTTGTAGTATCCAACTTGGTTGGGGAATCATCATTTGTGGAGGAAAGGGAAACTAATATCATGGTTTGTGGGAACATTTGATATCATTGAGTATATCAGAGTGGTGGATTACTGACTAGACCTTCCTCCATGATATCAAGGTATGCATAAATTGTCCCATGTCTCTCAACATCAAAGGTACGAACTTGATCCTTCATATGTGATCAACTATTAAGATGTTGAGTTGAAACCAGATGTATCATTTGTGGAGTGACCAATGAAAATTATATACTGGATAAACAAGGTGTTTAGGGGGAAGAGAGTACCACTTATTCGAGTCTTGTGGAGGCATGGGTGGATCTAAGAGGAGATGTGGAAGCGAGAGTTTAATGTTTGGACTCTCTGGACTAGTTTTTTGAAGAAAAACCACTAGAGGAACTTCTTGAGGATGATAAGTCATTCGAGGGTGAGATTTTTGACACCCTTATATTTTAAGGAATAACCTAGTGTTGGTTTCAGAGAAGAAAAAATAATTTAAACTAATTTGGAATTGGATTCCACAATGTAGTGTATATTCTGCACCATGGAGGGTGTGACTATGAAGTGGTTGGGGAATTGTGGCATAGTATTTAGTTTTGATGGTTTTGGTTATTTTGGAATTGTAGTAGTGTGGAGTGTTGGATATGGTATGAAGGATTGGAAGGTGGAGTTCAGGAAATTCTACCAAATTTTGTATCATTCCGCCATGGAGGGTGGTTACGTTTTAGTGTTCTTGTGAGGGCTTGGAGGATATAGAATAGTGATAAATATTTCATTGTGGACCATTTCCCTAGTTTATAGTATCTCTACATTGACCAAAACATGGATTCTAGACACATTTCTGACCAAGCACCATTGCGGCATAACCACCTCCTTTGCACCATACTTTTTTCTGATTTGGAACCCATTGCTACATGACCTAGTGTACTGCGCCATGACACCTATTTTTCTAGTTTTCCTATAAATTCTTGAGGCCCCTCAAACACCCTTTTTTAAATTCCTTCCTTTCAAACCTTGGGTGAATCTATGTAATCTTCAAGATAAATTCTAGCCCCAAAACTCTTGGATTTATCCCTTACTTTGGAGGATCAACTCTTGGTGATTATAGGTGAGTTAATTTTCTATTCTATTTGGTCCCCCCCTTATTCTTGAATTTTATCTCTATATTTCACCTAGAAAGGGGCTATGGTTATGGAATATGGATGAACCATGCAGTATATGATGAGAGACTGATGAAGGAAAATGTGCTCTATATTTAAGACATATCCTTGGTGAAATCTTGATCCACTGAATATTTTTTATTCTAAATTTTTCACCAACTTGAGAACCATTATTTTTAGTTATTATTGTTGGAAACTTTTCATGTAAGGATCATTATGGGTGGTGATTATTGTCTTTTGGGTTCCATAACTCTTGAGGTAGGATGTTCCTTACCATTTAGATCCCTGATATAGAGTTGTTTCTTTGATATTAATATAGTTGTGTGTGCATGTGTAACCCATGATACCCATGTTTTATATTGATTACATGTGTGTGTATGTATATAGAGACTCATGATTGATATGGTATGTTTGAACCTATATGTGCTATGTCTGATGCATGTTAATGTATGTCCTATGAAGGTTTTTCTTCTTATATCAAGTAACAGGTGGAGCGTAATGAGTTGGTTAGACCTTATAGGTAGATAATGTGAAACATGTGGCAATGATGATGATGGGATAAGAAATAGGATAGGGGTGAAGAATACTTGAGGCCTGGCCTATGGGAGTGGTTGGAGATGATGGCCTTGTGTCCCGACCCAAGGCAGAGATGGGGTATGAAGGGCTTGAGGCCTGACCCGTGATAGAGATGGAGGTCAATTACCTTATGGACCAACTTGAGAATTTTTAGCTATATGGATACTCAAGAATATATGTAGTGCCCTTTTGCCTAACCCATGACCATGACTTTCATTATGACTGTTCTTCTAGCATGGAACCAAAAAAGTTCATGGAATCTTGGTTAGTACATGACTGCTCGACACATGTTTAATTGTTTTTTGACTACATATTTACTTATTATCATGGACTACACCTTTTATGCATTCAATATTTTGTTAAGGATTCTTTGGTGGTGTCCTAATGAGTTTACACTCACACCCTGCCTGAGAATTTTGATGCACATGAATACTTCATGACCAGTGATCTGGGAAAGGGAAAGGGCCCAATTTCAAGGAGATAATGAGATAGAGCTTAATATTTGGAGGCAATATCAAGATGGAATTTTGGAGTGTTTCCATAATGTCTTTATTTATTTTCCTATTTCTTACTTATACTCTAGTTTAACATACCACATTAGGGATCCTTGGGATATTACTTTGTATGAATTGAGATACCTACCATTTCATTTATTATAACATTATTATTTTTCACTTATACTATGACCTTTTATGTTATTATAATTTTCTTGATAATATTCTTAACTAAAAATTTTGATACTGAGGGTATAGTCTCCCCACTAATGAAATTTTGACCCTTGATTCTATTCAATAACCTGTTGTATATAGGGAGGCACAAAAGAGGTCATGTGACACTCTGGACTGAACCAGGTGATTTGGGTCGAGGTGTTACACTATTAGTGGTGTCATAATGAGTTTTACTCACACCCAATTTGGAACCATAGGTTCCCAAACAAACTTCATGGTTGTAGGTTTTGATAAGGGAAAGATCCTTATGCATGCTGGTTGAGATGGGCACTTGAGTCAAAGTTAAGAGAAGGGACCAGGTTATAACTCAAGACATGTTTTTCGATTATCCCAAGTTTTTTTAACTTTTTGTTTATTTTTAGATATATTGTATTTGAATTACTTATAGAATGTCTTGATTATGTCTGTATGACTTGTATAAAGGATGTATTATTTATGTCCATATGACTTGTATGACATGTAAAATTGTTCATATTTCCATAACATCGGTTATGATGTTTACATTGGTTTGTATATTGATGTGATGTTTTTATTTACATAACTTATATTGTGATGATTTTTTATCTTTTCTTCTACTGATATTTATGGTTATCTATACCAGAGGGTATAGTCTCTCCATGCATGAACTCAAACCATCACCACTACTTGATATCCCCTGAAATTCTTGGTGGTGTGCTTGAGGTATTCAGAAACCCAGTTCGATCACGACATAGGTGGGCTGAGATGAGCATGTTACATCCACATCCCTTTTAATCATTTTATTCCAAAACGTGTCTATCACTATTTTCCAAAAATTTAATGGTGTTTTTAAATATATTTTTTTTGAATACCAAATGGTAGTTTTTTATGGTTAATTTAATAAATAAATTTAAATTATTTATTTTAAAAAATGTTATATGGATTTTTATTGTTTGTAAAGATTAAATTTTCATTTATAAAAAATTCATTTTTTAGATTTATTCTCGATTTAAGTAAAAGTGGTAAAGTATGTTTTATTTTTAGGTTATCTTTCTCTATAAACTCATCATGTTATTTTTAGTTAAATTTTATGCTTTCATTAACACATGTTATAAATCAAATTATTATTCATTTTCTCATGGTTCATATGATATAAAACATGGTATTTTTTTATCCATGATTATATTATAAAACTTTGTCTTACATTAATTGTTGAACATTATCTTGATTTTTGTGTGGGTTATGAATTAAAAAAATAAATCGTTGTGTATGTATTATTTCATAATGTATACCTATTTAGTTAGTATTAATTTAGTTATTATAGACAACCTAAATTGTATTAACATTAATATCATTTAACTAACAATGTTTTGAATTTGATTTTTTTTGTAAAAGAAAAATTATTTTTACAAAAAGGAGTTGTAATGATTTTAAAAAAGTATAAAGTAAGATATTGGTTTTCCATTTAAACCAGACTTTTATATAATGATATTTTTCCACCTTGATTATTATAAATCATTTATTGTAAAGTGGGTTTGTAAACCAAAACATTGATTCCATCAATACTAGTTATAGTGTTTTAAAAAATTTATAAATATTATGTTTTTTATAAACTAAACCTTAATTTTATAAGTATTTGTTACATTAGATTTGTAGAAGAAAAACAAGTATTGATTTTCTTTTAAATATTTCCAAATTTAAAAAATACCAATTATTTATATTCTTATGATGTTTTGGGTATAATATTGGTTTTAAAAAAAGTATTAATTTCATTAATTAATATTTATAAAAATAGACTATCTTGAGTATTTTGTTGTTATCATGCATTAAATTGTGCTCCATTGTCTCATTACTAGTATTCCTTTTTTGTATTTCCTTTGATAAAGTGTTGATTATAATTATGATTTGTTTGGATTTAATTTGATAAATTTATAATTATGTTTATTGCTGGTTTGGATTATCATCAATAAAGTCTTGAACATGTTATTCTTATTTTTTGTTTGGTTTATTCAAGTTATATATCGTGATTATGTTTAGTATTGAATTCTTGTGCATATTGCTTCCTTGAACTAATAATCATGTGATAGGGGATTTATTCAAGTTATATATTATTTAAGTGGGTATCTTGGAAAATGATGAATAATTTTTTTATAATTGTAACAGGATATAAAAATACCCTAACTTGGTATATAGTTTCTTTTTTTCCTTGGGATGGGCTGCATGATTACCCTAAATTGGTATACATGATTCCCTTTCACTTTGGATGGGTATTTCACCCTTAATACCTTGTGATAAGATGATTATTCAATATTAATTTTCTCAGATATCTAGGCTAGGATTGTATCAAGTAAACCTTGGTTTGTATTCTCATAGGATAAATAGTTACATATTATGATAGTTATTGATACAAAATTTACTTTATTAATATTTCCTTATTTTCTTTGACCATTTTCTATGAAAACTATTTTATTATATGTATATATATAAATGTGTAGTAACATTATGAAGGATTCACATTGTTATTCATTGCATGGTTTATGACTACGTTGGTTGCTTATTGAGTATGTGTTAGCACCCTTCATGTGAACTTTAGTAAACATGTAGATTCACATGTTGTATTCTACATATGCTTGAGTATGTTTCTTAATTTAGGGTATGAAAAACCATATTTTTAATATATTTTATTTGATGATTTATTATATAAAGGTACACATGATAAAATCTAGAAAATATCGTTAATCCTAGTATCTTTTTTAATTAGGTATATATCACATCAACTTGGTACATGGATAAAACAATATTGTCAAAAACTTTCTTAACATGCTCTTAAAATTCCATTGCTCTTAAAACTACACAAGATAACCTGGGGACATACATAAGAAAGGGGTGAGATATAAATCTCAGTAAGGTATTAAAAAAATCATGGAATATGGTAAATCAATACATGTAATCTAATATGCATTAAAATGTAACATAAGAGGTGAGAATCATAATAATAAGTAATGAGACATGATATATCATGACATCTTAAAGGAAATATAGAAATGTGGAAACAACTTAAAAAATGGAATAATAAGTATAAGTCAAGGTTAACCACCACGAAATCATAACATAGCATGATTAAGATAACCTCCCATGCAAATTTCATGGAATCTTATGAGATTAAAACATTACCCAATGCATTAGAGCACTATATGGGCACACCCATCATAATCATATCATGTACATGCATAAGTGTTCCACATATATCATGTAACATAAGAATATATTTCAAATATATTAAAACCATGATTTTAAGAGTGTGGTTTAAATACATAGAATTCCAAAATAAAATAAGTATATGTAAATATAGGTGAATACCGTTGAGTAGAAATGGCTATGGGAATTCACTTCATAATCATTTGGCATGAAAAATCATAGTGAAATTTCAGAAGCATAATGATAGTACTTAAAGATTCATGAAATGGTTTAATGAGAGAGAAAATGACCCTAATAATTTTTAAATAAAAATTAAAATATGTGGTATGTGGAAAAATATATCCCAACATTAGTAATTGGAAATCAAAAGGTATAAAATAAATAAGGTTCTTGAATAAAGAGGAGAAGGAGAGGATCCCTTACCTTGAGATGGGGTTTCCAAAAGCTTGGGAGGAACTTTTTAAGAGATTAGGGGAACCTTGGGAGGGATATAAATAGTAACAGGTAGAGTAAGTTCGTGATCCAAGGTTTTTTAGTAAAGAAAAATGGGATCTATGGTGTGTTTGTACATGAAAAGAGAGGGGGGTTCTTTATTAATTTCCAAACTTTGGTTTTAGACTCTATACAATAAAGTAATAAAAAACACAAACCATTACATGTTTTTTTTCCTGATTTTTTACACCAAATAGAAGTGTTTTTAATTATTTTATATGTCCAAGAACCAGACTCAATAAAATATTACCCTTGGTTATGTGGAAGTGAGTCATGTTTATAAATAATTGATTTTAAGACCATAATATTTAGTATAGGTTTTGGAGGATTCATAAAGGAATTATAAAATTAATAAAATAACCTAAAAGACAAATTGTTTTAAAGGGTAAATATATATTTGGTCTTGGATACCTTTTATGGAATACATTACATCACTTTTGGGTCATTATGATGTCATAATACATACAGTATTTTTATACCATATTTATTTTTTACCTGAAAATTTGACTATCTAAGAAAATAATGAAAAATTAACCATTGGATAATTTTGATGTTATAAATCAAAAAATAATATTTATTTTACCCAAATAAATATATAAATATGTGAATTAATATTTTTAAATAAAAATCCCTATTTATTGAAAAATACTTGTTTTTTAACAACAACAATTTTTTGACCCTTATCAAAAATATTTTTGGCTTCATAGAATTATATTATCAACTATAATTATTTAATAATAATATTTTATTAAAATATAATTTATTTTTAATGTTAATTAATTTTTTTAATGGAATGTCTTAATTGAAATTTCTTATTACCCAAAAATATAATTCGAGTTTTGTCTTATTAAAATTTAATTATTATCAAACTCATTATTTAATAATTTATAAAGTAAAATAAATCAAGAATAAATATAATAATTATTTATTATAAAATAAAATATACTTATTCATGATATTAGGGTTGATATATATACCTTTATTACACAAGTGAACACCCTAATGGTAAGGTGTATGATGATGCGATTTTCTTGGGGTGGTTTGGAGAACATGGTTTGTGATGTGATCTCAATGAGATTGAACTTTTCTTGTAAATAGTTTCATAAATTCTTTAGTTGTTGAATTTTTAATTGGTTTTGGTCAAGGTAAAATCCCAAATATTCTATCTCCCTCGGAAGCTCAGATAAATGGGCTTCATTATGTAAAGTCCTACTGGCCAAGGCCATTACTTTTTTTATCTGTATGAATGGAATTTATCATAAAACAATATATATAATAATCAAATGATCACTATTAAATGACTATATTATCAATACTTTTTACATTTATTTGTCTTTTTAATTTGATAGTATATAATATTCCAAAAATAACTAAAGTAGTTCATGTATTTTCTATAACTTCATTACTTAATAATGCATTTATTCATTCGAAGAGAAGGTATTTCATTTATAAAATTTTGGGTCATTACATTATTCCCACCTTAAAAAATTTCACCTTTGAAATTTTCATTTCATATAATAAAATAGATGAGGATACTTCTATTTCATTTTTTCTCCTGGTTCTTAAGTTGCTTCCTTAAACTTGTGGTTCTTCCACAACAATTTGACCAGGTGAGTTTTATTACTTCATAGAAATTTGTCTCTATGATCTAATATTTTCACCAACTATTACTCATATGAAAGATCATTCTCCAATGGTACCACCTCTAGGTTTAGTACATGTTTGTTATGCACTTTACCAAGTGGGATAAATGGAACACATCATGAACTTGAGATAGTTTTGGTGAGAGTTCTTGTAGATAGTCCATTGATTCGATGTTATCAAGGATCTAAAAAGGTATGACATATATTGGACTTAGTTTTTCCTTATTTTTAAACCTCATGAATTTATTCCATAAAAATATAAAATGGAACACTTTATCATTGACCTCAAACTCTAGGTCTCATCGATGATTTTATGTATATATTTTCTATTGAATTTGTGTGGATTTCATATGAAACTTAATGGTTTGAAACTTATCTATCATATATTGGATAAGATATGATTCTATTAGCATATTCTCTAAATTTTTTTCCTAGAATGTTTGAGTCCGACACCTCTTCTCATACAGAGCCTTATAAGGTTCCATTTTAATGATCGAATGGAAACTATTTTTATATGAGAACTCTATCAGGGAAAGGTGTTGATACCAACATCCTTGTAAATCCATTATACCTTATCTCAACATATATTATAGAGTTTGGATGGTCCTTTTAGACTAACTATCATTTTGTGTGTGATAAACAGTGCTGAAGCTTAATTTTTTAATCAACACTTGTTGAATGATTCTGCCAATCCTCGAGGTAAACCTCAGATATTGATCAGATATAATAGAGAGTGGAAATATATGTTGTATTATGACTTAAATTATATATATATATGTACATATGTATTATCAAGTTGGTCGAGATAGAAATATTCCTTGATAGCATTAAAATACACCGACTTGGTAAGGTGATCGACTACCACCAAGATGGAATTATTTCCTTTTGGGGTCCCATGGAGTCTTATGATGAAATAAAAAGTTATGTTTTCCCATTTCCATACTATTTAGTGAAATTATTACATCATAACTTTAGATTTTTTTTTCATTCCGCCTTGACTTGCTGGAATACTAAGCATCGAGATACAAACTCTACAATCTCTCTCTTCATGTTATCCCACAAGAAATTTTGCTTCAAATATCTATACATATTAGTGTTTACTAGATAAATAGAGAAGGATGAGCTATGTGTCTCATCTAGAAGTTCCTTATTTAGTTCGAGATTTTATGGAACACATATCTGAGTTCCAAACCTTATAAATCTCTCTTTAACAAAGTTGAACTCCAAATTATTCGCTACCTTATTCTATAACAACTTATCATCTTTTTGAGTCTCTTTGATCCTATAAAGAATGGATGGTTGAGTAGTTACTTGGGAAATGAAGGATGAATATACTTTTATTATTCTCATATACTTCATTTTCATGTCTAATAAGATTGCATCCCTTGAAATCATCATCATGGATAGAGTTTTAGGATCCTTTTTACTCAGAGAATCTTACACTTTGTTTGCTTTCCTAGGAAGGTAATGGATTTAACAATCACAATCCTTGATTAGATATAATCACCTTTGTTGGAAAAAATTAATATCCATTTGTGTGAATATATACTTGAGGCTTTTATGGTATATATATATATATATCACACTTTTCCCCATAGAGATAATGCTGCAAATTTTTAACTCAAAGATCACTACAACTAATTATAAATCATGAGTTGGGTAATTTTTTCTCATGGATATTTAGTTTAAAGGAGGAATAGGCTATAAATTTGTCATTTTTCATAAGTACAAAACCCAATACCTTTTTTTATGCATCACTATAGATCAAAAATCCTTCCCCAGTAGTGGGTAATGTGATCATATGTACAGTGGTTAAGCTCTTCTTTATCTCTTTGAAACTTTCCTCACATTTATTATTTAAAAAAAACTTGAATAATTTCAAAATTATCTTGGTTAGTGGGATTGAAAATGATGAAAAGCTTCTCAAAAATATATGATATTACCCAACTAATCCATGGGAACTACAAATTTTCATCATAGAGGTTGGTCTTATCACCCTACAACTGTCTCTATTCTTAAAGGATCCAAATATAACCTTTACTAGTGATGAAATTCTATAGGAAAGTTACTTAATCCAACCATAACTCACATTTACTATACTTTTCATACATATTTTATTTCCAAAAGTTCCTTAGTACAATATTAAAATTATCCTCATTTTCCTCATTTCTTTTGGAGTAGATAAGAATATCATCTATAAATACTACAAAAAATTGGTTGAGTTAATCTAAAAAGAATCTATTAATCAAGTCCATAAATATTTATATATAATCCGTGAGTCGAAATGGAATCACTATGAACTCATAGTGCCCATAAATTATATGAAAATAAGTCTTGGGGATATCCTCATTCTTCACCTTTATATGGTAATAAATTTAATAAAGATCTATATTAGATAAATACTAGGATCCATGTAGATAATAGAACAAATCATCAATCTGTAGAAGATGATACTTATTATTTATTGTTATTTTTTGAGCTAAGGATAATCAATGAAAATTCACATTGAAACATCCTTATTATTGATGAAGAGGACTGGTGCACCACATGGTGAGTCACTTGGCTGTATAAAACCTTTATTAATATTATCCTATAGTTGTTTCTTCAGCTCCTCAATTTCAAAAATAGTCATTCTATATAGATTCTTGGATATTCGAAAATCTCTAAGTATAATCTCAATTAAAAATTTAACATTCTGTTTAGGAGGAAGACTAAGAAATTCTTTTGGAAACACATCAGTGTATTCCCTCATAATGGGAATGTCTTAAAGGATGTTATTTTATTTAACCTAAATCATTTGGTAAAGATACAATTACTCATCGGGAAATAATATCCATGCTTACAATGATGGTACTAAATAATATTAATCCTCCTCCTTTCACTTGTTTTGAATGATAGGGAGATTCATTATATGGAGGGTGACTTCATTCTCTTGGAAATTTATGTTAGATCTATATAAGGAAATCCAATCCATGCCTAGAATGACATTAAATTACACTAAAGGGAGCATTACAAGGTTTGCTAGAAAGTTCAGCCTGAAAATGTAGACAGAGGAGGATTTATATACTTGGGATTACATAATTCACCCATTTTCTATTTTCATTGAAATATCTACTTCTATTATCTGTAGTGATATTTGAATAGTTCTTCTAAACTTGCGAGATATGAAAGAATACATAGAACCATGGATGATAACCCTACCTTTCACTTTTTGATTCTAGTTATAACCATTTAATTGATCCAAAATAGACTTAGGGATGATAATTTTTTAAACTATTAAACACATAAATGTGAAACCATTATAATTAAAGGAATAACTCATAAATGACATATATCTCTTAACTTATGAGTTTCTAGGCTTCAATTAAGTTATTCATGACCTATTTTCTAACACAAAATATCATGATCCTTTTTGTTCCCTTTATAATGGTTCATAATGAGCTTGTGAATTTACCAAAGTATATCCTCCGGGAGTGTAAAACTAGGTGTGCAGTAAAACATGTTTATATACACCCGTTCCTAATCGATTCTAGAGCAATACATTGTTTTTAAGGTTTTTACCCCTAGGGACATCTCTTCTAGAGACACATACACTTTTAGTATATATAAATGGATGTATTATCTTGGAAACCACTTACTTGATACTTTACCAAAATTTAGGGATGTTTTTATATTTTTAGTCTTATCCATAAATATTTTACTTGAGTTTTCAAATCCTAATTCCAAAAATAACTAGACTTTACTCCGATACCAACTATGACAACCCATATTTTTAATAAACTTTAATTAATGATTTATTGAATAAATTTACACAGGATACAATACCAAAATATCATGAAGACTATTGTCTTTGGGAATTAGGTACATAGAACATCAACTTTATACATGAACAAAACAATATTATTGAAAACTTTCTTAACATGCTCCTAAAATTCTATTACTCTTAAAACTATATGGGATAACCTAAGGACATACATAAGAAAGGGGAAATATATAAATCCCAATAAGTGAATAAAAAATCATGTAATAGGGTAAATTAATACATGTGATCCAAGTGGAATAATAATGTAACATAAGAGGTGATAATCATAATCATGAAAAATGTGGCATGATATATCATGATATCATAAAGGCAACATGGAAATGTGGCAACAACTTAAAACATGACATCATAATCATAAATCATGTTTAACCAACAATAAATCATAACTTAGTGTGCTTAGTATAACCTCTCATGAACATTTCATGGAATATCATGAGACTAAAATATTACCCAATGAATTGGAGCTCTATCTAGGTGCACCCATCATAATCATATCACACACATGCATAAGTGTTCCATATAGATCATATAAAACAAGAATGTTTTTAATCTATATTAACCCCATTATTTTAGAAGTGTGGGTTACATACATGTAAGTAACAATTTATGAAGTATAGATACATATAGGTGAATACCCTTGAGTAGAAATGCGTATGGGAATTCACTTCACAATCGTTTAGCATGAAAAATGGAAGTAGAATTTTGGAACCATAAAGACAATATTTAAAGATCTATGAAATGGTTTAATGAGATATAACGTGGTATCTAATAATTTTTAAATAAAAATTATAGTATTATGGATGTGTAAATGAATATTACAACATTATGAATTAGAAATAAAATGTTATAAAATAAAGAAGGTGCTTGAATAAAGAGGACAAGGAGAGGATCCCTTACCTTGATAGGGTGTTTCCAAAATATTTGGAGGAGCTTATTGAGTGATTAGAAGAACCATAGTAGGGATATATAGAGGAATGGGAATACTAAGTTCATGATATAAGGTTTTTTGTGTGAAGATAAATGGGGGCTTGGGTGGGTTTAAATAGGAAAATATAGGAGAGTTATTTATTAATTTCTAAACTTATGTTTTGGACTATATACAATAAATTAATCAAAAAACACAAAAAATCCAATGTTTTTTGAAAAATAATATATATTTTTCTTTATTTTATAATTCCATGAACCAATATCATTAAAATATTACCGTTGGTGATGTGTAAGTGATTCATGTTTATAAAGAATTGATTTTAAAACATTAATATATAGTATAGGATTTAGAGGATTTAGAAAGGATTTATAAAATTAATAAAATAACCCTCAAAAAAATTAATTTAAAGGGTATATATATATTTGGTAATTGATACCTTTTATGGAATTTATTACATCATTTTTGGGTCATTATAATGTCATAATACATACTTTATATTTATACAGTATTTAATTTTTACCCACAAATTTTACTATCTTAGAAAATTATAAAAATTTAATGTTGGCTAATTTTAGCATGATAAATGAAAAAATAATAATTATTTTATCCAAATAAACCTATAAATATTAGAATTTTTATTTTAAAATCAAAACCCTTATTTATTGAAAAATATATTTTTTGATAATAATAGTTTTCTAACCCTTGAAAAAGTTATTTTTAAATCCATAAAATTATATCATAAACTATAATTAATAAATATTATTTAATAATAATAATTTATTAAAATATAATTTATTTTTAAAATTCATGAATTATTTAAAAGTAATGTCTTAATTGAAATTTCTTATTACCCAAAAATACAATTCGATTTTTGTTATATTGAAATCTAAATTTTATCAAACTCGTTAGTTAATAATTTATAAATTAAAATCAATAAGTAATAAATATAATAATCATTTCATAGAAAATTAAATACACATATTCATGCTGTTAGGGTCGAGATACATAGACCATTATTACACCAGCGAATTCCTTAAGGGTATGGTGTGTGAGGGTGAGATTTTATTAGGGTGGTTCAAAGAACATGGTTTGGGCTATGATATTAATAAAATTTAACTTCTTCTGTAAATGTTTTTTCTCATGATTTAGTTGTTGAATCCTAGATTGGGATTGGTCATGGGAAAATCCGAAAGATACTATCTCTCTCAAAATCTTGGATAAATTGGATTCATAGAGTATGATCCTACTCGTTGAGGCCATCACTCCTTTCCTATGTATCAATGAGATTTATCATAAACATATATATATATATACTAATCATATGATCCATATTAAATATATATTATAAATGGTTATGATGTTTAATGTTATTTTAGATCTGATTGGATATAATATTCCGAAATAACAAAAGTAGTGCATGTGTTTTCTATAACTTCATTAATTAAAGATGAATTTATTCATTCAAAGAGAAGGAAATTAATTTATAAAAGTTTGGGGAATTATAAAGGGAATGATCATTGGGTTAGTAGTGGTGTAATTTAGGTAGAGTCCAGGTATCTAGGTTAGGATTATCCCAATTTCCATCAGATCAGTGTTTAGATCAATGTGATTTTATTTTATAGAAATGTTATAGGATCATTCAGAATTTATAAGTAAAGCATAAAAGGCTTGATTAACCACTTTATGGTAGAATCTAAAGTTACTAAGAGATTTTTAGGAATTGAGTAATCACGAATGACATTGTTATTAAATGTATCTTGTACCATATAATGATACTTGATAAGTGTCTTAGGGCTCAAATGAGACCCCAATTCTATATTGGTTCAGACATCATTAATATAGTGACATATTAGGGAATTTTTATTATTGTACGTTATAAATTTTATACGTGAATTACTTTAACTAATTAAAAAGAAAATAATAAAGTAATCTATGTTTTTATAAATACCTTATTAGGTTTTATTTAATTAATTAGAGTTTCTCAGATATATTATTGAATTATGTTTTTTGTTTTTCTCTATTTTTAGTGTTATGCTACTAATCATTCATTATAATAGTAGTATTTAACTAGTAATTAGAAATTTCTTTTAGTTTAAAAATTAGAGAAAATAATTTATATTATTGAGTTTAATTTTTATCAATGATTATTACTCTGTTAAGTGATATACTATAAGTATTTTAAAACATTGATTTTTAATTATTAATTAATTTTTTTATCATTTAAATATAAGTAAAACTAATTTGAAAAGTTATGTTTAAATGAAAATGGGGATTTCAAAATGTAGTAGAAAATTGGAAATGGTTGGCCTTTTAATGTAAATTTAAATGTGTTTTCTCAAATCAGGTTTGAAAAATGGATTGATTTTTTTGTAACTTATTATTTAAAAAAGGAAATTATGTTTTTTTAAATGAAATTGAAATTCATGTCAAGAATGACTTGAATAGTAATTTTTTTAGTAAGCAGGAAATCCATGGTAGGAAAAAAGTGGCAGACCAAGGTGTCTCATATGGTAGAGAGCACTATAAGACTATATTTTTCTTGTTTATTAGTATTTTGGGAATTCATATTGTTTAATTATATCTTTTTGGTGTTAGAGACTTTAGTAATTAGTTGTATATATTGGATTTAGCAGTTGTGTAGTGGACGATTTACAAACATCATGAGATAGGATTTGATAGATTACCTATGAATTGTTGAGAGAATTAGGTAGGGAGCATTAGCTGAAGGTTTGGGTTGGACTTATTAGGGATGGGAAGTTATATAGTGGGAGATTTGTAACGATCCATTTCTTAGTTATTTTAATTATATTCTAAATTTTAATCTAAATTGGAATATTCATTTGTGAAAACCAGTGGTTTTTTCACATTGACATTTAGATTAGAATATCTAAACTAATGGATGAATTCTTGGATGAGTTTACATTTGTTTAAATATTTTTGGGGTCATTTGGTAGTTCAGGTAATTATTGGATGGTCGATGACATGTAATTCAAAAATATAGTGGCCACTTGGTACTCAATAGGGCTGATTGGGTACCCAGTGAGGTGTTTAGGGGGCATGATGGTTTGGAAAGACCACTAATTACCTAGTTATGGGGTACTGGGTACTTGATGAAACCATGAGTAATTATTATATTTTAATATATTTATTTAAGTAATAGAAGGTGAATTATTTTATTATTATTATTAGGTAATGAAAATTTGATATATTTGAATAAAACATATCTTGGTTTTTCCATTATTAAATAAAAATGATTAATGTGATAGGTTTATTTTAAAATGATAGTATTTTTTTAAATAATATGAAGGACTAGTATCTGGTGAAATATAAAGTGTGGGAAATGACATTTAGAATGAAAATATTATAAATGAAATGTGTGCAATAAATAAATTTATCATTTACATATAATAAATTGATTAAGGTATTTTGGGATTTCATTATAAAAGGGGGTATTATTAAATAATGATCATATATATATATATATACTTGTGTTTGTTATCATTATTGGTAATAATATTAATAATATTATTATTATGAGAATTAGGGAATGAAAAATAAATATGTATATTATTCTTATTAGTGTGTTATGAAATAAACATAAATATAAGTGTGTTTTCAAAAGTATTATTATAATAAAATTAATATATTCAATTATTAATAATAATAATTTTATAATGATGTTATAATATATTCCTCCTAAATGCACACATATTTATATGTTATTAAAATCATCATTATTTTTAGAATATATGTTTATGTGGAAGGATATTATTATTAATATTATTTTATAGCATGTAAGTTGTATTTTGTAAATGAATTATTATTATGATTATTTATTATTATTATTATGATAAATTTATGATATTATGATGATAATATTATTTGTATTAATATATTATAGTAAAATTATGGGAATATTTTAAAAAATTATTACTAATATATGTTAATAATGAAATATTAGAGATGGGAGAAGAATTAAAGTAAAACCCCATGGGGTATTAGGTGTTCAGTTGGAACACCAAAATTTAAGGGCCTATAAACTCCATTCCCCCATCCTCTCTTTTAGTTTCTCCTTCCATCAGTCCATGGTGTTTTTAACGACCCATAATATATATATATATATATATATATATATATAAATTTCCCTTTTGAATATATACACATGTCCTATAAGGTTATATTGATAATAATAACTAAAACCACATTATCATTAATTCATATCATTATATTTTTATAACATTACCTTTAGTATAAAAAATTAACTTCTGGTATAGTAATAATATAGATATATTTCATGCTTTAAGATGCATTTAAAAAAAAAAAATTATTGCGTTTTAATCTATTATATATAACACTTTTTTATAACTTATATAAGTTAAATATAATAAATTAGATTTATTTTTTTTATTCATAATGTGAAAATTATATTAGGAATAACTTTTTTGGATTTTTCAAATAAATTGTTTTTTATATAAATAGTGAAAAAAACTGTTTTTTCCAAAACAACGACTTTTATTACTTTATCATTATATAAGAGAGATAAAATTTTATAAAAACATTTAATTTTTAAAATATATATTTAATGAATAATTTTATTTATTTTAAATATATTTTTTTAAATTTATAAAACCCCTATTTAACATTATAAAACAAAAGTGATATTTTAATAAAAAAACTATTTTTGGTATTTCCATGTAATTAAAAATTATTTTGTTAAATTTGGTTCTGTAATAAATTGAAATAAAAATAAAATTTATTTTTTTAATAATAAACCAATTTATTTCTTGAAAATTAAACAAATTTATAACATTATCCAACAGTCAAATTTTAAGCTTAAAATTATCTTTTTCTATGAAATAGTTTTTTTGTGTTATTTGTGCTCATACAAAAATTCATTAATATAAAATAGAGATATTTTATTTTATAAAATTATTTAAACATTTAAAATTAGAATTATCAAATAATTATATAATTCCAATTTTAATTTTTTCCCTTTAGAATTTGGTTCTAGGGGTGAAAGTGTAGTTACCACAATAATGAAAAATTAGGGTAAAAGTGGTTTAACATTGTGTAAAAGGTTAAAACATGTGATTTTTTTTAAGATTTGATTTTGGAGGGATTATAAACCTTATATATTTCCAAAAACTATTATTGTCCATTTTGGATCCTTTTTCTTGAATAATTGAGTGATATTTTTGAGAAATAATGAGTTTTTACAAAAGTTTATTTTTTCAATTATAAAAGGACATAATTCCTATTTATACACACATTTCAAAGCCTTATATAAACAAAAAATATTCATTTTTACCTTCTAAAAACCCTTTACTTTCCTTTTAATCCTTATTCTCACCAAAAGACCAAGCTAAAGAGTCAAAAGTAGTTACCTAAGGTAGAACTTCCTAGGGAAAAGTAATACTCTCAACCTAAATTTTCTATGTTATTTTATTCTTCTACCCCCTCAAGTAACATGTATCCATAAATTTATGATAACAAAATCATTTTTAATATTATGAATACTAATGGAATATCTATTTTATACTTTCCTCTCGAATCATTGAGAAAAATGAAAATGCCATCATGCATGTTTGCAGACTACCGACTCCATGAACAAAATATTATTTTTCCATGACCACCTATCATGGATGAATTTAAAAATGTATTTGGTATGTAAAAATTATATTTTTTAAAATATTAATTTTTTTAATACTAATATATGATAATTTTTAATTAATCAAAATAATAAATTATTATAGTAACTTTAACCCTCTTAAATTGACTTATCAAGACGCCTTTCTTAATTTGGATATTTTTTGGATAACCTATGAAAATGTATAAATATTTTACTAATGGAATAATAAAGGATATAATCCTCCAAAATTATAAATATCATGAAGTTATTTTACAAAATCATTGACCACGATCAAAAAATATAAAGTGTTACGATGAAATTAACCAAACAACCCTAGGTAACCAATGTAAGTGAAAACTATATTAAAAATAATGAACAAAAAATAATAAATATACATTATAAAATTAAATATAAATGAATATGGTTATTGGGAATATATTAAATTTACTTAATTTAATTATTTTGTAAGTTATATTCAAGTGTAGAGAACTTTCAGACACTAGGTATGTGATCTTATGTACCACCTTTTTTACTTGACGGTTACACATTCTCTTTCTTTTTATCCATTTTATAAAATATTATTTTCATGAAATTATTTTATTTTTTATATAATTCCATTATATATATACCTAGTTAAATATCATTTTTATTTCAAGGTTTATACAAGAATTTAGTTCCATTGAAATTTTACACTTTGTAAGTAAACCCGATTTAAGGGAACTTTCCTATTTCATGTCTTATATCAAGAATCATCCCCATAAAATATTATTAAACCATTATTAAATTATAAAAAACTTAATTATTTTATGTATAACCCTCTTGGTTCAATTATGGCTTTATGGAAAATAATATTCTCTTTCCAATCCTTACTTTTTTTTATAAATCATTACCCAAGTGGTTCATTTTTATCCATTCTTCTCCTAATTCCTTCTCAGAAATTTTATCCATTAGAACTCCATGTTCAAGACTTATGCAAAATTTTAAATTATTAAATTTAAAAATTATTTAATTACTTATTATTTTAATAATCCTTATGATTTATCCCTTGGTTATGCCTTGAATTAGAATTATGAAACTCACTTCCTTCTCATAGGTTTGATCACGATTATGATTCATCTATGGTTTATTTTCTTAATTTGGAACACATATATATTATTTTAATTATTTGATGGGTGGTCCAAGAAATATATATACCTCCAATTAATTGGGTAAAAATTTATATCTCATGAGGTATTATGTATGGGATTAGGGAGTATACACAATCCACTATGGGACTTTATCCATTATGTATGGTGGATGGGCGACTAGCCTAAGAACACTATGTTATGTGATGGGTGAGCCTAGAATTATATATACCTATAATTAATTATTTAATGAATTATATCTCATTATAATCTATTTAATATATTAGTTAATGAACCTAATCCACAATGGGATTTTATCCACTTTATGATGATGGTATTTGGAGTGACCTTTGACTTATGTTTATGAGGTCATGTCTTATGTTGTTTCCATATACTCCATAATCCCATGATTCCATGATTTTATGCTTTCATTTTATTATGAAATGTTTTAATACTTATGATCATTCTATTTATGATATCATGTTATTCCTCTTGACTGTTATGTTATGATTAATTTCCACATTTATTCCCTTAGTGGGTTTTTGTGGCCACCCTTTTCCTTATGTATTTTCCCCAATGTATCCTATGCAGTTTTATAAGATCTATAAGAGTTAGGAGAAATATTTCTATTTTAAAATAAATTTTACATTTATATAATTAATATAATGTATTTATGCGTCAAATTATCCAAAGACACTATACCTATCGACCATTTGCTTGTATTTATTGGAAAAGTATGTTAAGAATCATGGAATAATATGTGTTTAAGGATTGAGTTTATATTATTGGTATCAAAGGAAATATATAGTTATTATTGTAGATCATAATGATATAACCTTAGTGAAAACCCTATAGTGAAGTATAAGGTATAAGCCTAAGTATAAGAGAACATCTTAAAAATTTTCGTAAAATAGAGATAGTGTGGTTTTCCTTGTAATTAAATCCCTATATAGATACTGGAAAGTGGATGTAGGCTATGGAATAGTTTTAACTAGGGGTAATAACAACTAATAAGGTGTATTGGGTATAAACTTAATTGTGACCTGGTGTAAAACAAAGAGACCTAACTGGACACCTATCCAGACACTCCCTAGAGAGATGATTTGGTTAATTGTATGTTATTTACAAACCATTATAAAGGATTTAAGCATTTTTTTCTTTATGGATATTAATTAGGATAGAGAACAAATATGAAATGAAAATATATAATTTATATTGAAACTTATATATTCATTAGTTAGGTTCTTCACATCATGTTTGAGATACTTATTCTAAGTTTATAGATTAACTTTATACATGTATTAATAAAAGTATTCCCATACCTAACTATAATTTATTTTAGAAAATAGTGGGACATAGGAGGAATCATGTTAATGATAAGTGAAATGGTAAATGTGATTAATACCCAAAAAAATTCCTAACATGATAGGAGTAAGAGCTAAGGACATCATGGAATTACTGGAGTAACTAACTCAAGTTATGAATAATAACTTGAATCATGTGGAACTCCCTATAAGAGAGAAAGTTTCAATTGGGTCATTTATGTGTCATAGGATTCAAAATTTTAGTGGATATTCTAATCCCATAATTAATGAAAAATGGATTAACTCTATTGAGAATATATTCTTTCCCCTGTAATTCTCTAAGTAAGAGAATTTCATTCTAGATTTTTACTACCTTGAGGGGGAAACTCATCAATGATATAAACTAATCAATAATATGAATCCCATGAAAGATAATAAATTTACAGAGTGAGACAAATTCAAGATGTTATTTATCAATAAATATTCCCCTTGTACTCTCTGTATGAAAATATAGAGGGAGTTCCTTTTACTCCAACAAAAGGAGGATGAATCAATAAAATATCATGAGGTGAAATTCACATGGTTTGGATGATATTCTCATGGTTTTGTCATTAACATTGAAAGTATGATTGATAAATTATTTATAAGTATAAATACAATTATATGGATATATTTGTAAATTTGGTACTTTTAAAGTTATGAAGAAGTTTTCTAAAGTTCCCACAATGTTGAGATAGAAATTGTTGATTCTCAGTGGTCTTGCGGGAATGGAGATGAAAAAAATAAAATAAACTTTAACTCTAGGGGATCACTGGATAAAACTCATAAAGACAAGATAATAAAACACCCCACATGTCAAAAGTGTGGAAATAATCATCTTAGAAACTATATTAAAGGGAATGGGAAAATTTTCAAGTGTGTAAAGGATAGATATCAAGATAAAACATATAGAAGTGAGAAGATGGATCCCATTAATGTGATTGAATATAAGAATACACAATGCAGTCCTTTTCCTGTTGTAAAATATTTTAACTATAAGAAATATGTACACTATTAAAAAAATGTAGTAAGACAATAGTTATTGAAGATAACTAATGGCAATGACCCCCAAGGCCTTGAGATAAAGGGAGATCTTATGATATTACTATTGTTGATATGGATAAAGAAAACTCTATGGTGATAGTTAAGATAGTTATTAATTCAATAATAGTGACTATACTCTTTTATTCTGGTTCTATGCACTCTTTCATGTCATATATGTTTATTAAAACTATTCAATCATCTCCACAAAACATGAAGGTTAATTTATCAGTGAAAATTTCTAATGGATTTATTGTTCCACCTCAGGTACATAATTATTTCCTAGTTTATATCCATTGGATAAATATCGGAGTGAACCTTATCATAATTCATTTAGTATAATTTTATTCTATATTGGTAATGGACTATTTGTCTCTATATAGAGCTCACATAAACTATCAAGAGAAGGAAATCACTTTATATACCCCAAATTATACCATATTCTATACAAGTGTAAGGAGGAGGATGAAATTCCTTTGAAAAATTCTTTAAAATCTTGGATATTATTTTCTTATGATCAATAATATCTTACTAAAATGATTGAAACAAAAGATAAGACCACTATTAAAGACATGAACATTGTAAAATATTATTATAATGTATTACATAGAGATTTTTTTGGTATTCCAACCATCTGAGAGGTTGAGGTATCAATTAAACTTATACCTAGATCTTTACTGATATCCAAGACTCCATATAGAATGGACCCCATTGAACTAGATGAAATGAAGAAGAAATTACATGAACATTTGTAAATGGGTTTTATATACTCAAGTACTTTACCATGGGGTGAACTAATCTTCTTTTTCAAGAGGAAGGATGCGTCTATGTCTCTCTGTATCAATTATAATGAAGTCAACAAGATCACGATAAAAAAATTATCCCCTTCCATGTATTTATGACTTATTTGATTAATATATGGAGCTCAATACTTCTCTAAAGTGTACCTTCATCCAAGACATCATTAGTTAAATGTGATAAAGGTGGATATTTATGAGATTTCATTTCATAAAATGTACATGAACTATGAGTTCATATTTATGCCATTAGTACTCAGAAATGCTCCAATGATATTCATGGAATTAATGAAAAGATTATTTAGATGTTACCTTGACTAAATTTTGTTAGTCTTTATAGACTATATTTTTATATAGTCCAAAATTAAGGAGGAACATGAGGATAATTTGAGTACTATGCAGAATACTTTGAGAAAGGATAAGTTATATGAAAATACAGTAAATGTGAGTTCTGGATGGAGAAATTATCATTCTTGGGGTATATTATCACAAGTAAAGGGATGTACATTGAACCTTAGAAGACTAAAGTGATTGATGAATGTCCTAGACCAACATATGTAATGTATATTCATAGTTTCATCAAATTATATAGGTATTATCATTGATTTGTGAGAAAATGTTTGTGATTTCAAATTCCACTAACCAAGATAACTTAGAAGGGATTAAAGTATGTCTGGATAGATGAATGTGAAGTGAGATTCATGGATCTGAATAAATGGATAAATAATACACCTATACTCAAAATACCCACAATTAAGGAAGGATTTGTGATTTACAATGATTCCTCAACAAAGTATTTACGATGTTCACTCATGAAGAATAATAAAGTGATAGCCCATTCCTTAAGATAGTTGAAGGTGCATGAGAAAAATTATCTAATGCATGATGTAGAGTTGACTACGGTAATCTTCTCATCGAATACATGGAGGCATTATCTATATGGAGATAAGTTTGATACACACACACACACAAACCATATGATCCTAAAATATGTATTCACATATGAGGAGATCAACATGCACCAAAAATATAGTTATAGATGATCAAGGATTATGATTTCTCAATCCACTACTATCTGGGGAATATGAATAAAGTGGAAGATTATATAAGTTTAAAAGATCATGAAACCTTATCTATGATGAGGATTTAGAAGGATCCAATCTTATTGGCCATTAAAATTATGGACATGATAGTTATAAAGAAAGGAACATCATTCTACCTTTCTCAACTGACAAATCAACCATTATTTCTTGAGAAAATTATGAAATCACAAAGGGGTGATATGGAGATATAGAATAAGGAAGATTATATAAGGAATGGAAATTCTTATGAGTAAAATATTGATTATGGAGGAGTAGTGATTTGGGAAACAACTTATTTTTTCCATTAGAGACATATATTAAAAAGGATATATTGAGTGATGGTCATATCTCAACATTATCCATCCACAAAAGAAAACTAAATATGTATAGAGGTATCTATAATCACTATTGGTGAGAGAATATGAAGAAGGATATTGTGGAATATACATCAAAGTTATTTATGTGTCAGTAGATGAAGTCTGAGAGGCAGAAATCCAAAGGGATGATGGAACCATTTCCCACACCTACATGGAAATGGGAAAACATCACTATATACTTTGTCATGGGTATTAACAATACATAGAAAGGGAATAATTATATATGGGTTTTGGTGGACCATATTACAAATACTTATAACTTAATTTTCATTCAAGATTACTTTTCACTTGATCATATTGCAAGGATATACATTAGATAAGTAATAAGTATACAAAAACACCACTATCAATTTTATCTAATAGAGATCTAAGGTTCACATAAAAGATTTGGAATAGAATTTATCATACTATAAACATAGACTTGAACTTTATTATGACCTACCATCCCCATACTAATGGAAAATCTGAATGAACTATATAGATGCCTGGGGATATGTTGAGATATTTCTCTATGGACTTCAAGGGTGGCTAGCACCAACATCTTCCATTGGTTAAGTTATCACACAACAAAAATTTTCACTCATGAATTAAAATGGACCCATATGAATCCATCTATGGGAATAAATGTATAAAACCTATGTTTTGGGATAAAATTGGTTATAGAAAGTTTCTAGGACCTAATATTCTTGAAGAAATGTTAGGAAGGGTCAAAACTATTCAACAAAACATCATAATGGATCAAAAATCGATAAAATATTTACACTGATAACCACTGATGAGATTTTGATTTTAATGTTAGTGATTTTTTATTCTCTACATATTTCCATGAAATATATTCATGAGGTTTTCAAATAAGGTGAAGCTAAGTATTAGATACATTGGTCCCTTTTATGTTCTTGAATGAATTGGAGTCGTGTTATATTAGCTAGAGCTCTCACAAAACTTGTCAAAATAATATGATGTGTTACACATATCCATATTGAGAAAGTATATACCATATCCTTCAAATTTATGAAATCCATTAGTGGTATAGTTTGAGGATGATCTCTTTTACAAGGAGCATCCGATGAAGATCTTAGATCATGGAGACAAAGTGATGCACAATAAGACAACTCACATAGTCATGGTATTTTGGAACAATCATAAATATGAATAGGTTACATGAGAACTATAAGATACAATGTATTATAATTACCCACATTTTTTTTCACCCTAGTGTATGAAATTTAGTTTTGAGGGTGAAATTTCTTAAGGGGTAAAAATGTAACGATCTAGAATTTATAAATATAGATTTCCCATATGAATATATACGTGTGTCCTATATGGTAATATAGATGATAATAAATAAATTAACCTTATCATTAATTCATAATATAATATGTTTATAATATTACCTTTGGGATAAAAATCTAACATGTGGTATAGTAATAATGTAAATATATTTCATTCTTTAAAATTCATTTTTAAAAAATTATTTTATTTTGTTTTATGCTCTTATATATAAAAATAATTTTTATTACTTATATAAGTTGAATATAATAATTTGAATTTAATTTTGGATTAATCATTTTAAAATTATCTTAGGATTATTTTTTAATATTGTTCTAAAAAATTGATTTTTAGATGAATAGTGAAAATATAGTTTTTGCTAGAACAATGAATTTTATTACTTTATCAGTATATAAGAGAGATATATACTTTTATAAAACCATTTAATTTATGAACTATGTATTTAATGAATAATTTTATACATTTTAGATATTTTTTTTAAATTTAGAAAACCTATGTTTAAACTTATAAAAGAAAATTATTATTTTAATAAAAAAATTTAATTAAACATTATTATGAAAAATTTGATTTTGGATTAATTTTAAGGCCACATAAAATTTATTTGTTGAATAATAAACCAATTTATGTCTTAAAAATAAAAAACAATGATAATATTATACCATAATAAAATATTAATCTTAAAATGATCTTTTTCTAAGAAACATATTTTACACATTATGTGCGCTAATACTAAAATTAATTCCTCTAAATCTTAGGATTTTTTTTATAAAATGATTTACATATTTTAAATCATCATTATAAAATTATTAAATAATTCCAATTTTAATTTTTTCCATTCAAATTAGGATCCAAGGGTGAAAGTGGAGTTACCACGGTAAGAGTAAATTAGGGTAAAAGTGGGTTAACATAGTAATAAAGGTAAAAAAATGTGAAAACATGTATTATATTGGATATTAGAGTCTTTATTGGACTTATATATTTCTCTACATCATTATTTTATATTTTGGGAGCCTTTTTCCTTGAACAATGGACTAATATTATTGAGAAATAATGAGTTTTTACAAAAGTTCACTTTTCTTCACTTATAAAAGGAGACCACATCCTCCCCATTTATACACCCATTAAAAATATTTGGATCAACAAAAATATTCCTTAGTATATCCAAAACACCCTTCCCATGCCTTGTAAACCTTGTCCTCACCAAAATACCAAGCTAAAGAGTCTCAAGGATTTACCCAAGGGAGAACTTCCAAGGGAAAGGTAATGCTTTCATCCCAACTTTTCTATGTTATTTTATTATTCCACACCCCTCAAGTACCCTATATACATGAAGTTATGTTGATTTTTTTTAATATTATTAAATTTAATTAAACTTACGGAATATCCATTTTATACTTTTCTCCAAAATAATTGAGAAAAATGAAAATGTCATCATGCATTTGTGCATGCTATTATCTCCATGAACAACGTGTTTTGTTTTCCATAACCACCTAACATGGTTGAATTTTAAAATTTATTTTTAACACTGTTAATTTTCTATAATGATAATATTAGAAAATATATAAATAATAAGAATAATAAACAGTTATAGTAATTTTAACCGCCTTAAATGGACTTATCAAGACACCTTTCTTAATTTGGATCTTTTTGGGATAACCTTTAGAACAATATAAGTATTTTCCTAATGGAATAATAAAGGAAATAAACCTCTAAAATTTTATATATAATTAATTTATTTTATAATAACTTTGACAATATTCAAAAAACTGAATGT
Source organism: Viscum album (assembly GCA_963277665.1). Lineage (NCBI taxonomy): Eukaryota > Viridiplantae > Streptophyta > Magnoliopsida > Santalales > Viscaceae > Viscum > Viscum album. The sequence goes on along the minus strand of OY728160.1, from coordinate 1,187,450,445 downwards.
GTTACGAATAAATTAAACAAACAACCCTAAGTAACCAACGTTAGAAGAAAATATATTAAAAAAATAGCAAAAGATAATAAATGAACCTTATTAAATTAAATATATATGAATATGCTTATTTGGTATATGTTTAATATACTTAATTTAATTATTCATAAAGTTAAGTTCAAGTGTAGAGTTCTTTCGAACATGAAGTGATGGATCTTCTGTACGATCTTTATTACTTAACAGTTAAAAGTTATATTTCTTTTTATAACTTCTATGAAATATTATTCTCATAAACTTCTTATATTTTTTATATATTTCACATACATATATACCTAGTTAAATATAATTTGCATTATTAGGTTTATGTAATGGCCGAGACCTCTCCGGCTCATTCCTTTGTCGAAAAGAGGGTCATGAAGTGTTCTGGAGGGTAGAATGGGCTTTTCCCACACTTTTTAGAATTTTTTTGTAACTACATGCCGTTTAGTGTGAGTACACGCAGTGTACCACCTTTCCGGGTATACCCCGTGTTAAAGCCGTGTCCTTGACGTGTGAAATAAATGAGTACATGACGTGTATCCCATACTACATGCCGTGTAGCTCCTCCCCACTTACTCATTACCCTCAAACCGTGTGTTGACTAGTCAACGACCGTGTGTCGTGTTAAAGGCTATGTTGGAAGCGGCGTGGAGACCGTGTGAAATGCCTGAGTACACACCGTGTACTAGAAAGTACACGCCATGTAATTTAGTCTTTATCACCTATAAAAGGAGGGGTCCTCTCCTCCTTTTCAAACACTCCTCTCCTCCCATTTCCCTTGAGCAGATCTCTCCCAAGAGACTCCAAAGCTCATTTCTTCCATAACTTTTCCGTCCGAGATCCGATTTACGATCCGTAAGTGGCCACGAGATCGTATCAATGAGGCAGAACTTCTGAGCTTGGATCTGTTTCGTTCCCTTCAGCCTTTCCTTCCTAGCTTCCACACGAGGAGGTTTTTTCGGGTTTTGATAGAAGCGACGGACGCCGACGAACATCTTCTAAAGCTGATCCGGGGGAGCGTTGTAATGAGAACCTGTTGAGGTAGGGATTTTACCTTCTTATCTATAATTTGTGCATTATGCGGGGTGGGTATCCTCTTGTTTCTGTGAGAAAAGGTTGAACCAATAAATAAACATAATAACTAGCTTAAAGAACGGGGATGGGGAAAGTTGTTATGTTTATCTTTGTTTATCCTATTGTTATGTTATGAATTCAATAGGTTTCTGCCTACTAAAAATCACGGTCGTTGGGGGCCTTTACTTGTGAAATTAAATGTTTCCCTATCTTTCTAGACCATTTTTTGGATGGAAACCTTGTGGAATGTGGAAATTGGTTAATCACGTAAAGTTGGCTGATTAAAATCTGGAACCATTGTGTGATCACCCCGGTTGAACAAAATGAAATAATGAACATGTGGGTGTTGGCTTGGTTACGTGGTGTGTGAAGGGGGGGGGGAATCCTGGGTTTTTACAAATAAGATGGGCAGCAGGACTGCGGTAAATGATATTAAAGGGGAAATGATGTGGCACGAGCCATGTTTTGTGATACGGTTGTGGAGATGTGGTTATAATGGCAGCAGGGCTGCGGTAATGGGTTATGATGTTAAAATAAAGTGGAATGTTGATAAATGAACTATGGGGAACGATAATGAATTAAATGCAGGAACAATCAATGGGGTCTGATTGATGATAAAAAGGTTAGTTTGTGTTGCTTGTGTTTTATCTAACTAGATTTGTGGTTGGCAGGGATATGGTTTACGAACGTTTGATATGGTTGGTTGTGGTTTTTTCCCAGTAGTTAATGAACTAACAAACTAATATTGATGGAACATGAAAACCTAAATGGGGTTGGGATTGTTTGTTGTATTCATGCTTCGTAGAAGTAGTGCCGAGGCATGTTCTCAGTTTCTCTATTTAGAAGCCAGAGTTTGGGATGTGTGTTTGGTATACATATATGTATCTTTGTGTTTTGTCGTACCCCACCCATGTTGATCACTTAGTGTCGAACACTCCCATTTCATGGGAGAGGGTGTTTTCCCCTAAGTTACTAGATCCTTCCTTCTCCATCTTCCATAGGCTGTGATGGATTGAGGCGACCTTACACCCAAGACTCTTTGGGAAGGTTTCGTTTGGGGTGGTTTTATCCCAAGACTCTTCGGGCATGTTTACTATTCCTAAGAATCCTCGGGATGAGTCCCAGGTCTGTTCAGGCAGGGATGTGATTGTGGTGGTGAGGCCCAAGTGTGTGCGGGCGGGATATGTGGTTGTGAGGCCCAGGTGTGTGCGGGCGGGATATGTGGTTGTGAGGCCCAGGTGTATGCGGGCGGGATATGTGGTTTGTGAGGCCCAGGTGTGTGCGGGTAGGAACAGTGTGGTAGCGTCAGTACGTTCACCGTTAGGAAGAGCATCTAGCTAGCTAGTGGAGGAAATGGTGCGGGGTACCCAATATTCTTGTGCTTATATACTACTACCTATTTGTTTGTGTTTTTGGTGAGCGTGGCTGGTGAGGTTGGGTGGATAAAATTCCTTGCTAGGTTTTGGTTTCTTCTGTTGTTCTCACGGGACATTAGGATGTCTCCCCACCTGTGCACGAGAGATTTAGGTTTCCCTACTGAGTTTACTTGTATGCTCACCCTACATTTACTTTCAAGTTTCCAGGAGGTCTACCAGGGCTGTGTGGGACCCTACTAGTTGATACAGTTGGAGTTTTTGATGTTGCTATACTCTTGTTTCTTTGGTATTGTACTTTTTGAGCTTTCTTGTACTTGTACCTTGGTTAAAAATTATTTAAACATGCCTGTGGGATTGGTTTGGTTTTTATTTTATTTTACTTGTTCCTTTTTCGTTTGGTGTTTGACTCATCTTATTTCCCGATCTTAAATAATAAAAGGGTAATGCCTCCCATATTTTTGAAAACTCATACCCTTGGTGCTAGTCACCACCCTGGGGCCTACTGGAGGCGGGAATCGGGGGTCATTATCTCCATTTCACCATTGTCAGCTCAGGAGGGCTTCTTTGATGAAATGGGGTCGTGACAGAATGGTATCAGAGCCAGGTTGAGAGATAGGATAGAGTCTGGAGTTAGGCACAGTGAGGATTGCATGGCATGGTAGGGCGACATTGTTGGTTGATCTTGGTGCGTGACATAGGCCAGGGAAGACTGGCGGGAAAACAGGATTTTAGGGCCCCCCATGATCCGATGCTAGGACTCTGAGCCTACCGAACAACCAAGTGAGACTACATTGATCGCAGGGTAGAGACCCTAGGGAAGGTACATGCATCATCATGATTGTGTTTTACTTGATTTGTGTGTTCTGGGAAGGAAATAAAGTGATAAAATGAAACCTTGAGAAATTTACTTACTACTTGGGATTTGGAGATCTTTGTTTACTGTACAGCTATGGCACTTGGATGTCATCCCCGGGTGGCTCAGATAGCCAAGGCCTATGAGATTCAGGTGGTTGATCAGTTGAGGATTGACCGAGAGGAGGAAGATAGCCAGTGGCAGAAGACTCTTCATTATTTACAGTGATAAACCCTCAAGAAGTACGAGGGTAATACTTCAGATATGGAGACAGAGGGGTGGCTTGAGGATCTTGGGATGGATTTTACTTTGATCCGCGCTCTGAGGGAGTAATGTGTTCCTCTAGCAGTCAGTCAGCTGAGAGGTGCGATACGTCAGTGGTGGATGCTCTACCTCGGAGAGAGGACAGAGGCAGAGGTTCTGTGGGCTGACTTTGAGAAGGAATTCTGAGAGGAATTCCTTTCTTCCATGATAAAGGAAGAGAATCGGCATGAGTTACTCTCCCTCCAGTAGGGGAGTATGTGTGTACGAGATTTGGGGATCATGTTAAAGGATCTCCTACACTTTGCTTCAGATCTCTTTCCAGATGAGGAGTCTCGGGCAAGATGTTTGGAGGAGGCGCTTTGTCCTTCGCTCCAGTACGCTGTCACCCCCTTCACCCTTTCGACGTACTTGGTACTATAGAAAAAGTTATAGGTTGTAGAGAGGATGCACTCTTAGGGAGGTGCACCACAAGAGGGGATCCAGATGGGTTCGTCGAAGGGGAAGGCAGTCAGCAGTAGGTCTCCTACGACAGGACCTTCCAGATTTAGGCTAGTGGGGAGCAGGCCCCAACAGTTCCAGTTCAGATCTTCGGGTCCTTGTCCCTTTTTCACGAGCCCAGGACCGAAGTGTTTCTCTTGTGGAGGCTTTGGGCACATCCAGAGTCGGTGCCCGACCCGAGCTCAGTATAGTGGAGGTGGGCAGGTTCAGCGCCCGCCTCATCAGCACCAGTTGCCGGTGAGGCCCTTCCAGCAGCAGCATGACCCTGCTCCTCCGAGGGAAGACTTTTTAGGAGGAGGCTGACCTCAGGGTGCTCCTTAGGGACCTCGACCAGGGCATGTTCGGGGAGGTGGTCGACATCAAATAGGCAGAGGAGCTAGGCGTGGACAGTTGCACGCAACAGAGTTGGCAGCTCCAGCAGGACCAGAGGTGGTGCGAGGTACGATTTGTTTGTTTAGCACTCGTGTTTCTTCCTTTTTCGATTTAGGAGCTTCACACTCATTTTTTGCACCCGGTCTAGCCCATGATTTGGGTATAGATGTAGAGAGACCTTCTATACCCCTGGTGCTGAGTACACCCGTTGGAGGTCAGAACATCATATCTTGTGTTTTCCAGGGATGTGGGCTGATGTTGGGACCACATCGATCTAGTGGGGATCATCTTTTGCTACAGATGCAGCCATACGATGTCATCCTAGGCATCGAATGGCTGTTTTCTGTTAGTTCCGTTATCGACTGCTTCTGAAGAAGAGTCGTGTTCTACGACGTGGATGGGCTGCGTGTAGCTTTTGTTGGAGAGAGGAGCTATCAGGTGGGAAGTCGGCATATAAAGACTCTCCTTTACTTTCTAGGCGGGGTATCAGTGGTTTCAGCTGATACAGAGATGGTGTATGTTCTAGAGGTTGTTGAGGAGTTTCTCAATGTTTTTCCTGAGGAGGTTGTGACTCTACCCCCCGACGTGATGTTGAGTTTGGGATAGACTTACAGTCTGGTGCCCATCCGATTTCGATGGCCCCTTATCGGATGGCACCATCAGAGTTGCGGGAGTTGCGGATTCAGATCGACGATATTATGGAGAAGGGTTTTGTTCGACCTAGCGTTTCACCATGGGGTGCTCCAGTTTTTTTCGTGAATAAGGCAGATGGTGGTCTTAGGCTATGCAGAGACTACCGAAGGTTGAATCAGGTAATGGTCAAGAACCATTACCCCCTTCCAAGGATAGATGATCTCTTAGACCAGCTGAGGGGAGCAGGTTGGTTTTCTAAGATTAATCTACGATCTGGATATCATCAGCTGAGGGTAAAGGATAGTGACATCTCGAAGACAACTTTCAGGTGCAGGTATGGGCACTTCGAGTTTTTAGTGATGCCGTTTGGAATTATGAATGCACCAACTGTGTTCATGGGACTTATGAACTTTGTCTTCTGAGAGTTTCTAGACCGGTTTGTCGTTGTGTTTATCGATGACATCCTGATCTACTCAAGATCAGAGGACGAGCACGCTGATCATCTCAGGGCAGTCTTGGAAGTCCTTCGACCCCACCAGCTTTATGGGAAATTGTCAAAGTGTAAGTTCTTGATGCAAGAAGTACACTTCCTTGCGCACGTGGTGTCTCAGCATGGAGTGTCAGTGGACCTGTCGAAGGTGGAGGCAGTAGTTTCTTGGGCAGCACCCAAGAGCGTGGAAGAAGTTCTTAGTTTCCTGGGGTTGGCAGGCTATTATCGGAGGTTCGTTTCAGACTTCTCTCGAGTTTCTACTCCATTGAAAGCTTTGAATAGGAAGAACCATGTCTTCCTATAGAGCGAGCAGTGCCACAAAGCTTTCGACTACCTGAAGGAGAAGTTGGTCAGTGCTCCAGTACTCAAGTTTCTAGAGGAAGGGTTGTTGTATGAGGTGTTTTGTGATGCTTCTGGCCTTGGTTTGGGGTGCGTACTGATGCAGAAGAAGGGTGTGATCTGTTATGGTTCTAGGCAGTTGTGCCCTCACGAGCGTAACTATTCCACCCATGACCTAGAGCTTGCAGCAGTAGTGTTCGCACTAAAGTTGTGGTGACATTACCTCTTTGGGGAGCGCTTTGTGGTCTTCTCAGATCACAAGAGCTTACATTATATCTTCTACCAGTGTGACCTGAACTTACAGTAGCGAAGATGGGTCAAGTTTCTCCAATACTATGACTTCGAGATCTCTTACACTGAATTTAAGGGCAAAGTTTTGGCTGATTCCTTGAGCAGGAAGTCACATAAGGAAGTGGTTCGGGAATCCACTAATGCTTGGAAAGTGATGGGAGAGTTGGCCACCTTACACTTGGATGTAAGGGTAGAAGGTGTTAGAGGATGTTTGTTTCAGATGACGGTGCAATCCTCCTTGTTGAAGAAGGTGGAAGAGTCTTAGTGGGGAGACTCTGAGGTGGAAGTAATGCGGGATCGTATCGATCAGGGAAACGGTCCAGAAGGATGGTCAGAGGATAGCAGTAATCGGATGCTTTTTCATGGAAGGTTGTTTGTTCTGGAGGCGATGCATGAGGGAGTTCTCTGTGAGTTCAATAGCTCAGCCTTGGCGGTGCATCCAGGAGTTTCAAAAATGTACCGAGGCCTGAGGGAACAGCTTTGGTGGCCCGGGGTGAAACGGGCAGCGGCAGAGTTTGTGGCTAAGTGCCTAGTGTGTCAGCAAGTAAAATCTGAACACCGTGTTCCCAGTGGTTTGTTTCATCCTTTAGATGTCCCCGAGTGGAAATGGGATGACATCTCAATGGACTTCGTCACATGATTGCCCAGAGGTCAGGGTGGTTGTGATGCTATCTGGGTAGTGGAAGATCGGATGACGAAATCAGATCACTTCTTAGAAATTAAGGAGTTGGGCCTGGTGAGTACCTTAGCATAGAGGTACGTAGACGAGGTGGTGAATTTTCATGGAGTTTTGAAGTCTATCTTCTCAGATCGGGATACTCGGTTCACCTCATGAGTCTGAAAGGGGTTACAACATGCTTTTGGCACCTAGCTACGCCTTAGCACTTCTTTCCACCCCCAGACCGATGGGCATACAGAGCGGACTATCTATACATTGGAGGACATGCTGCGATCATGCGTTCTAGATTTTTGAGGATCATGGGTGCGACGCTTGCCTTTAGTAGAGTTTGCCTACAACAATAGCTTCCACTCTACTATTGGCATGGAGACGTTTGAGGCTTTGTATGGAAGACCATGTCGTTCACCCATTTGTAGGGCATAGGTTGCAGATATAGGTTCTCTTGGGCCATAGGTAGTACAGAGAACTACAGAGAAAGTCCAGCTTGTGAGTGAAAGGATGAAAGTAGATCAGGACCGAAATAAGTCTTATGTTGATCGTCAAAGGAGGCCCTTGGAGTTAGCGGTGGGGGATCATGTGTTCTTGAAGGTTTCCCCTCAATGGGGGAAGGAGAGGTTTGGGAAGGGGAGTAAGCTATCCCCTAGGTTCATCGGACCTTTCGAGGTGCTAAGGCCAGTCGGCGAGGCGGCATATCAGCTGGCCCTACCACCTCAATTGGAGAAGGTTCATGACGTCTTCCACATCTCCTAGCTTTGTCGGTACTTACATGACGACTCTCACGTTGTCGACTGGGGAGAGTTAGATATCGGAAACGATGCGACCTTTGAGGAACGACTAGTCAGAATCGAGGATCGTAAAGAGAAGGTGCTCCATGGATGAACCATCTCCCTGGTTCGTGTGTTGTGGAGGCATAGAGGCCTCGAGGAGAGCACTTGGGAGAGAGAGGCCCAAATGCACGATCAATACCTGGAGTTGTTTTGACTTGTGTTTTGCTTGTTCTTATGAGATTTGATTTGATGTTATACTCTGTACCTTTGATATATGGAATGTTTGGCTTGTCGGTTGTGAGACTTTTTGTTTCCTTGTTCTCTGGAAGTATGTAACATGTCTGGATGTATAGGGAAAGGAAAAAACCTGATCCTTAATCGAGATGCATTAATGCGGATGCGATTAAACCCATGAAGGCGAGTTAGTGACGCCTAAAGCAGATAATATATCAACATAGGAGAAGGAATTCCTAACACACATGATTAGGGTTGTTGGTTGGGTTCCTGTTATAACGAGAACCCTAAGAGGTATCTTGTTGGGTTCCTCTGGGTTGGTTTCTGAATTCTTGGGGACGATAATGTTTTTTAATAGGTATCTGATGTAATGGTCCGGACCTCTCCAACCCATTCCTTTGTCAAAAAATGGGGCATGAAGTGTTCTGGAGGGTAGAATGGACTTTTCCCACACTTTTCAGATTTTTTTTGTAACTACACGCCGTGTAGTGTGAGTACACGCCATGTACCACCTTTCCGGGTATAACCCATGTTAAAGGCGTGTCCTTTACATGTGAAATAAATGAGTACACACCGTGTATCCCATACTACACGCCGTGTAGATCCTCCCCACATACGTGTTACCCTAAAACCATGTGTTGACCAGTCAATGACCATGTGCCGCGTTAAAGGCCGTGTTGGAAGCCGCGTGATGACTGTGTGAAATGGCCGAGTACACGCCATGTACTAGAAATTACACTCTGTGTACTTTAGTTTTTCTCACCTATAAAAGGATGGGGCCTCTCCACCTTTTCAAACACTCCTCTCCTCCCCTTTCCCTTGAGCAAAGCTCTCCCAAGAGACTCCAAATATCATTTCTTCCATAAGTTTTTTGTCTGAGCTCCGATTTACGATCCGTCAGTGGCCATGAGATCATAACAATGAGGAGAAACTTCTGAGCTTGGATCTGTTGCTTTCCCTTTGGCCTTTCCTTCCCAGATTCCACCCGAGAAGGTTTTTTCGGGTTTTTACAGATGCGACGGACACTGACGGACGCCTTCTAAAGCTGATCTGGGGGAGCGTTGTGATCAGAACCTGTTGAGGTAGGGATTTTACCTTTATCTCTCTAATTTTTACATCATGCGGGGTGGGTATCCTCTTGTTTCTGTGATAAACGGTTGAACCAATAAATAAATATAATAACTGGATTAAATAATGGGGATGGGGAAAGTTTTTATGTTTATATTTGTTTTTCCTATTGTTATGTTATGAATTGAATAGGCTTCTGCCTACTGAAAGTCACGGTCGTTGGGGGCCTTTGCTTGTTCAATTAAATGTTTCCCTATCTTTCTAGACCATTTTGTGGATGGAAACCTTGTGGAATGTGGAAATATGTTAATCATGTAAAGTTGGCTGATTAAAATCTGGAAACCTTGTGTGATCACCCCGGTTGAACAAAATGAAATAATGAACAGGTGGGTGTTGTCTTAGTTACATGGTGTGTGAAGGGGGGGGGGGTGAATCCTAGGTTTTTACAAATAATATGGGTAGAAGGGATGCAGTAAACGATATTAAAGGGGCAATGATGTGGCACGAGCCTTGTTTTGTGATACGGTTGTGGAGATGTGGTTATAATGGCAGTAGGGCTGCAGTAATGGGTTCTGATGTTAAAAGAAAGTGGAATGTTGATAAATGAACTATGGGTAATGATAATTAATTAAAAACAGGAACAATCATTGGGGTCTGATTGATGATAAAAAGGTTAGTTTGTGTTTCTTGTGTTTTATCTAACTTGATTTGTGGTTGACAGAGATATGGTTTATGAACGTTTGATATGGTTGGTTGTGGTTTTTTCCCAGTAGTTAAGGAACTAACAAACTAATACTGATGGAACGTGAAAACCAAAATGGGGTTTGGATTGTTTGTTGTATGCATGCTTCGTAGTAGCAGTGCCGAGGCACATGCTCAGTTTCTCTGTTTAGAAGCCATAGGTTGGGCTGTGTTTTTGGTATACATATATATATCTTTGTGTTTTGTCGCACCCCACCCATGTTGAGCACTTAGTTCTGAACACTCCCATTTCATGGGAGAGGGTGTTTTCCCCTTAGTTACTAGATCCTTCCTGCTCTTTCTTCCATAGGCTGTGATGGATTGAGGTGACCTACACCCAAGACTCTTCCGGTAGGTTTCATTTGGGGTGGTTTTAGCCCAAGACTCTTCGAGCATGTTTACTGTTCCCAAGAATCTTTGGGATGAGGATCAGTTGTGTTCGAGCGGGGACGTGATTGTGGTGGTGAGGCCCAGGTGTGTGCGGGTGGGATATGTGGTTGTGAAGCCCAGGTGTGTGCGGGCGGGATATGTGGTTGTGAGGCCCTGGTGTGTGTGAGCGGGATATGTGGTTTGTGAGGCCCAGATGTGTGTGGGAAGGAAGAGTGTGGTAGTGTTAGGACGTTCTCCGTTAGGAAGAGAAGCTAGCTAGGTATTGGGGGAAATGGTGCGAGGTACCCAATATTCTTGTGCTTATATACTACTACCTGTTTGTTTGTGTTTTTGGTGAGCATGGCTGGTGAGGTTGGGTGGATAGATTTCCTTCCTAGGTTTTGGTTTTTTCTGTTGTTCTCACAGGACATTAGGATATCTCCCCACCTGTTCATGATAGATTTTGGTTTCCCTACTGAGTATACTTGTATGCTCACTCTACGTTTACTTTCAGGTTTCTATGAGGTCTACTAGGGCTATGCGGGACCCTACTAGTCGGGACAGTTGGAGATGTTGCTGTTGTTGTACTCATGTTTCTTTTGGTATTGTACTTTTTGAGCTTTCTTGTACTTGTACCTTGGTTCAAAATTATTTAAACATGCATGTGGGATTGGTTTGGGTTTTATTTTCTTTTACTTGTTCCTTTTTCTTTTGGTGTTTGACTCATCCTATTTCCCGATTTTAAATAATAAAAGGGCAATGCTTCCCATATTTGTGAAAAGTCATACCCTTGGTGCTAGTCACCACCTTGGGGCCTACTAGAGGCAGGACTTGGGGGACATTATCTCCCTTTCACCATTGTCAGCTCAGGAGGGGCATCATTGATGAAAGGGGGTCATGACAGTTTATATATGTTTTTAGTCCCCTTCAAAATTCTCACTTTTAAGTATGCCTGATTTAAGGGAGCTTTCCTATTTATTGACTCATATTAAGAATCACCCCATATAATGTTATTAAATGATCAGTATATTATAAAAATACTCATTATTTTATGAACAAAACATCTTAGTTCAACTATAGTTTTATGGAAAATAATATTCTCTTTCCCTCTTTAAAAATATCCTTACTTATTTTATAAAGCATCACCCAAGTGGTTTGTTTTCATCCATTCTTCTCCTAAATCCTTATCATGAATTTTGTATATTGGAACTCCAAATTCAATACGTATGTAACCTTTTCAATTATAAAATTTCAAAATGATTTAATTATTTCTTATCTTGATAATCCTTATGATTTACCCTCTGATTATTCTTTGAATCAGAATTATGAAACCCACTTCCTTCTCATGGGGTTTATCTTACTTATGGTTTATCTATAATTTATTTTATTCATGTGGAAAACATATGTATGAATTTAATTATGTTATGGGTGGAACTAGAATTATATATCCCATTAATTAATTGGGTAAATATTTATATCTCATGAGGTGTTATGTATGGAATTAGGGAGTGAACCTAATCCACTATATAGATTTTTCAACTATGTGTGGTGCATGGGTAGTTATACTAAGAACACTATATTATGTGATGGGTGGGCCTGAGATTATATAACCTTAAAATGTATTGATAAATTCATTATATCTGATGATATACCATGTAAGGGATTAGGGAGTGAATATAATCCACCATGGGAATTTGTCCACATCATGATGATGGTCTTGGGAGTGACCATTGACTTATGTTTATAATGTCATGTCTTATATTTTTTTACTGATATTACATGATTATATGATCTTTTGATTTCATTTCCTTGTTCTATTTTTTCATTCTTATGATGATTTTATTTATGATATCATGTTATGCCCCTTGACTCTCATTTTATGATTTATTTCCATGTTTATTCTCTTATTGGGATTTCTAGTTCACCATTTTCTTATATATTTTCCCTAGGGTATACTCTATAGTTTTAAAAGATATATGGGAGTTAAGAGAACTATGTGTAGTTTTAAATAAAAATAATGTTTCTATGTTTAAGATGATGTATTGGGGTGTCTAATCTTCTAAAGACACTGGACCTCTTTATCCTTGACTTATATTTGTTGGAAAAGTATATTAATAATCATGAAATAATATGTTTTTGAAGATTGGGATTTTATAGTGTCAGGGGGTATTGTAAATCACCACCATAGGTATTCTCTTTATCCTTTGATTTATCATGTCAAAAAATCAAGGATTGGGATTAGAATTCATCAAAGTTTGGTGAAATCAATCGGGGGCTTAGGCATTCTCTTATATATATCTAAAGGAGTAATAAGGGGGTAAATTTAATATCTTAAAACATTTTTTGATATGGATATATTAATATGTGAGTATAACTAATATTTCCTATGATTTTATTTTAAATGGTATTTTCTTCATTATTAAACTAGTAATTTTAATTATTTTGATGTTGTGATCCAGTATTAAATTGTCTACAATTAGTTTAGTGTTATTTAAGTGATAATATTTGAGTTATATGGGCTTACCTATATGGTACTATTAATTTATATTAATATTGGATATTTTTCAATTTTTTTAATGATATTAAGGTATATTTAAACAATTTAAAGTAGGGGTTTTATAATTGTATATTTTTGTTTTATTTTAGAAGTTGGTTTCATGGATTTTATTAAGTTTGATTGATGTTTAATTACTTATTAAGGCATGTTTGGTTATATTAATTTTGGTTAGGTATTTTAAGATTACATGTGGTATCTCTAAGTTTGCATAGGCATATAGATTACTTAAACAGGTCAAGTGGTATTAACTCTACACACCCTTTCCAATCAGTTTATGACAATGTTTGTCTGCCACTCTTTTCCAAAAATTTAATTTTTTTTAAGAAAATATACTTTGGTAATATCAAATGGTCGTTTTTCATGGTTAATTTAATAAATAAAGTTAAATTATTTGTTTTGAAAAATGTTATATGAATTATAGGGATTTGTAAAGTATTAGGTTCCAAAGATAAACTATTTATTATGTTGCTTTATTATTGATTTATATAAAAGTTTTAATGTTTGTTTCATTGTCAGGTTTTTTCTCCTCAAAATTATCATGCGACTTTTTGAAAAATTTATGCTTTTATAGACACACATTATGTCTCAAGTTATTAATTAATTTTTCAGGGATCATATGATATAAACCATGGGAGTTTTCTGGCCATGTTTATGTTATGACACTTGGTTTTACTTGAAGTGTTGAACATGCTATAAATTTGTGGGGAAATAATTAAAAAATAAATAGTTGTATATGTATTATGTCTTACTATATAAACATTAAATGAGTATGAGTTCAGTTCTTAAATCCAATATAAATGGTATAAAAATTAATTTCATTTACTTGGAAATGTTTTGAGCAAGAAATTGTTCTAAATTGATTTTTTTATGAAAAGGTGTTTTAATGATTTTAAAAAACTTTAAAGCATGAAATTGGTTCTCTATTTAAACTAATATTTTTTTAGAATTAGATTTTTTAACATTAATTATTATAAAAAATTTAGTGTAAATTGATTTTTTAAATAAAAACATTTATTGTTTCAATACTGGTTATATCATTTTGAAAAAGTGATAAATATAATGTTTGGATTATAAACTAAAACCTAATTTTATATGTATTAGTTACATTTATTTTATAGAAAAAAATATTATAATTTTTTCACTTATTCAAAATTTAATAAATCCCAATTTTATGAATTATTATAGAGTGTTTGGTATAAGATTTATTTTATACTAAACTTTAATTTCATGAACTAGAATTTATAAAAATATAATATGTTGTGTATTTTATGGTTATTATTCCATACTCTATGATCTGTTGTGTCATTACAAGTATTCCTTGTTTGGTTTGTATTTGATAATGTTTTGATTATTCTTATGCTTTTTTTGATAGGACCCAACCCAATGGGGCTCGAGCCACAACTAATCCAAACCTGCCTCTATAGGCTTGTGGCTGGAGAAAATCACCGAATTGAATAACTTATATAGGATTCCTTTTCCTAATGTTCCTATACACACACATCCAATCATCTACATAAAGAAGTGTAGGGGAATAATATTAAAAGATTAAATATCTTGAGAATAAACCATGCATGTAAAACCTCCAGGGAGTACATGAGTATGATAACATAATCTGAAAATAAAAAGGTAAAAATAAATGTCCCATGAAAAATATGTCCCAACCTGAAAAATTTTGGAAAGTAAATTACTAAGTGAGACCAACTCTAGATATCCAAGCTCCAACCACACTACACGATCAAGTGGGACTAAGTATCCCTATGATCCTCAATAATTTTCACTGACCTATCCATTTTCTATATAAGACATGACACATGTAGGAAAATCCCATGAAGAGGTGAGCATATACATACCTAGTAGGACACCCAGAAAGCTGAAGGGGGAGCAGTAAGAAACATGATAGAAGTATATAACTCAATCCATAGAAAAAAAGAAATCCAACAAAGAGAAAACCTATATAAGATATAAGGGGGTATCCATCTCACAGACCAACCCATGAAAAGACTTTTCCATCAGTTCCAAGAGGTCTATCAATGAAGCCCAACATCTCACGTGTCTATCAATAGAAGTAACTATGTGAAGGAGCCACACCTCAACACCATACTGCATAGTCAAGGGGGAAAAATCTATAAATAGAGGACCTACGCCCTAGTGAATTAGGGTTAGTACCAATCAATGTAAGGAGGACACAATCCCTATTCTATAGGGGTACCAATAGGAATATAGAGGACCTGTGCCCTAGTCCATCAAGTGGGAACCACTCAATAGATAGAGGACTCGCGCCCTAGACAATTAGGGGGGACCAATAAATAGGCAGAGGACTTGTGCCTTAGTCCACTGGGGGGACTTAATAGGTATATGACCCACACCCTAGTTCTTCATAGGGGTACCACTCAGTAGGTATAGGAACCACAACCTAGTCCTTCAGGGGGTAGAACTTAGTAAGTAGAGGACCCACACCCTATCCGATAGGGGGTACCACTTAGTAGATAGGGGACCTACACCCTAGTGTGATAGGGGGTACCACTAAGTGTAAGGAGGACCTACACAAAATCCGATAAGGGCTACCACTTAGTAGATAGAGGACCCACACCCTTGTGTGATAGGGTGGGGGTACCACTCTAATGATCCTGCCTAATCGCTGCCACCATTGAGAATTGTGTAAAAAATCATCACACTCATAACACCTCACATCATATCCCAAAATCTACCATAAATCCCAAAATAATTTTATATAAGGAAAATAACTCAAGATAGGTCACTCATGGGTCAAAATATGAGCCCAAACAAAGGAGATACAATAGATATAATATTCCTAAAAAAAGATGGTACATGACATGTAAGGGGACCCACACGACTTGTGGTCCTGGTCCGCTTCTTGGATGTGTACTATCTAGTACATGGATCACTATCCATATAGACATACTTGGAATGTAAAGGGACTGCAAAATGTGCCTCATCTATCGGAGTTCCTGCCCATGATCTTGGCCATGTCTGTGTAACCTGGCTACATACTCTGGTTGTGCCCATGTACACTGGCTATGTTCCTCGATGTGCTCGTATCTGTGTAATCCTAGAGTACATTCTAGGTTTATAGTACCAGGTTACAAAACACGTGGGAGCCCCATATGGAATGTGATATTTATCTCACCTGAAATTATATCCACTATAGCCAAGGGATTACACTTCGTGTGTTCTTTAGACTACATGAGATGTAGTTGGTTTTTTCCCAAAAATCTAGATCCGATCCCTATGATCCAAATTCAACTTCTTTACTATCTTTTCCACCTAATTATCAACCTAAATTGAAGGTAAAGGATACCATTCAATGATTATGGACCTATGGTGGTTATAAATTTGTATCTTCCGATCCATGGTGATCAATCTCATGCCTTGTGCGCCTCCCATCACTGTTGTTCAGTCCTGAATCCCAGATCCATGAGAACCATCACCCAAATACCACAACACATCCCAAACCATAACAAAATAATTTATCCATTTGTCACATGTGAATCTTCCATGAATATTGGGGTTAGATCATGCTTGGTACCACCCAGAAATAGTTTAATTGTGACTGTGTGGTCCAAGAATAAAGAACACAAAGAATGGTGGGGGAAAATCACATAAACAAGGGTGAAATAATCATTTTCCAAGTGTTATTGGACAATTAATTCAAATTTATGATAACCAAGGTGAGAAATCATGGCACAAAAGGAATAAATAATTTAAATATTCAATTTAATTTGAAAAGGGATCATGTAAATGTTCTAATTTGATGCTATCAAAGAAATAGAAATGATCATGCTCAAAATGTTTAATCACAAGGGAAAAAAATACATATATGAAGAGTAATAAAATGATTTATATTTATTTTTGGTGAATAAAACAACTACCAATGTAGGTGAAAAGTCATTTCATTTGCTTCACCTTGATTCTCCTAGATCCAGAGGCTTGTCGTTGTCTGATCTCAATCTGCCAACAAAGAACGTGGTGGAATTATCCTCTCAATGGTCCCAGGGTTATGTGGATAACCCTTGAGATATTAAATAATGACGAATTTAAAGAAGAAATTAGGTTTTATATCCTTAATGAATTAATGAATGAATTAATTAATTAATCCACTAAACGCACCTGCCAACAGTTGTTTTATCCGAACGCTCCACGTTGACCAACTTTAGATTGCGCCTAGAATAAACCTCATTCTATGGATTCAACTATGGTCTTATATTTCTATTTTGGGACTCTATTTAAGATATATTCAATTTTTTTAAATACACATGTATGATATAAAATATATTTAATATTTTTATAAAATTAATTATGGGAACACCGGGACTCATAATTGCACACTGTCTCATCACCTGGCTCTGAAAATATTTTTAAATATATTTTGAAGTATTACAAGGAATAAATATGGTCTCTATATTATTACCTTATTCATGATTTCTGTGCTCAAAAATAAAAAACTAAGCAAAAAGGTCTGGATACTAAGCCTATATCTGGATCTCTCGCTCTTAGGTGATCTTCTGCATGCCCCCATGCTACCACAACACATGAACCAAGGGGATGGTATGTCCATGAAATATCCTCTCCTACCAATCCTTGATTACAACTAGGTGATATTCTAATGTGGCTTCATCCTCAATGTTTAGGCCACCCTAGTCAATAATGTGTATATGGTCATGCATGTATCTCCTTAGCTGTGATACATGGAAGACGTCACACACCCACTCTAATTGTGGGGGTAATATAAGGTAGTAGAAAACCTCACCAACCCTTTATAATATCTTTCATAGCCTGATGAACCTCAGGGGATAGATTTACTACCCATTCAAATCTCCACAATTATCATCATGAGTATACTCTTAGGAAAACACGGTCTCCTTACTCTAACTCCAAAGGCCTACGATGTCGATCTACATAAGATATCTGACTACTTTGAACTGTCCTCATCAACTCATGGACAACCTGGACCTTCTCTATCATTTCCTACACCATCTGTGGACCAATAATAAATGCCTCACCAATCTTAGTCCAGTATAAGGGAAACCTATAGGGTCTATCATATAGGGCCTCAAATGGTTCCATGTTGATAGTAGAGTGGTATCAATTATTATATGAAAACTCTACCAATACAAATTGATCCTCCCAGCACCGAACAAAGTATATCCCACAAGACCTCAACATACCCTCAAGCACATAGATAGTGTGCTCGGTCTTCCCATATATCTTGGGGTGAAAGGTTGTACTCATCATCATATGGGTCTTGAATTCCTCCTGTAAGCCTCTCCATAACCGTGATGTGAACCACACATCAAGATCAGATAAAATCATTGAGGGAACCTCATGAAGGATAAATATCACACATACATACAATTGCCCCAAAATATCCACTAAACTTTGATCCCTGATAGTAAGGAAGTATTCTGACTTTGTAAGTCATTCAACTATCACCCATATGGTGACATAACCTCTTGTTTTCCATGTAATCCCTATAAAATTCCATGAATATTCCATACCATTTCCACTTTGATATCTTAAGAGGCTAAAAAAAAACCTTTTATAACCTAGTTCTCAACCTTTACCTACTGATATGTGAGGTACTGAGAGACAAAATTTTCTATTCTCCACCTCATTCCATCTCACCAAACCCCCTGTTGAAGGTCTATATATATATATTCCCTAAATTGGGATGTAAAACCAAAGGATATGTGTGTAAATCCCTCATCACCTCCTCCAACATCATGACTTGGACCACCATCCATCCCTAGAAAAGGATAACTTTATTCCCTCCTTCAGAAAATCCATTTGGTGAATATCATAAGGATATCTAGTCATGTAAGACTAGACAGTCGATGTATCCCAATTAAGGATCTCTCACACATTGGAGGAGTGGAGGAGTCAACACCGTCAACTAAAGAAAAGATGTAGTCTCCTTCTCAACCCAGTTTAGCTTCAAGGAATCCAACTACTCTGATGCCTCCTGTACCAAATGAGCTCGAGACATACTACTAAGGGAATATACCACCATGTTTCCCTTCCAAGGAGTATAGAATATCTCAAAGTCATAGTCCTTTAGGATGTCCAAACATTGCCTCTGCCTTAGGTTTAGGTCTCTCTATGTGAATAAATAACTAAGGCTCTGATGGTTAGAGTAAATAACAAAGCTCTCTAGTAGAATATAGTTCCATCAAGTATTCATAAAAAATAACAATATTTCCAACTCTAGATCGTGAGTCACATAGTTATTCTCAGGGGGTCTCAATTAATTCAAAACACATGTGATAACTTCTTATCTCGAAATCAAAAAAATAGATGAGCCCATCTCCATAGGCATATCAATACATTATGTTCTCCACGCCCTCCTCCAGTATTCTCAAAATATGAGCACTCATCATCCTAAGCCTAAACTCTTTGAAGGATCTATGGAACTACTTAGTCTAGTTAAACATATACCCTTTTCATGTTAGGGTGGTCAAATGGGATGAAATCCAAGAGAATTATACCAAAAACCTACTATAGAACCCCGCAAAGCCAAGAAAACTCCACACTTATAACACATTATTGGGTGGATCCCAAGAAAGAACTGAATTGATCTTCATTGGTTCAATATCTAATCCATGTTGAGAAATGAAATTACCTAGAAAGTAACCTCTTGGATCTAGAACTGGAACTTATAGATCTTACTATAAAGCTGCTGCTCCTAAAGAAAGTGTAAGACCATCCTCAAGTGCTTTTCATGATCCTCCTATGATGAAGAGTATATGAGTATATCTTCAATGAAGACAATAAAAAATTAGTCTATATAAGGATGTAAGATCTGGTTTATCAAATACATAAACATAGTGGGGGAATTCATCACACTAAAAGGTATCACTAGGAAATCATAGTGTCCATAGAAACAACGTAATTCCAGCTTCATAATAGAAGCCTTGTGAACTCTAAACAAGTGGTAGTCAGACTTGAGATCGATCTTTGAGAACCATATCATACCTTACAATTGATGAAATAGGCAATCAATCCTTGAAAATGGGTAATTTTTCTTTATTATGGCCTAGTTTAGGTGATGACAATCCACACAAAGTTTCAAGATCCTATCTAACTTTTTCATGAACAACACCTAAGACCCAAGGGATACACTGAGTCTGATAAAACCCTTATCTCAAAGGTCCTCCAACTACAACTGTAGCTCCTGAATCTTAGTAGAGGCCATATGACATGCTATAAAATATATTGAACTTTTCATGATGTGAAATTTGATGTAAAAAGCTTTCTCACACCTTAGGGGTAGTCCTAGAATTTCCTTAGGAAAGACATCCATAACATATTCCAAGACTAAAGGAATCTAGATACCGGAAGACCCTGATGCACTAAGGGATACACTCTATAACTGATGGGTAATGGGTTGTAGCCTCCTGATCACAAAACCTACTCATTCCACCATAATATCTCTCACACCCACAAAGGAGAATCTCATATCCTCAGTGTGAATTCAAATGGCTTGTCTGCGGTGATAGTCAATATGGGCTCAGACCATGGAAAACAAATCTATACCCAAGATAAAATCAAAAGGTCTCATAATTACATCCAAAAGGTCCCACAAGAACCTATATCTACCAAGAGATAGATTTCACTATCGACAGATAAAAGATAACGAAGGAACGTTCCCTCTAGGAACCTCAAGACAAATATGGTGGGATAAATCCTCAACTGAGAGATCTATATCTCACACAAGGAGTAAAGATACAAAGGAATGTCTTGAACGTATTTGTACAAGTACTAAATCAAGACTGTAATAAATATATATCTTACCTCCAATAATCTTATGAGCCATCGGGTCATATGCCTCTATAGCCTACAGCTTCCCACAACCCTGACCGTCATCCCCCTGAGCCTGACGTGGGCCACCTAGTGGTGGTGGTGGGAGTAGATCATAGTACCATCCAAAATCCTTAGTTCCTCCACATGGAGCCCCATATTCTTTTCTATTATCCCCTCCTCCCTAAGGGATGACCTACCCTCTCATGGTAGAGCCATAATCATGGTGATTCCTCTGTCATGATGGTCTATCCATTATCTGTCTTCCTCATCTGCATGTCAGGTTGGGAATTGATGTGCCATTTGACCTCACCCATCACATTCATAACAGTTCCCCTCTCTAGGATGCCTTGGTCCATTGTGAAATCCCTGAGCTGCATGACCATGAATCTAGGTCTGGTCATGGGGAGGTCTCCTACACCGAGACCCTACCAACTGGTGCCTATTATCAATTATAGATTACTCAGCCCCATTAATTCCACTTCTATATCTAGTTACATGGAATCCCTATGATAGGAATCTCTCTATCACCGGTTCCCACTCCAACACTCCATCATAAGTTGGAATCTATGGGGGAACCACTATAGTATAGATTTATATATGGATACACTGCTCAAACTTCTATGCCTAGAAGCATCCATATCAAATAATATCGAGGGAGTATTGTGTAAGGTTCGTGAACCTCATAACATACTCAGCCACTATTATCCCACCCTATTGTAGCTCTAAAATATTATAAATATAAAGTGAGTGAAATAATGACGGTTAATACTTTTTATGAAACAACTACTAGAAATCAATCCATGAGAGTGTTGAATCTTCAGGAATCTACTAACTGGGATCCACTAGCACCCAGTGGATCTATGGAAAATGTTGGTTTCCAATGAAACTACATGATCAATCATTGTCTGGATAATCTCGAAAACTTAGATCACTGACAATAGCCAATCCTATACTACCTAGGGATATGAATCACCATAGAACCTTAGATTCCATTGGAGCTAGAACTCATGGAGTGTGTAAAGCCTGCCCAGATCCTCAGCCTTTTATTTTGGTACTAACTACTACTCAAAAGGTAGGGGTACTGCTACCTGTCCACCTGGAGGAAGGATCTTGTGCGATGTCCCATGAATTGATGCCTCATCACTCATCGTATCATCATCATGATCCTAAATCAGTAACTTGGATAAATTTCTTTGTAGAGGCATCCTGAAAATTTAATCTAGACATACCACAGTATGATGAGAATATATATATATATATATGGAGAGATGAATCAAGAAGGATAATCAAAATTCTCAATCCTATATGATGTATGCAACAATGTTTCCTACAACCAATGTATTAGTATACCAAGTCAACAAATAGGTGGTCAAAGTCCTTATGTATGGATACATCATTTACCACACCAACACTAGGTTCCTTGGACTAAAATATAGACTCAAGACACTTTGACATTATTTCCCAAAATACCAACCAAATCCTCATAAGGAGACAACTCCTAAAAACATCCGAAGGAATGAACCACCTATGATAACAATATGTTATGACCAGACCCAATGGTTTTTGAGTAGAAACTACCCCAAGACTTCCTCCATAGGACATGGGATGGTGACAAGCATCAAAATACATAACTATTATGGGATGCCTTTGCCTAATTCACACACACACACACACACCCAACCGTCTCCATGAATAAGTGATGTGTAATAATAATAAAATATGCAACATATAGATAATAAACCATGAATGTAAAACCTTTAGGTAGTACAAGAGTACGACAATGTAATATAAAAATAAAATATACAACCAACTAGAAAGTTGTCCCAACTTAAAAAAACTGTAAAGTAAATTTATGAGAGATCATGGATCTAGATTTCCATGCATTGACTATCATATGTGGTTAAGTGCACTAGGGTATCCCTATGCTCATCGATAATCATCACCAACCTATCTGTCATCTTCATAAGACACAAAATGTGTGGGAAAATCCCATAAATGGGTGAGTATATACATACCAAGTAGGATGCCTTGAAATATAAAATGGGAGTAGTAATAGACACGATAGAAGTAGACAACTCAACCCATAGTAAGAAATGAAATCAAACAATGAGGATACATACATACATATATGTAACAACCCAAGATTTTATAAGATATATTATTTTTAATTTATTTCATGTCTTATATTGTAAGATACACCAATATTATCTTGTTCTATACGCAACATAGTATTAGCTTGCAGTATACGCTACACTAATCTTGGATCGTGTTACACACAATTTCAAGTTTGTTTGATAGTAGTTATTTATACAACATTGAGTATGTATATATATATATATATATTCAATGTATAAATGAAATATGGTTGGATTTTGTTATACGCAACAAAAAAGGAGTCTTGCACTACACACAACCCTGACTTGGCTTGCATTACATGCAATCGTGACCTTCCTCGAAAGCGTGTGTTGTACGCAATATCGGGTTTCACTAAAAAATGATATATTGTTATAATATTATTATGAACTAGACATTACGAATATTATTAACTAAATTTTTAATTTTATAACATTATTATTCATCTTATACATTTTCTAGAACATGGTATAAGAACAAAATAATTTTTTTGGGTAAAATAAGTATTTTTCAAAAAATGCAGTTTTGCCGCCTTTTGATGGCACACCCACTTTAAATATAGTTTTGACATGTTTATAAGTTCAATTTGACAAAATAAAATTCTTATTTGGAATCATGATATAAAAATTTACTTTGGATAAAATTTTCATATTATTCTGATAACTTTCATATTTTAATGAATAGTAAAAACACGCTATATTTTAATTACAAACAACTTTTTTATTGTAATAATTTATATGGTTAAATTATAATATTTAATGGTTTTAAATTATAAAGAGAATATATTTTTACCATTTAATATAATTTATGTCATTACCATTAATTGTACATTGAATTCACAGGTAAAAACATTTCAATCTTTTGCAATGTTTTAACTTTTAAAACCCGTTTTCTTAACAACGGGATTAATTTTAAATTAATGTCTAAAACTTATGTGATTCGAATTAGGAAAAATGGATTCCATATTTGGAATCAGTAGGTCCAAATTATGTTAATATTCTACTTTTTATTTTTGGGCACTATGAATAGTAACTACGGTAAATTTTATTTACATTAGTTAAAGGTAAATTGGGTAATTGAGGGTAAATATTATATTATAAAATTACTCTAAAACTTGTATTAATATAATTGGATGATTATATTTCGTCCTATGGAATATTTTGGTCGAAATTGAATCCATTTGAACCCACTTGGATGTTATTAAGACCTTTAATTTATTTTATTTAAATGAAAATGAAATATGTCTCACTCAAACTTAAATAATTAAACTATTTTAAATATAAGGTTATACAGAATATAAATTCGGTTATAAATACTCATTTGAAAACTAAAATGTTTTTATTTATCATGGTAATTTATTTGTAATTTTTAAGAATTATTTATTTACCTTATTAGCTTATACATTAATGATGCAGAAATTATTTATTTAGTTGAAAATCAATAATATAGTTTTTATTGAAATAATAATACACATAAAAAGCCCCAAAAACCTAAAAAAGACTTATTTTTAATGTATATATAAACCCTAAGCATACAGTGGACGACTTTTTGACCATTTGAATCCTTATAAATAAGATTATGACACTTATATTATTTTATTTTAAATGATTCCAAAGTTGTCACCTTCATAATTTAATAAATATAACAATTTATATGTTGTGATTTTAAGATGATAAATTCGACTAAAAGTATTATTTTAAAATCTATGAGATTTATATTCATTATAGGATTTTATTTTTAATTTTCATGCAACAAATAAGTATATTAAATAATTACACAATAATGTTGTACTAATTATTTTATTAAGATATATACCAAATAAATGGTTTTAAAAATATTAAAAGAAATATTATATGAACTATTTAATGTTCTCCACTAATTTTATAGACAACTTTGATATGTTAGGAATCTATTAAATATTTTGGTTAGAATATATCCTCTGTGTGGATTTTTTTAAATTAAAATAAATGATTAATGTCAAAATTGACACTATTGTTATTTTATAAAAATAACATATTATAAATTTGTTTAAAAATCACAAAAATATTTAAAAATTATAAATTGAAATTTATATGGTCTAAAATGTCATAAATTATCCAATTATGGACAATTCACAACACATAAGTAATTATATATAACAATTTAAAAATTAGAGTCTTATTACCACAAATAAAATTAAATAGATTAAATAAGGATAAATCAAGTTGATAATGTTTAAAATAAATTCCCAACATGTATACATTTTATTGGTTGATGATCTTACAACCCCATAGCATCTAATATTTGGATTTGATTCATTTTTGTAGGTTTTTAAGTGAGGTTGAATTTATTATAAATTAATATTACTTATGTTACCAAAGGTGCCCCTCTCATCCCTTATAAAAAGGGCACCCCTTCCCTCTTCTCTTCACACCCTTTTGAGCTTTTAATATCAGACAAAACCTGACCATTTCTCTTATCTACTTCCCTAGAAACATTCTGGAGGTTCTAGTCTTCTCAAAATACCAACTCTACTTCCTTAAGGGGAAGCTTAAAAGAGGTGTGTCGAAGAAGAGGTAATCTTTTCTTCCGATTCTCTCAAGTTTATTTCTTCTTCTACTTATTCTTATTTAGTTGTTTCAATATAAATTAATAACATAAGTATCACTAATATAATGATATATTATTATAAATATTAAACAACCCCATTTCACCTTCTATCCATCCTACGGAAAAGGAAATCACCGCACATGCATACGTACAGAATACCATCTCCACGCTGTGGTGTAATCTGTTTTTCCACCACCACCTTACTTGGATGGGTATAACGGTGTAAACAATAAATATATATTTTTATTATAATATCATATTTATTCTAAGATATTATATCATCCACTCCAATTCCATTCAATAAATATGGGAACGATATCATCACTAGTGCGTACGTACGGATTACCGTCTCCACGACGTGATGAGATTCATTTTCCATGTTAACAATTCAAGAATGATTATAAAGTATATATAATAAGTAATCATGAAAAATATGACATAATAATGCTACTGGATTTATGTATATATATATATATATATGTATGTCATCTACTTAATTTCATTCAATTCAATAAAGAAACGAAAACAGCGTTCATGCGTACGTACGACCTACCGTCTCCATGAACGGTGTATTTCATTCAATTTATCAAACTATCATATATATATATATATAAATGTATATACGGAATATATATTATATATAAATCATGTTTTACATTCTGGAATTAAGTAAATCAGGATATAAGTAATAATATCAAGAACAACAAGTCGAAACACGTACGATAAATGAAACGATTTTACACAAAACGCTGCTTTAACAAGGAATTTACAAAAGAACGGGTAATATAAAGTCATAAGTGAACCATATATGATATCATAACAATGAATATTATTCTGTAATAAGTCAATTACATTATTTAAATCATTATACAAGAGGTTCAGATACATACAAATCATATCAGACATAAGGTAAGGGATAACTTTTCCAATCTCGTTTTTATCTAAGATTGTTTATTCGTAAGTATTTACTGAGGTTATATTTATCATCAATGTCCCTATTTTATAAAAATGGTTTCATGTATGTTTAATGTCCTTTTTACCCATTTTTTACTTTTACTACATGTTATGTAAGGAATATTTCTTTTGTTTACCATATGAGGTATTTTTTGACTTTTCCAGCAAAAGTATGAGAATAATGTTTTTTAACTTATACGGAATGAACGGATTTTTATGGTTTCATAACTCCTTTTATTCACAAAGAATACTCTAGAAGATTTCATGATTATTTTCAATAAAATAATTTTCTTTTAAAATTTCTTGGCATTTTGTGAAAAGAAAATGATTTTGAATAAGAAAGGTTATTTTCCTCAAGAATTCATCTCAAGTGTTTTATCAAAACTATTTTCCATCCAAGATGACATTAATTAGCATGTTTATGTTTCAAGTATAATGTCTCTATTATTTACATGGTTTTATTTTTATTATGATGAAATGTTATCCATTTGTTTTATATTGATTATGTCACGATGGGATGATGTTTATGAAACCCATTTTATTCTTTGGGTTATGATGAATGATTTGTCATTGTTTTGTGGCACAAGTAAGAATGATTTAAATATAAGATGGGTGAGAACTATATCTCCCTCTAATTCATTGGGTAAAGATTCATATCTCATGAGATAGACATGGATGGAATGGAAAGTAAATCCGGTTCAGTAATACAGGGCTGGAATGGTAAGTAAACCCGGTTCAGTTAGGGACTTTGTCCACTAAGATAGTCTTGGAAGCAATGACTTGGCTACTATGGAAATCATAACATGTGCCTAATGGTTTCTAAAATTACATGTTTTATTCCCATTCCATTTTATCATGATTGATGTTCCATTATGATCTATTACTTATGTACTGACATGCTTTATGTAATTTCTCAAGCTTTGGATGTTTAAATATTATGTTCATGTTTTTAAGTTCAAATGTATATGGTTTGTTTTATTCTCTCCATGATTACCCATACTAAGAATTTGAGCTCACCCTTTATTTGTTTTCTTTTCCCTAGGATATAAAGAAAGGTTTTAGGTAAAAAAAGAAAGATCTTTATGGGAGATGTTGAAGATTTTTCACCAAGATTAGAAGATTATATTCCCAGTTTCCAAAGACACTAAACTATTACGGTCCTTTGGTGTATGTTTTTGTTATGTATTAGATATTCTGAAAAAGTAATGTAATGTCTATGTACATCAATCTTTGGGTCTCTAAAGTTGGTATCAGAGGCAAATGAGGTAGGAATGTATCCGATCCTTGGTAACTCTCACATGTGAGCGTTGGATGAAGCATGGCTCTCCGCCCAATGGCTTCATGAGGAAATGGCTGCCACAGGGGATGGTGGTGTGTCCCGCCATGGGGGTGTAGCCGCCCATGGAGTGCCCTGATAGGTATCAATTATAGTCCACTGAAGTAATTCCAGACCTCTACAGTTGGTATCAGAGTGAAGGTTTAGTTAACCTTTGGAAACGAGGATGCAAAAACTTTAGTGAAATCCCTAGAGATATTTCTAAGGTATGTCTAGGGATGTCCCTAAGGATAAGTATACATATAGGTTATAGTCCTAGAATTACAGTAATGAAATTAGAATTAAACCTAGATTTTAGATATTGATGTTACTCCCCCTTGATTATGATTTTTTACTCTCACACTATTCTTTTTTCGGTTTTAGAAAATGGATGGAAACAGGAAGATTCACGATAATGGAGGATATAATGGACAATGGCATGATATTATTCATGAGACACCAAATTAAATTGGATATAGAGGTCCACATATCTTTATTATGCCTAATCAGAAATCTCATAATATGATCAATAATCTCAAATTTGGTAAGTTTCTCGACTCAGCTAATAAGAGAAAGATGAAGTTTCATGATGATCATAGAGGAAAGAAAGTTCAATTTCCCTCATGTAAATCATGTGAGAAGAGGCATCAAGGAGAATGTTTCAAAGGAACTGAAAGATGCTTTGGGTGTGGAAAAGAAGGACACAAATCCTGTAATTGTAAAGTAAAAGGTTCAGTTAACACCATGGACAAGGATAATGGTATTGCTACGACATCAACAATTATTAGATGTTTTAAATGTGGAATGTATGGGCATTATACAAACCAATGACCTAAGGGAAAATCTCATGAAGAGAATAAGCATAGTCATATGGGTAGTATTTATGTGGATGATGATGAGGAGACTACAAATGATATATGAGATGAAAGAAGTTTTGAAGCTTGGTCAATGGTTTAAGAAGGTAGTGGAATGATTTATGTTTATCAAGAGTTATGTTGTATAGGTAATGGTACTATGGAATAAAGACACATCTAAGGATTGTTACACAATTGTTTTTACTAAAGTATTTGAAAGTATATGTTGAATGGTACTGGTAACCATGAAATTTAATTCAAATATTTTTGGAAAGTAGATGATATGCACATAATGAAGGGACAAGGAGATAAGGAGAGGTTTTATAGTATTGATGAGCTCATGGCTGATATAAGGACAATGTGATATCATGGTTTGAGTATATTGAAATTTTGGGATTTTGGTATGTGGAAAGAGTTAACTTTTGATAGAATTCATGTTTTTACTAAGGTTCAATGGGTATTAATTTTTCAAGAGAATACACGATTAAGGTATTCACATGTTTGGAATGTGACCAACAAGATATATCTTATGATATATGGGGGTTAAATGATGGTATTCACGTGATTGTTATGTGACATTTCAAGTAATTGTTTTCTTTATACTATGAGATTGGACAGATGTATTTTGAATAAGCATAAAGATTGGAATGAATTAAGTTATACATAAGATAGTATTGTTTAAGGCTAGAATATTTTTCGAAATTATTGATGGAATGTTATAATAGTGTAGTTTACGAAAAGGGACAACATGAAGAACATGCGACAACCCGTCGCGTCGGACGAGGCTGTGGGAATTGAACCCACAACCGAAGTGTGATAGGCCTTTATCGCCTACCACTGGCCTACAGGAAGTCCCTGGTTAGTATAAAATATTTTTATTTTGTTAAGCGGTATGATAGATGAAGTATAAGTCCATTTTTGGAACCGTATAAGATTAATATAACCATAAATGGACTTATGAATATTACTATTTCTAACCTTATGTTTGAGACATATGGAATGATCTATCATTCTATCGCATGATCCACTATCACTACACAGAATACAAATTCAACTTCATTTCTTTAAGAGATGAAGTGGAAATTGTTCAAGGCACGAACAATAGTGAGATTGTACCAAAATCAAGTAAGTATTTATTTTAATTCAAAAATTCATCAACAGTAGGGAAATGATTTGGAAAGAAAAACGTTGTCCTAGTTCTCTTATATCTGATTAATTAGATGGTACCTTAGATCATCACAGATTTATGGCTTTGTGATTGTTGGCTTTTTCATAGCCATGTTCTCCACCACTCTCCATCAAAACATGATGGTTAGATTTCTCTTCCATATCCATATTTTCACTTATGTTATCCTATGTGGAATCCCAGTGATGATTTAATTTGGGAAACCGATATGTTTCATACTTCACTTTTTAAAATTATGTTTTAGTATACCTTTTTACGATGTGGGTTTCTATGAGAGAAACTCTCATGTAATAAACCATTTATAACCCTGACGAATTTCGAGGGAGAAATTCATTTTAAGGGGGGTAGAATGTAACAACCCAAGATTTTATAAGATATATTATTTTTAATTTATTTCATATCTTCTATTGTACGCTACAACAAGATTATCTTGCGCTATACGCAACACAATATTAGCTTTCAGTATACGCAACACTAATCTTGGATCGTTTTACACACAATTTCAAGTTTGTTTGATCGTAGTTATTCTACAAAACATTGAGTATATATATATATATTCAATGTATAAATGAAATATGGTTGTATTTTATTATATGAAACAACAAAGGAGTCTTTCACTACACGCAACCCTGACTTGGCTTGCATTACACGCAATCGCGACCTTCCTCGATAGCGTGTGTTGTACACAATTCCAGGTTTCACTAAACAATGATATATTATTATAATATTATTATGAACTATCCATTATGAATAGTATTAAATAAATTTTGAATTTTATAACATTATCATTCATCATACACATTTTCTAGAACATGGTATAAGAACAAAATAATTTTTTTGAGTAAAATAAGTATTTTTCAAAAAATGCATTTTTGCCGCCTTTTGATGGCGCACCCAATTTAAATCCAGTTTTTGACATCTTTATAAGTTCAATTTTACAAAATAAAATTCTTCTTTGGAATAAGGATATAAAAATTCAATTTGGAGAAAATTTTCATATTATTCTGATAACTTTCATATTTTAATGAATAGTAAAAACACGCTATATTTTAATTACAAACAACTTTTTTCATCGTAATCATTTATAGGGTTAAATTATAATATTTAATGGTTTTAAATTATAAATATAATATATTTTTACCATATAATATAATTTATGTCATTACCATTAATTTTACACTGAATTCACAGGTAAAAACATTTCAATCTTTTGCAATGTTTTAACTTTTAAAACTCGTTTTTCTTAACAACGAGATTAATTTTAAATTAATTTATGAAACTTATGTGATTTGAATTAGGAAAAATTGATTCCATATTTGGAATCATTAGGTCCAAATTATGTTAATAGGATACTTTTTTATTTTTGGGCACTATGAATAGTAACTATGGTAAATTTTATTTACCATAGTTAAAGGTAAATCGGGTAATTGAGGGTAAATATAATATTATAAAATTACCCTAACACTTGTATTAATATAATTGGATGATTATATTTTGTCCTATGACATATTTTGGTTGAAATGGAATCCATTGGAACCCACTTGGATGTGATTAAGACGTTTAATTTATTTTATTTAAATGAAAGTGAAATATGTCTCACTCAAACTTTAATAATTAAACTATTTTTAATATAAGGTTATAAAGAATATAAATTCGGTTATAAATACTCATCTGAAAGATAAAATGTTTTTCTTTATCATGGTAATTTATTTGTAATTTTTAAGAATTATTTATTTACCTTATTAGCTTAAACATTAATGATACATAAATTATTTATTTAGTGAAAAATCAATAATATAATTTTTATTGAAAAAATAATACACATAAAAAACCCCAAAAACCAGAACAAGACTTATTCTTAATGTATCTATAAACCCTAATCATCCAATGGGTGAATTAGTGACCACTTGGATCTTTATAAAGAAGATTATGACACTTATATTATTTTATTTTAAATGATTCCAATGTTTTCACCTTCATAATTTAATAAATATAACAATTTATATGTTGTAATTTTAAGATGATAAATTCAAGTAAAAGTATTATTATAAAATATATGAGATTTATATTCATTATAAGATTTTATTTTTAATTTTTATGCAACAAATAAGTATATTAAAAAATTATACAAAAATGTTGTACTAATTATTTTATTAAGAGATATACCAAATAAATGTTATTAGAAATATTAAAATAATTATTATATGAACTATTTAATGTTCTCCACGAATTTTCTAGAAAAATTTGATATTTTAGGAATCTATTAAATATTTTGGTTAGAATATATCCTCTGTGTGAATTTTTTTTAAATTAAAATAAATTAATAATGTCAAAATTGACACTATTGTTATTTTATAAAAATAACATATTATAAATTTGTTTAAAAATAAAAAAAATATTTAAAAATTCTAAAATGAAATTTATATTGTCGAAAATGTCCTAAATTATCCAATTATGGAAAATTCACAACACATAAGTAATTATTTATAAAAATTTAAAAATTAGAGTCTTATTACCACAAATAAAATTAAATATATTAAATAAGGATAAATCAAGTTGATAATGTTTAATATAAATTCCCAACATGTCTAAATTTTATTTTTTTATGATATTACAACCCTATATCATCTAATATTGGGATTTGAGTCATTTTTGGAAGTTTTTAAGTGAGGTTGAATTTATTATAAATTAATATTTCTTATGTTACCAAAGGTGCCCCTCTCCTCCCTTATAAAAAGGGCACCCCTTCCCTCTTCTCTTCACACCCTTTGGAGCCTTGAAGCTTAGCCAACCCCTACCCATTTCCCTTTTCCACTTCCCCAGAAACATTCTGGAGGTTCTGGTCTTCTCAAAAGACATACTCTACTTCCTTAAGAGGCAGCTTAAAAGAGGTGCGTCGAAGAAGAGGTAATCTTTTCTTCCGATTCTCTCAAGTTTCGTTCTTCTTATACTTCTTCTTATTTAGTTGTTTCAATATAAATTAATAACATAAGTATAAATAATATACTGATATATTATTATAAATATGAAACAACCCTATTTCACCTTCTATCCATCATACGGAAAACGAAATCACCGTGCGTGCGTACGTACGTAATACCGTCTCCACGCCGTGGTGTAATCTGTTTTTCCACCACCACCTTACTTGGATGGGTATAATGGTGTAAATAATAAATATATATGGTTATTATAACATCATATTAATTCTAAGACATTATATCATCCACTCCAATTCCATTCAATAAATCTTGGAACGATATCATCGCTCGTGCGTACGTACGGATTACCATCTCCATGACGTGATGAGATTCATTTTCCATGTTAAAAATTCAAGAATGATTATAAAGTAAATATAATAAGTAATCATGAAATATATGAAATAATAATGATACTGTATTTATTTATATATATATGTATGTAATCTACTTAATTTCATTCAATTCAATAAAGAAACGAAAACAATGTTCATGCGTACGTACGACCTATCGTCTCCATGAACGGTGTATTTCATTCCATTTATCAATCTATCATATATATATGTATATGAGGAATATATATAATATATAAATCATGTTTTACATTCTGGAATTATGTAAATCAGTATATAAGTAATAATATCAAGAACAACAAGTCGAAACATGTACGATAAATGAAATGATTTTACCCAAAACGCTACCTTAACATGGAATTTACAAAAGAAAGGGTAATATAAAGTCATAAGTGAACCATATATGATATCATAACAATGAATATGATTCTGTAATAAGTCAATGACATTATTTAAATCATTATACAGGAGGTTCGGATACATATGAAGCATATCAGACATAAGGTAAGGGAAAACTTTTCCAATCTCGTTTTTATCCGAGATTGTTTATTCGTAAGTATTTACTGGTGTTATATTTATCATCCATGTACCTATTTTCTAAAAATGGATCAATGTATATTTAATTTCCTTTTTACCCATTTTTTACTTTTACTAAATGGTATGTAAGGAATCGTTCTTTTGTTTACCTCATGAGGTACTTTTTTACTTTTCCAGCAAAAGTACGATAAGAATGTTTTTTTAACTTATACAGAATGAACGGATTTTTATTGTTTCATAACGCATTTTCTTTATGAAGAATACTATACAATATTTCATCATTATTTTCAATAAAATAATTTTCTTTTAAAATTTCATGGAATTTTGTGAGAATAAAATGATTTTGAAGTAGAAAGGATATTTTTCTCAAGAATTCATCTCAAGTGTTTTATCAAAACTATTTTCCATCTAAGATGACATTAATTAGAATTTTTATGTTTTTAGTATAATGTATATATTATTTAAATGGTATTATTTTTATTATGATGAAATTATATCTAGTTTTTTATATGTATTATGTCATGATGGGATGATGTTTATGAAACCCATTTTATTCTTTGGGTTATGATGAATGATTTGTGATTGTTTTGTGGCACAAGTAAGAATGATTTCAATATTAGATGGCTGAGACCTATATCTCCCTCCAATGCATTGGGTAAAGATTTATATCTCATGAGATAGACATGGCTGGAACGGAAAGTAAATCCGGTTCAGCAATATAGGGCTGGAACGACAAGTAAACCCGGTTTAGTAAGGGATTTTGTCCACTAAGATGGTCTTGGCTGAAATGCATTGGCTACTATGGAAATCATAACATGTGATTAATGGTTTCCAAAATTACATGTTTTATTCCCATGATATTTTATCATGATTTATGTTCCATTATGATCTATGCCTTATGTACTACCATGTTTTATGTCATTGCTCAAGCTTTTGATGTTTAAATATTATGTTCACGTTTTAAGTTCAAATGTATATGGTTTGTTTTATTCTCTCCATGCTTACCCTTACTGAGCATTTGAGATCACCCTTTATATGTTTTATTTTACCTAGGATATAAAGAAAGGTTCTAGGTAAAAAAATGAAGATCTTTATGGGAGATGTTGAAGATCTTTCACCAAGATTAGAAGATTGTATTCCGAGTTTCCAAAGACACTAAACTATTACGGTCCTTTGGTATCTGTTTTTGTTATATATTAGATATTCCAAAAAAGTAATGTAATGTCTATGTACATAAATATTTGGGTCTCTAAAGTTGGTATTAGAGGAAAAGGAGATAGGAATTTATCCGATCCTTGGGAACTCTCACATGTGAGCGTTGGACGAAGCATGGCTCTCCGACCAAGGGCTTCCTGAGGAAATGGCTGCCACTGGGGATGGTGGTGTGTACCACCTAGGGGGTGTAGCCGCCCATGGAGTGCCCTGATAGGTATCAATTATAGTCCACTAGAATTAATTCCAGACTGCTATAGTTGGTATCAAAGTGAAAGTTTAGTTAACCTTTTGGAAACCAGGATGTAGAAACTTTAGTGAAATCCCTAGAGGTATTTCCAAGGTATGGTAAGGGATGTCCCTAAGGATAAGTATATGTATAGGTTATAGTCCTAGAATTATTGGAATGATATTATAATTAAACCTAGATGTTAGATATTGAAGATACTCCCCCTTGATTATGATTTTTGCCTCTCACACAATTCTTTTTTGGTTTTATAAAATGGCCAGAAACAGGAAGATTCACGATAATGGAGGATATGATGGACAGTGGAATGATATTATTCATGAGCAACCAAATGAAATTGGATATGGAGGTCCACATATCATTATTATTCCTAATCAGAAATCTTATAAAATGATCAATAATCTCAACTTTGGTAAGTTTCCCGACTCAGCTAATAAGAGAAAGATGGAGTTTCATGATGATCATAGAGGAAAGAAAGTTCAATTTACCTCATGTAAATCATGTGGGAAGAGGCATCAGGGAGAATGTTTCAAAGGAACTGCAAGACGCTTTGGGTGTGGAAAACAAGAACACAAAGCCTATAATTGTAAAGGAAAAGGTTCAGTTAACACCATGGACAAGGATAATGGTATTGCTACGACATCAATAATGATTAGATGTTTTAAATGTGGAATGTATGGGCATTATGAAAACCAATGCCCTAAGGTAAAATCTCATGAAGAGAATCAGCATGGTCATATGGGTAGTATTTATGTGGATGATGATGATGAGACTATAAATGATATATGAGATGAAATAAGTTTTGAAGCTTGGTCAGTGGTTTAAGAAGGTAGTGGAATGATTTATGTTTATCAAGAGTTATGTTGTATAGGTAATGGTACTATGGAATAAAGACACATCTAAGGATTAATACACTATTGTTTTTCCTTAAGTATTTTAAAGTATATGTTGAATGGTACCGTTAAACATGAAAGGTTATTTCATATATTTTTGGAAAGTAGATGATATGTGCATAATGAAGGGATAAGGAGATAAGGATATATTTTATAGTATTGATGAGCTCATTGATGATATAAGGACAATGTGATATAATGGTTTGAGTATATCGAAATTTTGGGATTTTGGTATGTGGAAATAGTTTACTTTTGACAACATTCATGTTTTCACTAAGGTTCAATGGTTATTCATTTTTTAAGAGAATACATGATTAAGGTATTCACATGTTTGGAATGTGACCAACAAGATATATCTTATGATATATGGGGGATAAATGATGGTATTCACGTGCTTGTTATGTGACATTTCAAGTAATAGTTTTCTTTATACTATGAGATTGGACAGATGTATTTTGAATAAGCCTAAATATTGGAATGAATTAAGTTAGACATAAGACAGTATTGTTTAATTCTAGAATTTTTTTCGATATTATTGATGGAATGTTATAATAGTGTAGTTTAAGAATAGGGAAAACATGCATAACGGGCCACAACCCGTCACGTCGGACGAGGCTGTGGGAATCGAACCCACAAGTGAAGTGCGATAGGCCTATATTGCTTACCACTGGCCTACAGGAAGTCCCTGGTTAGTAGAAACTAGATTTATTTTTATTAAGCGGTATCATAGATGAAGTATAAGTCCATTTTTGGAACTGTATACGATTAATCTCACCATAAATGGACTTATTAATATAACTATTGCTAACATTATATTTGAGATAGATGGAATGACCGATCATTCTATCGCATGATCCGTTATCACTTCACGGAAGACAAATTCAACTTCATTTCTTTAAGAGATGAAGTAGAAATTGTTCAAGGCACGAACAACAGTGAGATTGTACCAAAATCAAGTAAGTATTTATTTTAATTCAAAAATTCTCCAATAGTAGGGAAATGATTTTGAAAACCAAAAATGTGGTCCTAGTGCTCTTATATCTGATGAATTAGATGATACCTTAGATCATCACAAATTTATGCCTTTTTGATTGTTGGCTTTTTCAAAGACATGTTCTCTACCACTCTCCATCAGAACTTGATGGTTATATTTCTGTTCCATATCCATATTTTCACCTATGTTCTCCTATGTGGAAACCCAGTGATGAGTTAATTTGGGTAACCAATATGTTTCATACTTCAATTTTTAAATTTATGTTTTATTATTCCTTTTTACGATGTGGGTTTCTATAAGAGAAACTCTCATGTAATAAACCATTTATAACCCTGACTAATTTCGTGGGAGAAATTCATTTTAAGGGCGGTAGAATGTAACAACCCAAGATTTTATAAGATATATACTTTTTAATTTATTTCATATCTTCAATTATACGCTACACCAAGATTATATTGCGCTATACGCAACACAGTATTAGCTTGCAGTATACGCAACACTAATCTTGGATCGTGTTACACACAATTTCAAGTTTGTTTGATAGTAGTTATTCTAGGAAACATTGAGTATATATATATATTCAATGTATAAATGAAATATGGTTGGATTTTTTTATACGCAACAACAAAGGAGTCTTGCACTATATGAAACCCTAACTTGGCTTTCATTACACGCAATCGCGACCTTCCTCGATAGCGTGTGTAGTACGCAATACCGGGTTTCACTAAACAATGACATATTATTATAATATTATTATGAAATAGCCGTTATGAATAGTATTAACTAAAATTTTAATTTTATAACATTATTATTCATCTTAAACATTTTCTAGAACATGGTATAAGAACAAAATAGATTTTTTGGGTAAAATAAACATTTTTCAAAAAATGCAGTTTTGCCGCCTTTTGATGGAGCACCCACTTTAAATATAGTTTTTGACATGTTTATAAGTTAAATTTGACAAAATAAAATTCTTCTTTGGAATCAGGATATAAAAATTTACTTTAGATAAAATTTTCATATTATTCTGATAACTTTCATATTTTAATGAATAGTGAAAACACGCTATATTTTAATTACAAATTTTTTTTTTCATCATAATAATTTATATGATTAAATTATAATATTGAATGGTTTTAAAGTATAAATAGAATATATTTTTACCATTAAATATAATGTATTTCATTACCATTAATTTTACATTGAATTCATAGGTAAAAACATTTCAATCTTTTGCAATGTTTTAACTTTTAAAACTCTTTTTCTTAACAACGAGATTAATTTTAAATTAATTTCTGCCACTTAGGTGATTTGAATTTGTAAAATGGATTACATATTAGGAATCATTAGGTTCAAATTATGTTAATATGCTACTTTTTATTTTTGGTCACTATGAATAGTAACTACGGTAAATTTTATTTACCATAGTTAAAGGTAAATCAGGTAATTGAGGGTAAATATAATATTATAAAATTACCCTAACACCTGTATTAATATAATTGGATGAATATATTTCATTCTGTGACATATTTTTGTCGAAATGAAATCTATTGGAACCCACTTGGATGTGATTAAGACCTTTAATTTATTTTATTTAAATGAAAGTGAAATATGTTTCACTCAAACTTTAATAATTAAACTATTTTTAATATAAGGTTATAAAGAATATAAATTCGATTATAAATTCTCATTTGAAAGATAAAATGTTTTTCTTTATCATGGTAATTTATTTTTAATTTTTAAGAATTATTTATTTACCTTATTATCTAATAAATTAATGATGGAGAAATTATTTATTTAGTGGAAAATCAACAATATAGTTTTTATTGAAATCATAATACACATCAAAAGCCCAAAAAACCTGACCAAGACTTATTGTTAGTGTATATATAAACCCTAATCATACAATGGCATAATTATTACCATTTGGATCCTTATAAAGAAGATTATGTCACTTATATTATTTCATTTTAAATGATTCCAAAGTTGTCACCTTCATAATTTAATAAATATAAAAATTTATATGTTGTGATTTTAAGATGATAAATTCGAGTAAAAGTATTATTATAAAATCTATGAGATTTATCTTCATTATAGGATTTTATTTTTAATTTTTATGAAACAAATAAATATATTAAATAATTATACAAAAATGTTATACTAATTATTTTATTAAGATATATACCAGATAAATGGTTTTAAAAATATTAAAATAAATATTATATGAACTATTTAATGTTCACCAAGAATTTTCAAGAAAAATTTGATATTTTATGAATCTATTAAATATTTTGTTTTGAATATATCCTCTTTGTGGAGTTTTTTTAAATTAAAATAAATGAATAATGTCAAAATTGACACTATTGTTATTTTATAAAAATAACATATTATAAATTTGTTTAAAAATAACAAAAACATTTAAAAATTATAAATTGAAATTTATATGGTCTAAAATTTTATAAATTATCCAATTATGGAAAATTCACAACACATAAGTAATTATTTATAACAATTTAAAAATTAGAGTCTTATTACCACAAATAAACTTAAATAGATTAAATAAGGATAAATCAAGTTGATAATGTTTAAAATAAATTCCCAACATGTCTAAATTTTATTGGTTGATGATATTAAAACCCTATCGCATATAATATTTGGATTTTAGTCATTTTTGGAGGTTTTTAAGTGAGGTTGAATTTATTATAAATTAATATTTCTTATGTTACCAAAGGTGCCCCTCTCCCCCCTTATAAAAAGGGCACCCATTCCCTCTTCTCTACACAACATTTTGAGACTTGAATCTCGTCCAAACCCTGACCATTTCTCTTCTCCAATTCCCTAGAAACATTATAGAGGTTCTGGTCTTCTCAAAAGACCAACTCTACTTCCTTAAGAGGAAGCTTAAATTAGGTGCGTCGAAGAAGATGTAATCTTTTCTTCCGATTCTCTCAAGTTTCTTTCTTCTTCTACTTCTTCTTCTTTAGTTGTTTCACTATAAATTAATAAAATCAGTATCAATAATATATTAATATATTATTATAAATATTAAACAACCCTATGTCACCTTCTATCCATCCTATAGAAAATGAAATCACCGCAGGTGCGTACGTACGGAATACCGTCTCCATGCCGTGGTGTAATCTGTTTTTCCACCACCATCTTACTTGGATGGGTATAACGGTGTAAAGAATAAATATATATGGTTATTATAAAATCATATTTATTATAAGATATTATATAATCCACTCCAATTACATTCAATAAATGTGGGAACGATATCATCGCTCGTGCGTACGTACGGATTACCGTCTCCACGACGCGATGAGATTCATTTTCCATGTTAACAATTCAAGAATGATTATAAAGTATATATAATAAGTAATCATGAAATATATGACATAATAATGATACTTTATATATGTATATATATATATTTATTTCATCTACTTAATTCCATTCAATTCAATAAGGAAACGAAAACAGCGTTCTTGCATACGTACGGCCTACCGTCTCCATGAACGGTGTATTTCATTCCATTTATCAATATATTATATATATATATATATGTATATACGGAATATATATTATATATAAATCATTTTTTACATTCTTGAATTAATTAAATCATGATATAAGTAATAATATCAAGAACTACAAGTCGAAACACGTATGATAAATGAAACGATTTTACCCAAAACACTGCTTTAGCATGGAATTTACAAAAGAACGGGTAATATAAAGTCATAAGTGAACCATATATGATATCATAAAAATTAATATGATTCTGTAATAAGTCAATGACATTATTTAAATCATTATACAGGATGTTAGGATACATACAAAGCATATCAGTCATAAGGTAAGGGATAAATTTTTCAATCTTGTTTTTATCCAAGATTGTTTATTCGTAAGTATTTACTGGGGTTATATTTATCATCCATGTACCTATTTTCTAAAAATGGTTTCATGTATGTTTAATGTCCTTTTTACCCATTTTTTACTTTTACTACATGGTATGTAAGGAATCTTTCTTTTTTTACCATACTCGGTACTTTTTGACTTTTCAGCAAAAGTATGAGAAGAATGTTTTTTTACTTATACGGAATGAACATATTTTTATGGTTTCATAACGCATTTTATTCTTGAAGAATACTCTACAATATTTCATGATTATTTTCAATAAAATCCTTTTCTTTTAGAATTTAATGTCATTTTGTGAAAAGAAAATGATTTTGAATAAGAAAGGATATTTTCCTCAAGAATTCATCTCAAGTGTTTTATCAAAACTATTTTCCATCTAAGATGGCATTAATTATCATGTTTATGTTTCAAGTATAATATCTCTATTATTTACATGGTTTTCTTTTTATTATGATTAAATGATATCCATTTGTTTTATATGGATTATTTCACGATGGGATGATGTTTTTGAAACCCATTTTATTCTTTGGGTTATGATGAAAGATTTGTGATTGTTTTGTGGCACAAGTAAGAATGATTTAAATATGAGATGGGTGGGACCTATATCTCCTTCCAATTCATTGGGTAAATATTTATATATCTTGAGATAGACATGGTTGGAATGGAAAGTATATCCGGTTCAGTAATACAGGGCTGGAACAACAAGTAAACCCAGTCCAGTAAGGGACTTTGTCCACTAAGATGGTCTTGGAAGCAATGCCTTGGCTAGTATGGAAATAATAACATGTGCTTAATGGTTTCCACAATTACATGTTTTATTCCCATTCTATTTTATCATGATGGATGTTACATTATGATCTATGCCTTATGTAATTCCATGTTTTATATCATTGCTCAAACTTTTGATGTTTAAATATTATGTTCATGATTTTAAGTTCAAATGTATATGGTTTGATTTATTCTCTCCATGCTTACGCTTACTGATCATTTGAGCTCACCCTTTATATGTTTTCTTTTCCGCATGATATAAAGAAAGGTTTTAGGTAAAAAATGGAAGATCTTTATGGGAGATGTTGAAGATATTTCACCAAGATTAGAAGATTATATTCCGAGTTTCCAAAGACACTAAACTATTATGGTCCTTTGGTGTCTGTTTTTTTATTTATTAGATATTCTGAAAAAGTAATGTAATGTCTATTTACGTCAAGCTTTGGGTCTCTACAGATGGTATCAGAGGCAAAGGAGGTAGGAATGTATCTGATCCTTGGGAACTCTCACATGTGAGCGTTGGACGAAGCATGGCTCTCCGCCCAAGGGCTTAATGAGGAAATGGCTGCTACTGGGGATGGTGGTGTGTCCCACCCAGGGGGTGTAGCTTCCCATGGAGTGCCCTAATAGGTATCAATTATAGTCCACTGGAAGTAAT
Organism: Viscum album; assembly: GCA_963277665.1. Lineage (NCBI taxonomy): Eukaryota > Viridiplantae > Streptophyta > Magnoliopsida > Santalales > Viscaceae > Viscum > Viscum album. The sequence goes on along the minus strand of OY728160.1, from coordinate 1,187,408,406 downwards.
TATAGACCGCTATAGTTGGTATCAGAGCGAAGGTTTAGTTAACCTTTGGAAACTAGGATGCGAAAACTTTAGTGAAATCCCTAGAGATATTTCTAAGGTATGTCAAGGGATGTCCCTAAGGATAAGTATACGTATATTTTATAGTCCTAGAATTATGGTATCGATATTAGAAATAAACCTAGTTGTTATATATTGAAGTTAATCCCCCTTGATTATGAATTTTTCCTCTCATAGTATTCTTTTTTGGTTTTAGAAAATGGTTGGAAACAAGACGATTCATGATAATGGAGGATATGATGGACAGTGGAATGATATTCTTCATGAGAAAACAAATGAAATTGGTTCTGGAGGTCCACATATCGTTATTATTCCTAATCATCAATCTCATAATATGATCAATAATCTCAACTTTGGTAAGTTTCCCAACTCAGCTAATAAGAGAAAGATGGAGTTTCATGATGATCATAGAGGAAAGAAAGTTCAATTTCCATCATGTAAATCATGTGGGAAGAGGTATCAGGGAGAATGTTTCAAAGGAACTGTAAGATGCTTTGGGTGTGGAAAAGAAGGACACAAAGCCTGTAATTGTAAAGGAAAAGGTTCAGTTAACACCATGGACAAGGATAATGATATTGCTACGACATCATCAATGATGAGATGTTTTAAATGTGGAATGTATGGGCATTATGAAAACCAATTCCCTAAGGGAAAATCTCATGAAGAGAATCATCATGGTCATATGGTTAGTATTTATGTGGATGATGATGAGGAGACTACAAATGATATATGAGATGAAAGAAGTTTTGAAGCTTGGTCAATGGTTTAAGAAGGTAGTGGAATGATTTATGTTTATCAAGAGTTATGTTGTATAGGTAATGGTACTATGGAATAAAGACACATCTAAGGATTGTTACACTACTGTTTTTCCTAAAGTATTTGAAAGTATATGTTGAATGGTACCAGTAACCATGAAAGGTTAATTCTTATATTTTTGGAAAGTAGATGATATGCACATAATTAAGGGATAAGGAAATAAGGAGATGTTTTATAGTATTGATGATATCATGGCTGATATAAGGACAATGTGATATCATGGTTTGAGTATATTGAAATTTTGGGATTTTAGTATGTGGAAAGAGTTAACTTTTGATATCATTCATTTTTTCACTAAGGTTCAATGGGTATTCATTTTTCAAGAGAATACAGGATTAAGGTATTCACATGTTTGGATTGTGACCAACAAGATATATCTTATGATATATGGGGGATAAATGATGGTATTCACGTGCTTGTTCTATGACATTTCAAGTAATCGTTTTCTTCATACTATGAGATTGGACATATGTATATTGAATAAGCCTAAAGATTGGAATGAATTAAGTTAGACATAATATAGTACTGTTTAAGGCTAGATTTTTTTTTCGATATTATTGATGGAATGTTATAATAGTGTAGTTTAAGAAAAGGGACAACATGCAGAACGGGCGACAACCCTTCGTGTCGGACGAGGATGTGGGAATCGAACCCACAACCAAAGTGCGATAGGACTTTATCACATACCACTGGCCTACAAGAAGTCCCTGGTTAGTAGAAACTAGTTTTATTTTATTAAGTGGTATGATAGATGAAGTAAAATCCATTTTTGGAATCGTAAATGATTAATCTCACTATAAATGGACTTATGAATATAACTATTGATAACCTTATGTTGGAGACAGATGGAATGACTGATCATTCCATCACATGATCCGCTATCACTTCACAGAAGACAAATTCAACTTCATTTCTTTAAGAGATGAAGTGGAAATTTTTCAATGCACAAACAATAGTGAGATTATACCAAAATCAAGTAAGTATTTATTTTAATTAAAAAATTCTTCAATAGTAGGGAAATGATTTTGAAAACCAAAAATGTTGTCCTAGTGCTCTTATATCTGATGAATTAGATGGTACCTTAGATCATCACAAATTTAGTGCTTTATGATTGTTATCTTTTTCATATCCATGTTCCCTACCAATCTCCATCAGAACTTGATGGTTAGATTTCTCTTATATATCCATATTTTCACCTATGTTATCCTATGTGGAAACCCATTGATGAGTTAATTTGGGTAACTGATATGTTTCATACTTCAATTTTTATAATTATGTTTTAGTGTTCCTTTTTACGATGTGGGTTTCTATGAGAGAAACTCTCATGTAATAAACCATTTATAACCCCGATGAATTTCAAGGGCAAAATTCATTTTAATGGGGGTAGAATGTAACAACCCAATATTTTATAAGATATATACTTTTTAATTTATTTCATATCTTCTATTGTACGCTACACCAAGATTATCTTGCTCGATACGCTACACAATATTACCTTGTAGTATACGCAACACTAATCTTGGATCGTGTTACACACAAATTCAAGTTTGTTTGATAGTAGTTATTCTACGCAACATTGAGTATATATATATTCAACGTATAAATGAAATATGGTTGGTTTTGTTATACACAACAAAAAAAGATTCTTGCACTACATGCAACCCTACAAGAAGAGTGAGGTAAACTCTCTCACCTCAGACCTTCAATTTTCCCTTGTTGGACAGTTCTACAAGCAATGCCCTACACTTCGTTTTCTTCGCAAAACTCTAGAACGAATAGGATTTATCGATTTCACAGTTGGATTCTTAAATTCTTGGAATGTTTTGTTTCGATTCTCCTCGGATAAGGATTATTATAGATTCTGGATGCACGACTCCTGGACCTTTGGGATATCCTATATGAAAGTGGTTAAGTGGTCTCTGGATTATGTCTCCAGCTTTGAACCCCAAATTTCTCTCATTTGGCTTAGATTCCCTGGTTTACCGATTCATCTCTTCAAAAGAAATGCTTTATTTGCAATTGCTAGATTATTCGGAACTCCTATTAGGATGGATTATGCAACAATGCATTTGTCAAAACATTCGGCTTCTTGAATTTGTACGGAAGTAGATGTGTCAAAGAAGCTTCCATCTAGATTTTGGATTCAAAATGGTGACAATGGGTTTATTCAGGAGGTTGTTTTTGAGAATCTTCCTTATTTTTTAATATATGTTATATAATTGGGCATCCTAATGGCGATTGTAAAAAAAAATCATCTCCCCTTCCTCCTAGGGTTAAATCTCTTTGGATGGAAAAAGATTCAATACCAAAGGAGGGCTTTAAAAAGACTCAAGCTTGAGTTTCCCCACTGATGCACCTAGCACCTCAGACCCCAATTTTGGGGTTAGAGGGGATTTTGATCCTACTGATCACTCTGGTAATAAGGATGTTGACCCTATGCCCCCTGTTCTTGAATCTTCTAGAGTTGTGGCTTCTCCCCACAACGTTCAGCCTCTTGATGAGGATAAGAGGCCCCTCAGCATTCCTGAAAAATTTGCTGCCACATATGTTTCACAAACCTTGAATGAGGAGGACAAGAATGCCCACTCAGATTCTTGTACTTCCACACATGATGATTAAGATCAAGCTTACATGACTAAGGAAGCCTATTTAAAATCTAGTGTAAAGAAAGGTCAAAAATCAATGATTGATGCAGATGGATACATTACACCGAGTGCCAAAAAGACTCGGAGACGTAAGGATTACTCCAACCTAGAGAGGACAATTGTCACTAGATCCCTTGAGGCCTCTTGGAAAGAACAAGCAGTGCTTCCACCACATCCGGTGGTTGCAGAACAACACCTAACACCCCCTAATGAAGGAAACATAAACAATTCTTCAAACATTAAAGATGATGACCCTGTGGAGAGAGATTCTTATCAGTATACTGAGGATCTCAGTGATGAATTAGAAGCTTGGATAGAGGAGAAAGATGAAATACTTTTTCAAAGATACATGAATGGAGAAATCCCTGCAAATACCTACCTTCAAATCAGAAAGCGAATGTTCATGAATTTGGTGGAAAAATTTAAACAAAATCCTGATTTTATTTTCAGGGACATCCCATGGAAATGAATTGCCTCTGATTTCCTTATTTTGATGATTAAGACTAGTGTCTTGCACTGATTCTCTTGGGCTGGGAGATGTTTGTCCATGAAGTCTGGCCTTGAGGCACCCTGTTTTGGATGATCTCAATCAACATGGGTTTGATGGTTCTGTTTTAATGTATTATGTTGATGCTGAATTTCTATTTGAAGTATAAAGATTGCTGAAGATGGATGGCATGTTGGCTAGATCTGATGTCCAGATCCATGATGATGTTTTCACTGGAAATCAGAATTTCTACTTTCACCTTCACTGGTTAATGATTTCTGGATGTGAATAATGTCTCTTATTGGAGAGGAACATGGAACCTTTCTATTTTGAATATATTGATCCTGGTTCAACTATTGAAGTGGTGTTTTGGAAGCTACTCTTAGAGCTTCTTCTGGAATTGACTATGGATTGTTACATGTTTTGTTCTGGACTGGGCAGGAGTATCTTGTCCTGTTTTTATTTTCCTATTTTTGTTTTAATTCTGAATCTACTCTTGAGAGTTCTTTCAGCTTGATCATCCTGGACATTCATGATGACCTGGATTAGAGGGATAGACCTCTCTCCTCGGTGTTTGGATGCTCCACAAGCCTTGCAATGGATAACAATGAGGTAAGCCTACATTGGATGACCAATGAAGGAAGCCTTCTTTCAAGAGGATTCAATCTTGATTTGGCTGGAATGCTCAAGTTCTGTTTTTCCCTGCACCTATATGGTTGCGGACTTGCTGAGATGATGTTCTGATTGAATCATATATGCATGGACAAGAGTTGATACTGCACTGGATTTTGATGTTCCAGAACGCTGAAGATATGGTGGGGCTGATCATGTAGATCTTCTTATGGAATCTTTTTATGCTTCTTACCCGGTTTATAAAGTTGTATCTTTGTTGGTCTTTTCTATGTCTAATATGGTGTATGCATTTTACACCTCGGGAATTACTTGTATCCTTTTAATTTAATAAATTTCTTTTGGCATGGATTGGGTAACCAATCCATGTCGCCTCTTAAAAAAACAAAATAAATTTTTCGGGTAAAATAAGTATTTTTCAAAAAATGCAGTTTTGCTGCCTTTTGATGGCACACCCACTTTAAATCTAGGTTTTGACATGTTTATAAGTTCAATTTGACAAAATAAAATTCTTCTTTGGAATTAGGATATAAAAATTTACTTTGGATAAATTTTTCATATTATTCTGATAACTTTCCTATTTTAATGAATAGTAAAAACAGGCTATATTTTAATTACAAACAACTTTTTTCATCGTAATAATTTTTATGGTTAAATTATAATATTTAATGGTTCTAAAGTATAAATAGAATAAGTTTTTACCATTTAATATAATTTATGTGATTACCATTAATTTTACATTGAATTTTTTTTAAAAGGTTGGGGCCGAAGCCTCAATTTATTATTTAAAGCAAAGACCTGTTTATACTGGGTAGAGGGAGACCCATTACATAGCCTGGAGGCCCAATTCCAAGTGACCTGAATACAAGGGTTGAAAGCCCATTTTTGGCCCCAAGGACCCCTTAGTGAATAGTACTGCTACAGTACCCGTGCTGCTACAGTACCTGCTACAGTATAGCCGCCGCTATAGTACCTGCAACAGTCCCTCCGCCGCTACAGTTCTGCCGCTGCTATAGTTCTGCCGCTGATACAGTACTACTACAGTGACCTGCTACAGTACTACTATAGTACCCCAGAAAATTCACCCCTTCCCGAAAATTCAGAGGTAAAAACATTTCAATCTTTTGCAATGTTTTAACTTTTAAAACTCATTTTCTTAACAACGGGATTAATTTTAAATTAATTTCTACAACTTCTCTGATTTGAATTAGAAAAAATGGATTCCATATATGGAATAATTAGGTCCAAATTATGTTAATAGGCTACTTTTTATTTTTGGGCACTATGAATAGTAACTATGGTAAATTTTATTTACCATAGTTAAAGGTAAATCGGGTAATTGAGGGTAAATAAAATATTATAAAATTACCCTAACACTTGTCTTAATATAATTGGATGATTATATTTCGTTCTATTACATATTTGGGTCGAAATGGAATCCATTTAAACCCACTTGGATGTGATTAAGACCATTAATTTATTTTATTTAAATGAAAGTGAAATATGTCTCACTCAAACTCTAATAATTAAACTATTTTTAATATAAGGTTATACAGAATATAAATTCGGTTATAAATACTCATTTTAAAGCTAAAATATTTTTCTTTATCATGGTAATTTATTTGTAATTTTTAAGAATTATTTATTTACCTTATTATCTTATAAATTAATGATGCAAAAATTATTTATTTAGTGAAAAATCAATAATATAGTTTTTATTGAAATAATAATACAATCAAAAGCCCCAAAAAACTTTCCCAAGACTTATTAGAAGTGTATATATACAACATAATCATCCAATGGCCGAATTGGTGACCATTTGGATCCTTATAAAGAATATTATGACACTTATATTATATTATTTTAAATGATCTCAAAGTTGTCACCTTCATAATTTAATAAATATAAAAATTTATATGTTGTGATTTTAAGATGATAAATTCGAGTAAAAGTATTATTATAAAATATATGAGATTTATCTTCATTATAGTATTTTATTTTTAATTTTTATGCAACAAATAAGTATATTAAATAATTATAAAAAAATGTTGTACTAATTATTTTATTAAGAGATATAACAAATAAATGGTTTTAAAAATAATAAAATAAATATTATATGAACTATTTAATGTTATCCACGAATTTTCTAGACAAATTTGATATGTTAGAAATATATTAAATATTTTTTTTAGAATATATCCTTTGTGTGGATTTTTTTTAAATTAAAATAAATGAATAATGTCAAAATTGACACTATTGTTATTTTATAAAAATAACATATTATAAATTTGTTTAAAAATCGAAAAATTATTTAAAAAGTATAAATTTAAATTTATATTGTCTAAAATTTCATAAATTATCCAATTATGTACAATTCAAAACATATAAGTAATTATTTATAACAATTTAAAAATTAGAGTTTTATTACCACAAATAAAATTAAATAGATTAAATAAGGATAAATCAAGTTGATAATGTTTAAAATAAATTCCCAACATGTCTAAATTTTATTGGTTGATGATATTACAACCCTATATCATCTAATCTTCGGTTTTGAGTCATTTTTGGAGGTTTTTAAGTGAGGTTGAATTTATTATTAATTAATATTTCTTATGTTACCAAAGGTGCCCCTCTCCTCCATTATAAAAAGGGAACCCCTTCCCTCTTCTCTTCACACCCTTTTGAGCATTTAAGCTTGTCCAACCCCTACAAATTTCTCTTCTACACTTCCTTAGAAACATTTTTGAGGTTCTGGTCTTATCAAAAGACTAACTCTACTTCCTTAAGAGGAAGCTTAAAAAAGGTGCGTCGAAGAAGAGGTAATCTTTTCTTTCGATTCTCTCAAGTTTCTTTCTTCTTATAATTCTTATTATTTAGTTGTTTCACTATAAATTAATAACATCAGTATCACTAATATACTTATATATTGTTATAAATATGAAAAAACCCTATTTCACCTTCTATCCATCCTATGGAAATTGAAATCACCGCACGTGTGTACGTACAGAATACCGTCTCCACGCCGTGGTGTAATCTGTTTTTCCACCACCACCTTACTTGTATGAGTATAATGGTGTAAAGAATAAATATATATGGTTATTATAACATCATATTTATTCTAATATATTATATTATCCACTCCAATTCCATTCAATAAATATGGGAACAATATCATCGCTCGTGCGTACGTACGTATTACCGTCTCCACGACGTGATGAGATTCATTTTCCATGTTAACAATTCAAGAATGATTATAAAGTATATATAATAAGTAATCATGAAATATATGACATAATAATTATAATAGATTTATGTATATATATATTTATTTTATCTACTTAATTCCATTCAATTCAATAAGGAAATGAAAACAGCGTTCATGCGTACGTACATCCTATCGTCTCCATAAACGGTGTATTTCATTCCATTTATCGATCTATCATATATATATGTATATGCGGAATATATATTATATATAAATCATGTTTTACATTCTAGAATTAAGTAAATCAGGATATAAGTAATAATATCAAGAACAAAAAGTCGAAACACGTATGATAAATGAAACCATTTTACCCAAAACGTTGCTTTAACATGGAATTTACAAAAGAATGGGTAATATAAAGTCATAAGTGAACCATATATGATATAATAACAATTAATATGATTCTGTAATAAGTCAATGACATTATTTAAATCATTATACAGTAGGTTCGGATACATACGAAGCATATCAGACATAAGGTAAGAGATAACTTTTCCAATCTAATTTTTATCCGAGATTGTTTATTCGTAAGTATTTACTGGGGTTATATTTATCATCCATGTTCCTATTTTCTAAAAATGGTTTCATGTATGTTTAATGTCCTTTTTCCCCATTTTTTACTTTTACTACATGGTATGTAAGGAATTTTTCTTTTGTTTACCATACATGTTACTTTTTCACTTTTCCAGCAAAAGTACGAGAAGAGTGTTTTTTTAACTTATACAGAATGAATGGATTTTTATGGTTTCATGACGCCTTTTATTCATGAAGCATACTCTAAAATATTTGATGATTATTTTCAATAAAATCATTTTCTTTTAAAATTTCATGGCATTTTGTGAAAAGAAAATGATTTTGAATAAGAAAGGATATTTTCCTCAAGAATTCATCTCAAGTGTTTTATCAAAACTATTTTCCATCTAAGATGACATTATTTAGCATGTTTATAATTAAACTATAATGTCTCTATTATTCGCATGGTTTTATTTTTATTATGGTGAAATGATATCCATTGTTTTATATGGATTATTTCATGATGGGATGGTGTTTATGAAACCCATTTTATTCTTTGGGTTATGATGAATGATTTGTGATTATTTTGTGGCACAAGTAAGAATGATTTCAATATGAGATGGATGTGACCTATATCTACCTCCAATGCTTTGGGTAATGATTTATATCCCATTATATAGACATGGCTAGAATGACAAGTAAATCCGGTTCAGTAATACAGTGCTGGAATGGCAAGTAAACCCAGTTCAGTAAGGGAATTTGTCCACTAAGATGGTATTGGTAGAAATGCCTTGACTACTATGGAAATCATAAAATGTACTTAATGGTTGCCACAATTACATGTTTTATTCCCAGGATATTTTATCATGATTGATGTTCCATTATGATCTATGACTTATGTATTTCCATGTTTTATGTCATTGCTCAAGCTTTTGATGTTTAAATATTACGTTCATGTTTTTAAGTTCAAATGTATATGGGTTGTTTTATTCTCTTCATTCTTACCCTTAATGAGCATTTGAGTAACCCTTTATATGTTTTCTTTTCCCCAGGATATAAAGAAAGGTTTTAGGTAAAAAAAGGAAGATCTTTATGGGATATGTTGAAGATCTTTCACCAAGATTATAAGATTATATTCCGAGTTTCCAACGACACTAAACTATTACGGTCCTTTGGTGTCTGTTTTTGTTATGTATTAGATATTCCGAAAAAGTAATGTAATGTTTATGTACGTCAGGCTTTGGGTCTCTACAATATATGATTAGAAAAGAAACCTAGATGAGAGAGAAAGGGTATATCCATATCACATCCCAACCCAAGAATATTGACTTTCATTATTTCCAAGAGTCCAATCAACGATGCCAGGTATCTTGCAATTCTATCCATAGAAGTAACCATTTAGAGGAACCACACCTCACCAACATGATTCATAGTCGAGGGGGACCAATATTCAAATAGAGTACCAATGCCCTAGTGCATCGGGAGGGGGGGGGGGGGGGGGTTCCACTCAGTATAAGGAGGACCTACACCCGATCTGATAGGGGATACCGATCAGAAGATAGAGGACCTATGCCTTGTTCCATTAGTGGGGTACCACTAAGTAGATAGAGGACATGCGCCCTAGTTCGACAGGGGTACCACTCAGTGGGTATAGAACCCACACACTAGTCCATTAGTGGGTACCAGTAAATAGGTTGAGAATCCACACCCTAGTTCATTAGGGGGTATCACTCAATATGTAGATGACCCACATCCTAGTCCATGAGGGGTACCACTAAATAGGTAGAGGACCCACATCATATCTGATGGGGGGGGGATACCACTTAGTAGATAGAGTACCCATTCCCAAGTGTGATAGGGGGTACCACATAGTATAAATATGACCCACTCCCTATTTGATAGGGGTTACCACTCAGTAGATAGAGGACTTGCGCTCTTGTGCAATAGGGGTACCACTATAATGATCCTTCCCGATCACTGCCATCGTTGAGTTAAACTTAAAGAATAATTACAATCATAAAACATCATATAATATCCCAAAATACACTACTAAATCCACCATCATGATATTCATGAAAAAACTCAGGATAGGCTACTTTTGGGCCAAAATCCGAGTCCAGATGAAGGAGATATGATAGGTAGAAGATTCCTAAAAAATGAAGGCACACAATGTGTAAGGGGACCCACACGACGTGTAGTCCCACTCCACTACTTAGACATGTCCTTTCCAGTACATATCTCACTTTAAATTTATCCCTACATAAAATTTAAAGGGACTTCATGATGTCCCTCATCCACTCAAGGTTCAACTTGTGGTCCTGGCCATGTGTGTGTACCCTAGCCATATACTCTAGCCATTATTGTGTACACTAGCCGTGTGCCTGGCTGTGACCATGTCCATGTACTCCCAGAGTACACTCTGGGTCTCCATCACTTAGTCACACCACATTTGGGATCCCCACATGGTGTGTGATATTTATCTCACCCGAAACCTTAGTCACTACAACCACGGGGATACACACTGTGTATTGTCTAGAATACATGATGTGTAGTTGAGTTTTTCCCAAAATTCCAGATCATCTCCCCATGATCCAAATCTAGATTCTCCACTTCCATTTCTAGATTAAAACCACCCAAAATTAAAGGTAAAGTATACCATTCATCGATTCTGGCCCTCCAGTGGCTAGAAATTGGTATCTTCTAATCCATAGTGGTCCATTGCATGCCTCGCTCGACTCTCATCATCTCCATTCAGTACTGGATCCCAGATCAATGAGAATAATCACACAAATCCTAGAACACATCCTGATCCATCACTAAATAATTGATCTGTTTACCACATATGAATTTTCTACAAATCTTGGGGTCTGATAATGCTCAGTATCACTTGAAAATAGTAAAATCATGACCCCATAGTCCAACAATGATGAATGGTGGGGGAAAACACATTAAAAAGGGCACAACAATCATTATTCAAGTGTTATTGGCCAATGAATTCAAATTGGGGATAACTAGGGTAAAAAATCATGGCACAATGGGAATAAACAAATTAAATAATCAATTTAATTTTACATGGGCTCAAGCGAAGGTTCAAATTTGATGTATATCAAAGAAATAGAAATGATCATGCTCATTATTTTTAATAATAATGGAATTAATACACATATGAAATGTCCTAACTCAATTCAGATCAATCATTGGTGAATAAAAATACTATAAACAAAGGAGAGAATTCTTTGAATTCTCTATTCATTGATTCACCTGGATATGAATGCTCATCATCGCCCAATCTAAATTTACCAATGAAGAACGTGGTGTAATTCTCCTCTCAAATATCCTAGGGTTATGTGGATAACCCTAGATATCTACCATAATGATTAATTTAAAGGGGAAATTAGGTTATAGGTTGTTAAAAAATTAAAAAATTAAAAAATTAATTAATCCACTGAAAGCACCACCAATGGATGTTTTATCCAAACACCCTACGTCGACCAACTTTAGGTCACACCTAGGGTAAAACTAATTCTCTAGATTCAAACATGGTATTAGATTTATTTTTCAAGACTCCTTTTAGGATATATTCCATCATTTTTAAAAAACCACGCATGCGTAAAAAAAATATATTTAATTTTTTTTTATAAAATTAATTTTAGGCACACCGAGCCTTGGAATCACGTGCAGTCTCAGTTCCTAGATTTGAAAATATTTTAGATATATTTCAAAGTCTTACAAGGAAAAAGGGTTTTTAAATTGTTTAAATTCTATATGATAAAGTGTTGATTATACTTATTCCTTGTTTTTCTTATCATCAATAATGTGTTGAACATGTTATACTTATTCCTTATTTATATTGTTAAATTAGTATACCTTGATTATGATTTGTGTTGAGAACCTATTTATACTAATTCCATGATTCAATAAGCACATGAAAGGGAACTTATTCAAGTTAGATATTATTTAAGAAGGTATCTTGGCCATCGATGGATAGGTTTTTATAATTGGGATAACCTATAAAATCTCACTAACTTGGTATATAATTTACACTTTCCCTTGGGACATGATGTTAAATTTACAAGAATTGGTCTATACGATCCCAATTACCTGATGGTGGGAGTTTTACCATAACCAAATCATGATATAATGATTATTATATATCCATTTTATTTGATTTATGGGTTAGGATTGAAGCAGGTTATCTTAGGTTTGGATATTCATAGTATAAATATTTTATTTCCAATTACTGATTTACTTTGACTATTTTCTATGAAAAATATTTTATTATATATATGTAAATCTATAGGAACATTTTGGTGCATTCTCATGGTTCTTCATTGGGCGAGTTGAGACCATGGTGGTTATCCACTGAGTCTATGTGCTAACACCCAACATGTGAAAATTGTTGGATATGTAGATTTAAAAGTTATAATTTAGGTATGTTCGAGTATGCTTCAAGTTCTTAGAATTTTTTTCATACTTTATAAACATACGATTCATTAATGTAGGCTCATTCTACACTATGGTGTTGAAGCATGAGACATGTTGTTCGGAGGACATGTTTGGAAAATCACCATATTATTTTATTTCCTTATATTTAGCTCTATTTGGACTTATTGAAATATATGGTTTATTTTATATATTTAGAGTTAAATCTTTGTTTTCATGATTTCATTAAAATAAATTATTTTCTAATATTTTTATATTTATTCTAGGTATCACTGGAATATATGTTCTTCCAAATGGCAAGAAAGTTGGATGTTGTATTTTTAGGAATGTACGACATACAGATGCATTATTCTAAAATTTAGTAGAATTAATATATGGATTATTTTATTAATTAAAGAGGGTAAATTGTTCCCTAATAATTAACTGAGATCCTTAGTACTGGTTTTCATCCCCTGGGGATTGGGTAATACTCTTGAGGTCAGTAGAAATTTGATTCAAGTAGAATCTGGGTGCCTAGGTGAGGGTTGTGGTGGCAGTCTATATCACTAGGATCCTTCTATACTCAATAATTTAATCACTCCCATATATTATAATAAATGAAATATTTCTTAGGGAGAAATTATACCAAGATAATAATTTAAACCCATGGAATAACAACATTATAAATTATTTGGTACCTTCGAGAATTCTTTCTAAATATAATAAAAATAAATCCCTTTATCTCAAGAATGAGACCCAATAGTACATTTGAGATAAAATTTATGTATAAAACACATGAATTATTAAATTCCAAATGTTTTATGTTCCTGATAGTGAGTTTCAATCTATTCTCAGGTTTGGCTTCACTATTGCACATGAGGTCCACTTTCAACCCCAAAAGACTACTTATAAGGTTTTTGATTTTGGTCTATTTTAGCCTTCATTTTTTTGAGATACCCATGTTTTTTTCAAAATTTTTCATAGTTTCCAAAGATCATGAAGTGTGTCTCAAGGAAGTGAAATTATCTAATAACATTTCTAATTCCATAAAATTTTTATATTTGGGGAATTGAATTCATGGGGCCATTCCCTAGTTTATTTTGGGAACCTGTACATTTTTCTTATAGTTTATTATGATTAAAAAAGGGTATATGAACATTCCACTAGAGTTAAATATTCCCTTATTGTTATATAATTATTGAGTATAAAAATATTTTAAAGCTTGAAATTACCTATTTTCATCATTAGTAACAAGGGTTCTCATTTCAATAAACACAAAATGTATGTTGTTTTTCATTGATATGAGGTTACGCATTGGGTTTACTTGAACTATCGTCCCCAATAAAATTACTAAGTTAAAATATTTAATAGGATTGTAAAAAAATAATTCAAAAAATAGTACAACCTAATAGGAAATATTGAAGTATTATACTTTATGATGTATTGTGTACCTACCATACTACATTTTAAACAACCATTTGGATGTTATATTATATACTATTTTCTTATAATAATTTTTTTCCTTTTAAAGTTGAGAACCAACAATATTTATCTTTAAAGAATTATAAATCTTCCATTTCAAGTATAGGTTAAAAAATAAGATTACATAATCCAAAGTTGGAGGACATTTATAGATATGGGTTCAAAAACTCACTAATTGATAAAGAGAGGACCATGGCTACTGATGATCATATGATACTCCACTATTCATTCCATATCAGTGGGATGGTTTTTGTGTGTAATGAATTTATAATGTTATAACCTTATAATGTTTGTTTCCACTAGTTTATCTTATATACTATTACTAATATTAATCCCATTGATGTTGTGTAGGTTAATATGATAAAAATTGACAATAATCACCATCAATGGGAAATGACTAATATATTTTCTATATACAGTACTTGATCCCATAGTATAAGAGCTCCAAGAATCCATTTATCCATGAATTCTAGTAGGTCTTGTATTCCATTCTCAAATAGTATTCTATTTACATTTCAATGAGGTCACTAAAAATTTCAATTGTTAGGGGTTAAAACATTCTTGAGTTTGTTTGAAATTTAATTTATAATTTTTTTCAAGTTTTTGATTACTCCCTATATTTTAGTAATTTTTATCCTAACAAAATCATACCAAATATTCATTACCCTCATAGAAAATCCTGAAAATTTTTGTCTATTTTTTCCCATCCAAACTATTTTAACATTAAAATTAAAATTTTTATTGCTATCATGTGATTATAATCAATAATCAAACTTAGATGATTGATTTTAGTGAAACTTGACATATGTTAATGATGTGATTGATAATATATTTATGAAACCTTTGAGATGTTGACACCATATTTCCTGAATGGCCCAAAGGCCTTATTTTGTTTCATTGATTTTTGATAACCCCCCTTCCAAGGGATGAGGGGGAACCCTAACACGGCCCATAGGCTTAGATATTACATGACCCGTAGGTCTAATAAGAAATATTCAGACCATAACTAAATGGAATTCCTCCTCCCCAGCGTCTGCATCATGATATCAGCTCTCCACCTTTGCATGGCTATTTGTCTATGCTTCTCATGCATGCACATGATGGTCCCGATGGCAATTCCATATCCTCTCATTCTTCCATATCTGTTAGCTTATACTATGGTGAATACACCTCCTCTGAATCCTCATCTAGAGTCTGCTCCTTGTAGAGTCTTCTTGGTCTATTAATCCCAATTTCATGTGGACCAAAATTTTTGAGGTGGCTCAAAGGCCACATGCTGGCCTTAAGGCCTTGAGGTGTTCTGAAAACCTTACTAGCCCGAAGTCCTTGGGTGGCCTGAAGGCTTTGACAGACTTGAGGACCAAACCGATGACTCGAAATCCCAAATTGATGAATATTTACAACTACTATAGTACCGAAAAATACTTTCTATAGTTCCTTCTATAATACTACTATAGTACTGCTACAATACCCCATAAATATGTGTCCACCTAGTTTTGAACTTGGGTCTCTTGGATGCACTTGTTGAGTCATCACCAACTGGACTGAGGCTCTTGTGACACCATATATATGATAATTTTATAGTAGATTATGTCATTTAAACCTTATCACACATAATAATAACTTATGTAATTTTCCTATCCAATTTAACTATATGTAAGAAAATTAAATTTTAGTAGTCTTTCAAGAAATAATTTTTCCATACATTCATTTCTTATTTGATTAATTTTATAATTTTATTGGATTGAACAAATATTGATACCTAATATATGATATTGATAAAAAAAATAATAGTCCTAAAAAAAACAACGCAACATAACATATAAGAAGACACATCAACATTTTACTTTTAATAATGCTTCTGTTAGTTTTAAAAATTTTATTGCAAATTATAGGAGTAGGTTTTATGAAAAAACGAGGAAAGATAAAAAAATTCACTTCCTTATATATATATATATTATATATATATAATTTTGTTAAGATACAAACATAAAATTATTATCACACACACACATGGAGATTTATTATCAAAATTAAATCATGTTTTATTTTCTATGATTTTTATGACACATATCATTTCACATTTTATTGGTACACTTTATTATGATAGTTATATTTATTTTTACCAAGATTAACTCCTTAGTGTGATTCATACATTGATCATATTTATATTATAAATTGATTTTTTTACATGTATGTTAAAAATTCATAAATTTAGAAATATCAATATTTATATCTTATTATTATTATTATTTTTGGAACAAATGAAATAGGGAACTTTCTATGGGTGTGATGTTTTAGGTGTGAGGGTATGATTCTATTATAATTCATAGTATTTTTAAACACTTACAATAATATTCTTAATTGATTATGAGTTTTAATTTCATCAATTATCATTCATAATTATTAGATAAATAATTTATTTAGTTATAATTAATGTTAAAAACGGATTTTTTAATGTTTTCAAGGAGGGTGGAGGTTATTTAGAAATACTAAAAATAAATTATAGAAAAACATACCAAATGTTTCATAATCCCTAGTAGTACTATAATACTTCTTATTTGAGGTAATTTTCTATTTTATTATTTATTTTGAAGTTATATAATGATTGGATTGAGTTTCATGGGTTTTTATATGGTTTTAGAGAGTTTTATAAGAATTATGGATGGTGTACGGTTAAGAGAAACCATGAAGATCCCCTAGGTAACTGTGCGAGGGGTAAAAAAGATCTCTCGAAAGGTGTATGGTTTAGGAAAACCATGCAATAATTGTTCTACTTTATAAATTTTTTGACAATGTCATTTTAATGGTTGGAACACTAGTTACCAAACTACGTGATCCAGCCACAAAACCCTGAGTGTTGTTCAGTAACACTCACAAAGTTGGTGCATGGTTTTTCAAACCATGTGACATGATTTATTAAATACAAAAAATTATTTTATGACAAAAAAACTCCCCTAAAATCCCCATTATCCCTCTTATGGTTAAGAATCTCAACTTCTAAGGATCATCTGAACATTTTTGATGATTCCTTATCTTTTGGAGGAAAATTTGAATGGATTGTCTTTTATTTAACCTAAGAAGTTGAAGGTAAGAATCCAGTTTCTACCTCTCTGTTGTGATCTTCTCATTACCTTTTGAGAGGAACCCTTGACCATGGTCATCATGCCTAGATGTATGGTCTGTGATTTGTTTTGATTAGTTTTACTTGGGATTCATTAAGGTGATAGTGAAGAGGGATCATATTTATAATATTATGGAATGATTCTTCATAAAAAAACTATTTGAGGTCGGTGGATTTTCCCTCTTTCCACTTTCTCATAGAAATCAATGGCCTTAAATTGTCTTAATAAATTGCTTCATATTTTGACTAAAAGACTCTTGTTAAAACCCTATTGAAATATATATTACTAGTTGGTCTCTAAATATTGGGTCATTGGTGACACCCATAATGTGTTTGATAAATTCAATGCATGGATTTTCAAATAAAGAAGGTTTTTGGGTGTGATAAATTTTCTTATACATGGTTTGCAAGAAATCATATGCATATGGGAAGGACCTTGTGGGTTAGACAGGGATGAAGTTCTAATTATTGGTCAAAATTTATTAAACCACCATATGATGACTTGGTATTAGAGGGATAGGTTTCTTCTCATGAGTTAGAATATTCAATGGGCTTGGTGAGATAAGAGATGCATCAAGTTGTTCATTTCATGGGTGCATGGGTTTATGCTAGGTGTATGTTTTGGTGTGGGTTATTTTACTACTTTATGTATATCAATATTTATTATTGGATTCTATACATTCTGTTTGTTTATATTATAAATGTAATCTATCCTATTATTATTTTAGTAGCATGTGTGGAAAGTCTTGGGGTTTTCCTGCCAAATCAATATACTAGCCCCCTACATATGAACCTTGGTGTGTATGTAGAAACTATTTACCATGATACAAGTAAATAAAAGGTCTCAATATTTTTTAGAGATCCACCTTGATGCTGTGACCTTTTTATTTGGGAATTGGATCTTAGAGATCTATTGTAGAGGAGTTGGTCACGGTGCCACATTAGTTCCTTGGATTATCTTAACATATTTGTGTATTTTGTTATATATAGAATTGTTGGTGTCTATTTACTACTATAAATATAATTATGTTTTTGGTTTATTATTTCATTTAATTATTATTGGGTTTTTTTATCATGAATCATATTCACTTTATTTTTTTGTGTTTATCCATTATAGGATGTGTTGGGTTAGGAAAAATCATTCCCCATGTTTTTTTGTAAAGTACTTAGAATTTATTTCCAGCCTTTAGTGTCCAGGAGAAATCATCTAAGGTTAGTGGAATCTCTATCGTACCTAATTCAGTGGGTTGGGATCAGGATGTTATAAATGGAATTGGTTTGATACAATTGGTCAGCTAGGATGGTAGTAAAGAGATATGACGTGTTAGAAATTGAAATGTATAACATAAAAAGGTGTATCTAACCTCTTTATATTGAACATCAAGTTATCATGGTGGTCTAGGTATAAAAATTGTTGTTAAGAACTTCTAGGCATGTTTTCATCCCATCAACATGGGTTTAGCCAATGCGAATTGAGTATCATGCATTAGTAAAGAGACTTTCCACTTGGATTTCATCATTCATATATTATTTCAATATAATATACTATTACCTTCTTTCAGGTATTTATTGAACCTTTTTTTGATATAATGTTATGGGATTTATGTTTTTTTGAATTAATATAGTCCATATATAAATGTGTAAAATGTTTTAGAGGGTTTTCTTTAGGTTCAGGTTGAGTTAGAGGCATTTTTATGTTTTTCTACATGAATTGGCTATGCATTGTCTATAGGAAATATTCACACCATGAATACAATTCATGATGTTAATCTTTCACTCAGAAAAATCCATGAAACAATTTCATGATATGAATTATATTCATGTCGTGAATTGTTTTCATGATGTGAATTGGTCATGATTAGGTTTTTAACCTATGAAAATGCATTTTTCGACATATATGCCACTCAGATATTCACATAATTAATAAAGGATTCACAGTCTGAATTCATTTTTCCCAGTGAGTTATTATTCATTTCATCCTTAAACCATTTATTTGGACATGAAGACACTTCCCTCAAACCCCTAGGGTTACACCCATTGATTTTTAGGTGTTTCCTTCCCTCCTAGATGTCTTGGTTTGGTATTTGATCTTTGGTGAGTTTCCTTATTATGGTTTTCTACTTCTCTCTGCTACTATTCTTTGATAGGGGTGTGATATCTTGTTTTCCAATTGAATCAGAGTTTTATTTCAATAATTTGTGATCTTGGATTTTCTTATTGATATCCTTTGCCTTTGTTCTTCATCGACATTTCCTATTACAGGTGTTGATTTGATCACTAATTAAAGGTAGGTGGTTCCATAAGCCTTTAACCTAAAATTCAAACCCTAATTTTCTATATTTATTTGAAATGAGTTTTTAAATTATTTAAAAACCAAGATTTGAGATGATTTGTGTTTGGTTTTGAAAAGGGAATATCAATTGTGAAAACCCCCAATTTCAATAGAATTGAATTTTTTTGGTTGATTTGAGAAAAAAATTATGGCTTGATTTGGAAATTGATTTGATGAAATTAATTGATGTTGAACCTTGAGATAAATGGGTTAAATTGAAATATTATCTGAAAATACATGATTTTATGATAACATATGATTTGGGTTTAAAATGAGAAAGGCATGTTGGAAACTAAAATTGGGAAATTGTATTTTGAATTTTTTTGAAATGATTGATTTTCCCATTTTTTATTGATTGATATATTGAATCACATGTGAACTTGGGTAGCTAGTGGGTAATTATGACATGCACACTGAGATATAATCCCCTAACATGATGAAGAAACTGACATAAACTTACTATGGCATGATTTCACTAATAGAGGGTTGAGTCCTGTGGTCTTGTGCCGAGGGACATGTGCACACATTAAGCTGAGATCACTAATTGAGTAGTGCGAGGATCAAATTTCCAGAAACTAATATTCTTTAGGAATTATTACAAGGAGCTATAATATGTTTTATTTGATAATTACATACCACTGATTATTGAACTATTTTATTCATGCCAACTTCTTTATATAAATGTTTTATATAAACTATTCATTTAAGCCTATTTTAATATATTTTCCATCCTTTTGATTATGAAAGAATGTTTTGTTGAAAATATGTAAATTACATAAAATGCATTGTTTTATTTAAATTGAAATCATTAATGTTCTATTATTATGGTATTTCTTATGGAACACTTGGAGTTGGTGGATGTTCTTGATCCTTGGGACCTAGAGTAATTGAGGTGGCCGATAGAGATGTGACCCACCTATTACATGGTTTTTTGATCCTATCTTTGATAGATGTTGTGTATTTTGATGATGTATTATTTGGTTTTTGTTTTACCCAATCAATTATAGTACTTTCTCCCTGAGAAGTGATGATGTACCAAATTTTATCTTTTATCTTCCACTATTTTGTGCCAAAACTATCCCCACTTGATCTTGATATGATTCCAGTTTTTAGTTTCCAACCCATGGGGATCTGGAATGCTCTTTAGAAAATGTCAAGATCAGTTTTTGTATCATTATACTAGGGTATTTCGGTTGGTTTGTGACAAAGTGGTATTAAAGTAATTAGTTTGTGAATATTCCATTTATTTTGGTATATAGCCTGAGTTTTCATAATATATAGGAGGTAGGATTTATGGGACATAGGAGGTAGTTTCAAGAGAGTTCCTGGATAGCTCTCATCATAATGAGCCTTAAGTCACCATCGATGTTTGGGAAAAGTGAATTTGAGGAATAATTTGATCTTATTTATAGAAATTTACCTACTTTTGATTTGAATATGTTAATGAAGAACACTAGACCACCCTGAGGGGGGGGGGTGAATCAGGGTGTCAACTTTTTCTCTTCCTTACTGGATCTTGTTCCCATGTTAGTAGGAACTTTTTTAAACCTATATGATAGATATGTGTAGTAATTAAAACATTCACATGCAGAAGGACAACACAACAATTTTACTTGGTTCACCACTAAGGGATACATCCAAGGAGCATACACTGATAGGTTGATGGTCGTACCAAATTCCACTAATCTTCACTAGCTGTAGATTACAAAGATTTGGGCACAACCACTCTGTCCTAGGATCACTTCATAAAGGTTCAGGGATAACTCACTACTTCCATTGGATCAATTTCATAGAATCTCCCTGGCTCATTAACTTGGAGAGGTCTTCACTTAGTTTATCAACTTGAAGGTCGCTTCAATAGATTGGCATGAAAGTATTTGTCTTTGTTCAGCACGAGAAACTGCTTGCATCAAAGTCTCGAATTGATTCCCTTTTATATTTAGTTTCTCCTTTAATGAAATTACTAAATGCACTAAAGTTTCTTCTTATTTTTTCTATAATCACAAAATCCCCTTATGATGTTTTTGTTTCTGCAAACTATCCCTAATTTTGCAGACTGCCTCTAATCTACATACCGCGCCTGCTCTGTGTACCATCGCTGCTCCGTGTACTACCTCGGCTCTGCATACTATGCCTGCTCCATATACCATGCCTACTCCGCGTACCACACTTTCTCTACACACCACCCCTGCTCCACATATCGCACATTCTCCGCACACCGCACCTGCTCCGCACACAGCACCTGCTCTATACACTACACCTGCTCTGCACACCGCACCTACTTCGCACACTGCCTCCATATACCGCATCTGCGTACTGCCTTAATGTACTGCCTCTGCATACTACCTTGGCGTACCATTTCTTCCTTCCACATACGTCTTCTTCAAATTATTTGAATTATTTCATCTCTTTAATACCACTTTTTCTTACGCAAAATCTCTTCCACAGACTACTCCTTCCAATTTCTTGAACCATTTCTTCTTTTGCGTACCACTTCGTCCTACAAAAAATATCTCATGCGCGCCAATTTCGGA
The DNA here is from genome assembly GCA_963277665.1 of Viscum album. Classification (NCBI taxonomy): domain Eukaryota; kingdom Viridiplantae; phylum Streptophyta; class Magnoliopsida; order Santalales; family Viscaceae; genus Viscum; species Viscum album. Next base: position 1,187,386,099 of record OY728160.1, on the reverse strand, counting down.
CATAGTTGAGTTTTTCCACATCGATGATATTTTCTTATCAAATTTGATCTCACTCTTAATGATGGGATTATCACTCCTTATATAGGCAAATAACTCCTAAAATTTTGAGAATCCATTTTACCCAAATTTTCAATGTGGGACAATCTTCACCACAGACTATGCTCCTTCCACATACTGTGAGCCTCCAACACATACTACGACCCTCCTACGAACTACTATCCTTCACCACGTACCGTGTATGCCAGTCTGCATACTACATTTCTTCTGCCGACGATGATCCATTCTATGTACCACAACTAAATTTTCAGCAAACCATTTTTGGTACCGCTGCCCATTCCACAAACCATTCAGTGTACCTTTCCCACAATATGGTACGCGACCACGAACCATTCTTGAACATGGTATATGGTCCATCCTCCAAGGTATGTGGTTTGATTCCTTTGCTGATTTACTTATCCATTCTGCATCACATTCACTCCTATGCATAAATCCTTCCATTTACAAAAAAAATCTCGATTTTGAGGTCTAATAATTAGGAAAACACTGGTAAATGGAACCACCTTAAATATCTTCTTTGATAAGAAAACCCATTCTAATTCACTGTAATATTTATTCTTCATCTATCATCTGATTTCATCATAAAACTTATCTATTGTGATATATAGTCTTTGATCGATCACCTTTAGAATCATCAGATTTTTCCATGGAAAGTACTGCAACTTCTCTATCTTCCATCAACATTAGTCTTTCCATTCAACACTGAATATGATTGGCATCGTCTTCTTAATTTTTTATGATCATTCTTAAATCTTCAAATCTCTACATAATCCCTCATAATATAATGCATGTCTCTTCATGTATGCTCTTTCATGGTTTATTTGAAAGGTGAGATGTTGCATGATCACTTTATAGATTCAATCCCTTCAACACTCTATGAGATTGTTTCATTGTTGCAGACAATGTATCACCTTTGATACATGTACTTTGAACTTAATATCTGTTCAACAATCTTCTAAATTACCACTCTCAATAAATTTGGAGTTATTTGTAATCTCCTTCTTCATTTTGATATTCATTGACAACTGTTGACAACAAATACAACCTTATAAACAAAGTGTTCCCAAAATCTCTCCCTTTTTATTTTTTTGTCAATACCATAAATTCCTCCTCAAATGAATGTTTAAATATCAAAATGATAATCTTCTCTCTCCCCTTAATTTTATTTCACTTCTCCCCCCTTATTGACAGGAAATAAAAAGTTCATGGAAAAAGGGTATCAATCCATACTTAAAAAATATGTCATCAGTCATTTCACTCTAATTCTACTTGAGAAATCCTCAGTGTTGAAAACAAGAAGATTTGATTTTGACAACACAGATTTCCATTATTCACTGACCATGATACCACATGAGATGTGAACTCATGTAATTTGTCTTCAAGGGTTTTCCACTGTCATTCAAGGATTATGAAATTGAATGTGATTGGGAATAATCAACTAGAAACTCCTATACTCATTTCAACAAAAAAATAAAAAACATTCAAGTGAAATTGGTAGGATAAGTGGCCTGGGGGAACATTCATTCTCTTTATGTCACTGATTAATCCAGTTACTCCCCATTTGTAAAATGACCTTCATTATGAGTAACCAAGGATGAGAGATTTAGAAATGACATACCTTTTTCCAATGAAACATTCTTCAAGCAATTTTCAGATTAATTGAATTTAATACCAACTGAAGTTAATACCGGTTGAAATAATAATTTTGGAAGCTTCTTCATTTGTCTCCTCCTCAAGGGAAACAATCCTCATCATCTTTATCAAGAGAGATCCTTTATAATTTTATTCTTTGAATATCAATTGAATAATCTTCAAAGGATGTCTACTTATTCATCTTTTCTATCAAGAATTGATAGCCTTATCTTCTTTGCTGGTTCTCCCACTGAAATCCTGCTTCACACTTAATTCCTTGAATTATAAGTACAAATATAATTCAAAAATGATTAAGTGAATAAGTTGGTTCCTCCTTTCATCATAAATATGAGCTGCATGGTCGATATGATTTTCTCAACCAATTTTCTCCATTTAATCTAGTCTTCATGATTTCACATATGAACATATGTTCTGATCTGTGTTGATGTGGTATGGATATATTCACATTATGTTCTGGTTTTTGTAGAGAATTGTTCTTCTTAATAGCTATCATGAATGATACAATCTTACTCCTCTTAAGGAATTCTTCTTTCTCTGGTATTAAGGTTAGAAAAACTTTTGCAATGTGACCATATTTCATACATCTCTCACATAGAACTTCTTTAACACTTGTGTGTCTCCTCTATATTTCACTCTCTCATGCACTTTATCTTAATCATGTGAATTTTTTTCTTTTCCTTTAGAACCATCCTTGGAAATTTCATCTTCAAGTTTCCTCATTATTTCCAAATCCTTTGGCTAGATGAATAACATGTCATTTAAAACTATTACAACTAGTTTGGATCTTCCACATGGGTTCATCTGAGTGTCATACCTCTTAGTTTCTCTTTTGGACGAATTTCCCTTTAATTTCATGAATCTAAAATCCAAGGTCTTATCAGATTCCCAAATTTAGATATTCTTGGGGAAATTTGTGTTCACAATATTATTCTAATTTCATACCAAGGTAGCTGCTTCATACTTAGCTGACATCATAGGTCTTCTTTTCTTATCAACAATGAATGCATGTTGAGATGGGTGTGTACCTACCTTGTGACCACTTCCATTGAATACATCACAAATGTTATCAAGAATTCCAAATCTATTTGTGGTAAACAGATTCTTCTAGACCTATGGATTTTTCTCTTTTTTCTCTATCTTTCTCCCATTTTAGGTAAGATTATTTTGTGCTTTTACATTATGAGGATTGTAACAATAGTTTAATGCAAAATTCCCAAATCTGTTACAACACCAACATTGACCCACAAATCTTAATTGATTTTTATTTTGTTGCTGGTCCTTCTTCTTGAATTGTTGTTCTCTTTGTGGATAATCACCTTTGACATTATTATTCCTATTCACACCAGACATGGTGATAGGTAACTCTTCACCTTTCCTCATCCATACTTGTTTTGAATTTCTCTTCTAGCCTGCACTTCTTATGGAAATATATTTAGAAACATGAGTACAAGAAGGTTTGGATGGTACCTTATTCCTCTCAGTTTCTTATGGTATTTCACCAAAAGATGCCATGATTTTCTCATCACATGTTGGATTTCTTTAAAATTTAGGTTACTCTAGTGAGAATTGAGTAGCAACAAACATTGTTTCTTGAGATAGAACATCAACAGAAGCCATGATCTTCTTGTCACATGTTGAAGGTATTTCAGATTTAGAATCCTCTAGTAGACATTGAGTACCATTAGAAACTATTTCCTACTTTTTTAAAGGCTCAATATGTATCTTCTCAAGATTGGTAAACTGATATTCCAATTTTAGACTTTCCATAATGAGGGTTATCTTCTAATATTAAATCATAATCATCTTCTCTTCATAAGTCTTCTTCAATCTTTCAACCTCATCTTCATGCATCTTAACTTTTTTTTTGTAAAGAATATTTGAGTTCCTTGATCTTCTAGGAAGTTTATTTCAAATATAAACCTTTGTATTCATTTCCCTTCTACATATCATCTTCAAGTGCATGTATCCTTTCTTCCAGAGTCTTATTGACTTCTTATTTCTTTTCAAAGGCGTCAATCTATCTGTCGAGCTTATAACATTCTGAAAATTTTCCTACTAATCCATTTTCCATATTTTCAGCTTCTCTTTCCATTCATGTTATCTCAACCTTCTTGCACTGAAATATTCTATAAACAACAACAACTCTTTCTCTCCGAATATCATTTAGATAGATTCTTAATTTCTCCTGATCACTTGCAAGATCATGTGAGGTAAAAAATTGATCAACATTACCACTTGTGCTGGAATATATATGTTTAGTGGAAAACTGAGCCACCTACTATTTACTTTCTAATCATGATATTTATTCATTATTGGAAAGGCATGGAGAACCAGAAATATCATCTTCTTTAGAAATAAGGGAATTCTTCAATTTTCACTTCTCTTCCTTTTTACTGTTTGTCATGGTCATGATTGATATAGAATTCTACTCAAGAATAACTGAATATTCATCAACAACTCACTTCATTGTTGACTCAGGAAAGAAAACTAGAATCCTCTTCTGAATATAATTATTGAAGAGTATCCAACATACATAAACCCTTGTCCTATGATACCAATTGAAGGACCCTAGACCACCCTGAGTGGGGGGGGGGTGAATCAGGGTGTGAAAATTTTCTATTATTTACTGGATCTTATTCCCACATCAGTAGGAACTTGTTTAAACCTTTATGAGGGATATGTACATTAATTAAAACATTCACATGTAGAAAGAAACCACATCACCTTTAATTGGTTCATTACTAAATGCTACATCCAAGGAGCATATGCTGACAGGTTTCCAGTCAAACCTAATTTTACTAATCTTCACTAGATATGGATTATAAAGATTTAGGTACAGTCACTCTACCCCAGGATCACAACCTAAAGGTTCAGGGATAGCTCAATGCTTCCCTGGGATCACTTCTGTTGACTCTTCCTAGATCACTACCTTGGAGAGGTCTTCACTCAGTTTATTGACTTAAAGTAAGCTTCAATAGATTGGCATGAAAGTCTTTATCTCTGTTCAGCATGAAACACTTCTTACATAGAAGTCCCAAATTGATGCTCTTTTATATTCAGTTTTCTCATTTAGTGAAATTACTGAATGAACTAAAGTTTCTTCTTCTTTTTACTAGAATCACAAAATCCCCTCATGATGTTTCTGCTCCTGCAAACTATCATTGATTTTGAAGACTCTCTCTAATTTTCATACCACTCCTGCTCTGCGTACCACCACTACTCCGCGTACTGCCTCTTCTCCGAATACCATGCCTAATCCACATACTGAACTTTATCCACACACCACAACTACTCCACACACTGCCCCTGCTCCATGTACCGAGACTTCTCCACACACTGCACCGGCTCCACACACCGTGCCTGCTCCACACACCGTGCCAGCTCCGCACACCACGCTTTCTCCACGCAGCACCTTCATATACTACCTCTGTATACTACCCCCACGTACTACATTTTCATACCATTTCTTCATTCCAAAGACTTATTCTTCAAATTATATGAATTATTTCTTCTCTTACATACCACTTTTTCTTATGAAAAATATCTTCCATGGACCACTCCTCCCAATTTTGTGAACCATTTCATCTTTCGCATACCACTTTTTCCTACGCAAAATCTCAAATGCGTACCACTTTTAGACTTAACTGAGTTCTTCCAAAATGATGATATTTTATTATCGAAATCTCTTTCACTATTAATGATGTGATTAAAACTTATTATATAGGAAAATAACTCTAAAAATTTTGCTAATATTTTTTACCCAAATTTTCAATGTGGGAAAATATTCACGACAGACTATGCTCCTTCCACGTACTGTGAGCCTCCACTGTATATTGCGACCCTCCTACGAACTCTGAACCTTCACCGCATACCATGTCTACCAGTCTGTGTACTACATATCGTCCACCAACAACGATCCATTCCACATACCACAACTCCTTTCGTGGCGAACCATTTTTGGTACTGTGACATGTTTCGTGAACTGTTCTATGTACCTTTCCCACTATATGGTATGCAGCTACGAACTGTTCCTGTACATGGTATGTGGTCTATGCTCCATGGTACGCAGTTTTCTTCCTTTGATGATTTTCTTCACCATTCTACATATCATTCACTCCTATGCATAAATCCTTCCATTTCCAAAAACAAAAATCCTGATTTTGAGGTCCAACAATTTTTCAAACACTAGGAAATGACACCACCTCAAATATCTGCTTTGGCAAGAACACCCATGCTAATTCACTATCGTATTTCTTCTTCAACTATCATCTTCTTTCATCATAAACCTTATCTATCAGGATATATAGTCTTTGATCAATCACCTTTAGCATCGTCAGATTTTTCCATGGAAAGTACTGAAACTTCTCTGTCTTCCAGCAACATCAGTCTTTCTAGTAAACATTAATTATGAATGGAATCATCTTCTCAATTTTGTATGATCATTATTAAATCGTCAAATCTCCACATGATCCCTCATGCAATAATGCATGTCTGTTAAAGTAACATCTTGCATGGTTTCTTTGAAAGGTAATATATTACATGTTCACTTTATAGATTCAATCCCTTTAACACTATGAGATGGTTTCATTATTGTAGACAATGTATCACCTTTGATAAATGTACTTTGAACTTAAGACCAGTTCAAAAATCTTCTGAATTACCACTCTCAATAACTTTGGAGTTCTTATTCATCTCCTTCTTCATTTTGATCTTTATTGATAACTGTTAACAACAAATACATCCTTATACAGAAAGTGATACCAATAGTTGAAATACCAATATTGAATTTTTCTTTATGGAATTGATATTCCAATATATCTTATTTGAGTTGTTGATATATTTATCCTTGCTGATGCTTTCAGTTTTGTATTTTGATGTTATGTAGAATCATGCCTTTAAGGAGATGTTTGAATAGGCCATAAGAGGAAGATATTGGTGAACCATAGTAATAAAATCCTCCAATGGCACAAAATCTTATTGAGAAAGTGGTGTGCAGTGTCCAAGATATGGGAAAAGTACCTACACCCATTCCCATTCAGGATCCAATAGTGGAACCTCAAAGGGATGAATCTAGAGGTTGTCCTCAGGATTTTATTCATCAGAAAACATTATATTTCCATGTTTCAAATGATCCTAAAGAGGATGAGTATTGGTTGAAAAATATTGAAATTAATTTTGAGTACTTGGAAATTACAGAAGCTATAAAGGTTAAATGTGTTACCTTGAATCTCGAGGGGCCTTGCAGGAGATGGTGGGATTCAATGGTGATGGAAAAAAATCATGAGGAAATGGAGTGGAAGGGATTTATATTTTTTTCACTAAACAATTATATATAGAATATATGTTTTTGGAAAAGGATATGAATTTTCCTAACACCCAATAGGGTGATAAGACTATAACACAATATGCAAAATATTTTTTGGATCTTGTTCAGTTTTCACCTAAGGTTGTATCCAATGAGAATAGGTGGGCCATATGATTTGAGATGGGTCGCCTACCTAATATCTGATAATAGGTTTTATTATAGAAAATAACTTCTTATATTTATGTGATAGATATTTCATTTATGGTTGAGCATGACCTAGCTGGTAAGTCGAGGTCAATGAGAGTTCATTTTTATCCCAATGGAAATTCTATGAGTTCCTTTAATGGAAATAGAAATCATGATGAGTCTCATTATGGTTCTAGATATAAGTAATAATCTATAACTATTTTAGTACTTATAATATTCCATTTTACTTTCTTTCTGTGTGGCATGTTTGGGAATTTGAAACAGGTTTTTACTGAGGCACCAAATATTTATAGTTCTTGTGGTCGCTCAGGACCCCTATAGAATCTCTACCATATATTTTATACTGCACATAGTAGAATAGGATCATTAGAACTAAAATATATTATGGTTAAATCATATGTTTCAATAAATAAGGGGTTATATCTACATAAATCCAAATTGAATCTTTTTCAAGTAGTGGAAGAGTCTCTAGAAAAAATTGATGCAAATATAGTGACTGTGAGAGGTACTATCATTATAATATCATCTTTAGGGAATGATTCATTTGACACTAGTGAATCTCACTCATTTATGTTAACATGTATTTTTAATTTTATGAATCTTCCTATGGTGGATTTATCTTATGTGATTGATATTACTACACCCTTTAGAACAAAGAGACAGTAGGGGATTTGGTGTCCCACTTGTGTTTTTTCTTTATCAGAGATTGAGGTTATGTGGAATTTTTTAGTTCTCAACATGAAACCTCTTGAAATATTTTTCAAGATAGATTAACTAATTGCTCATAAGGCTCAGATTCACTATTATCTTTGATGGGTCTCTTATAATATGCCTGATGGGGTGTACTATGTCATTTAGGGAGAATGGTACCTGAGGTTTAGTAGAACCAAACATTATTTTCTAGATTTGGTTAGGGTAATATCAGTGTTTTATTTCAACTTGGAGTGAGAATATTTGAGTGATGATCTCCCTCTAGTCGTTGTTTATTTTCTTAATGTTTTAACTTTTGATATCTCTAGATTTCCACCAGTAAGAGAGATGAAATTTTCTATTGATTTAGTACCCGGTACTCATCCAGTGTCTGTTCCGTCTTACCACGTAGCACTATAAGAGTTTAAAGAGTTGAAATATAAGTTGGATGATGTACTAGAGAAAGGTTTCATATTCTTGAGTGTTTACACTTGGTTGGAACCTATTCCCTTTGAGAAAAAATATGATGGAACACTTCACCTATGTGTTGATTACCCGAAACTAAATCGAGTCATGGTAAAGAAAAAATATATATTTCCATATATTGATGATCTATTTGACCAACTTAAAGGGGAGAAGTGGTTCTAAAAGATTGATCTTCAATCTAGTTATCACCAACTAATAATAAAAGATCCTCCAATTTAGAAGACTTACTTCATGAGTAGGTATGACCATTATAAGTATCTTGTTATACAATTTGGTCTAGATAATGATCCTATAGTTTTTATAGATTTGATGAAAAATATATTTCATGAGTAAATTGATTGAATTTTTGTGCTATTTGTGAATAATATTCTAGTTTACTCTCAGACTAAGGAGGAACATGTGGTTTATTTTAGAGCAGTTTTGAAAATATTGAGAAATTATTAAATTTACATAAAGCTTTTAAAATGAATTTTTTGGATTTAGGAAGTGAAGTTCTTAGGATAGGTGGTCTCAAAACATGAAATATCAGTTAATCATGAGATTTTGAAAGCTATTATAAAATAAAAGCAACCATGTAATCTCTTCAAGATATGAATATTCTTGGGATTGGCAGCATATTATTGTAGGTTTGTTAAGTATTTCTTGGAGTTGGGCTCTATGATGGAAGCTCCCACTCAATAAGGAGTGAATTTTTGTTTGGGATTAAAATGTTAGAGTTATTTTGTTGAGATAAAACATCTTTTGACTTATGCACCAATGTTTAATCTTCTAGAGTCCGAGCATTGATATGTGGTCTTCTATGAAACATCAAGTTTAGTCTTGGGTTTTGTCCTTATGTAGGGTGATCACACGGTATCCTATGGTTCTAGATAACTTAGGAAACATGAGATGATTTATCCAATCCATGATATGAAATTCACAAATCTGATGCATGATCTTAAGAGTTTGTGGCATTACCTTTTTTATGAAAGTATTAACATTTATTATGACAACAAAATGTTGATTATATCTTCTTTTAAAAATATATAAACTCCAAATAGAGACATTGGTTGTAGTAACTGTAGTATCTTGATTTATACATTGACTATAATACTAGAAATGGGAATTTCCTTACTGATGCTTTGATCAAGAAACTTCCAAACTAGGATATCAAGAATCGTTATAGGAGTGGAATCTGATGGCTCTCTTTTCTTAGTTTAAGTTTGGAGTTCAAGAGAATGATTCTGAGGTTGTTTTGGAAAGCACACAGTTTACCTCCTCTCTTATTAAGATTATTTTTAGGAGTAGTATTTTTATGATGAATTCAATGGAATTAGGTAATCTATTTATGGTAGGGAGATTGTCGATGAGTGGATATTCCCTTCAGAGGGTATCGAATGTTTCTGGAACTATTTCATTATTCCTTTTCCTATGAGAAGGTTTGTGATGGGGGGATTCCATAATTTCTAGTGGTTGGAGTATCCTAGAATCATTAATTTTTTATATGATATATGAAGATAATTTTGGTGGCTAAGTATGAGACAAGACATTACTAACTTTGTTTCTCATTTCTATACCTATGAATAGCTCAAAGTCGAGCACCAAAGACCTTCGAGTTTGCTTCAGCCACTCCTAGTGATGATTTGGAAGTGGGACATTATTTCTATGGAAATTATGGTTGGGTTTTAGCATACCCCTATAGGGAAGAATATGATATGGGATGTGATAAATAGGTTGAACAAATCATATCACTTTATACCCATTTGAGATACAACCAAATTTAAGGATTTGAGACATGTCTACATGTATGAGACTTTCATATTGCATGGATTTCCATCTACTATATTCTATGATAGGGATCCTTGTTTCCCTTCTCACTTATGTGGAGGCCTCTAGGTGTCAATGAGATCCCATGTATAGTTGATCATGACATATCATATATAGATGTATGGATAAGAGAGTGAGCTATACAGATTCTTGAGGACATGCAACATGCTTACGTTCTTAACTTTGGTGGATCTTGGAATGTCTATCTGGGACTGGTTGAGTTTTCCTACAACAACAGTTGCCAACACACTATCAGAATGGATCCTTTTGAGTCCTTGTATGGATGTCCTTGAAGATCTCCATTCCATTGGTCAGATATTGGTGAAAGTTACTTGGTTGGAATGAGTTTAGTCCAAGATATGATGATGACGATTTTGTTGATTTATCATAGAATTTTGATGGTACAGATCTGGTATAAATACTATGATGATCATTGTTGGTGACTGTTGTATTTTACTATTAGAGACTACGTGTTTTTAAGAGTTTCACCTTGGTTGGGTCATCGAAATATTTGAAAATAATGAAATCTTGCATCAAGGTTTGTGGGTCCTTTCGAGATTATTGACTAACTAGGGAACGTATCATACTATTTGGAACTTCAACTGTAGTTGACTTTAATCCAAAACATGTTTCATATATCACATCTTCAAAATTATCTTTTTAACACTTCACATGTCATGATTTGGGAATATATTGATGTTGAACCTGATTTATCCATGACTGAGCATCCAGTTTGGATTTTTGATTCTGAGGAAAATGTTATTCATGATAAGATGATACAATTATTCTATGTTCTATTAATTCATGTTTTTGATTTTAATGATACTTTGGAACATGAGGCACTAATGAGAGAGTAGCTACCTTATACATTTGATATGAAATATTCTTGACATGCTTTCTAGGTATAGAATGTGTTTGTGGTGGGGGTTATAACATCTTGTTACCTTATTTCAAGTATTTATTAAACCTTGTTTTGATATAATGTTAATGGATGTATGTTTTTTTTGATTAATAAAGTCTATGTATAAATGTATCAAAGGTTTTAGAGGGTTCTATTTGGGTTTGGGTTTAGTTGGAGGGATTTTATGAGTTTTTATGTAGGAGTTGGATGTGCACTCTTTGCAGGATAGATTCACACCATGAATGTAATTCATGATGTGAATCCATCACTAAATAGAATCATTGAAATAGTTTCATGATGTGAATGAGATTCAATCAATGAATTGTTTTCATGATGTGAATTGTTTGAGCATAGTATTTTTAACCCATGGTGATTCCTTTTTCTACATATATTACACTTAGGATATTCAAATAATGAATACAGGATTCATGATTTGAATTCCTTATGAACAATGATTTTTTATGAAATGAAACCTCAAATTGTTTCATTTTTTATGAATCATCTTCCCTCAAACTTTTAGGGAAACACTAAGCATTTTTTGGTAGATTACTTCCCTTTCTGACATCTTGGTATGGCGTTTGATCTCCGGTGAGTTCCCTCATTATGGTTTTCTCATTCTCTTCATTTACCTTCTTTGAGAGTGGTGTGATCTCATGTTTTCTAATTTAATTAGAGTTTTATTTTCATTATTTGTGATCTAGGATTTCCTTGTTGATCTCATTCACCTCCCTTCTTCATTATCATTTCCTATTGTGGGTGTTGATTTGATTAATGATTAAAGATAGGTTGTTCCATAAGATTTTACCATAAAATTGAAACTATAATTTTATTTATTTATTTGAAATTAATTTTTAAATGATTTAAAAACTAAGATTGGAGATTATTGATGTTTTGTTTTTAAAATTGCATGGAAATTGTGACAAACCCCCAATTTAAATCGATTTGAAATTGTTGAGTGTATTTGAGAAAAAATGATGGTTGATTTGAAAATTGATTTGATGAAATGATTTGATATTGAACCTTGAGATAAAATGATTAAATTGAAAGATGATTTGAAAATTATTGAATTTATGGAAACCTATGATTTGGTTTTGAAAGGATAAATCCATGATGAAAAATAAAATTGGGTAATTGTATTTTGAATTTATTTGAAATGATTGATTTTCTATGATTGATTGATTGATTGATTGATTGAAGAAAATGTGAGCCTAGGTAGTTAGTGGGTAATTAGGACAATCATTCAAGGATTTGACCTCCTAGAAATGTATTGACAATGAAAACATTAACATTATCTTGTTGTGGCATGATTTTCCCTGAGGGGAGTTGAGTCCTGATGGCCTGAGCTGAGGGACGTGTGCACACATTGAGCTAAGATCACTGAATGAGTAGTGTGAGGATCATATTTACAAAAACTAATATACCACGAGACTTATTACATGGTGAAATTGTTTGATTTGATTATTTCATGTCATTTATTGTTGAACTATTTTATTCAGTCCATGTGCTTTATAAAAATGTTATATATAAAATGTTCATTTAAGCCTGTTTTAATATGTATTCCATCCTTTTGATTACTAAATAATGGTTTGTTGAAAATATGTAATTTCCATTCCATTAAATTCCTTGTTTTATTTAAATTGAGATCATTAATTGTTTATTATTGTGGAATTCCTTATCGAACTGTTGGTGAGACCCTACTCAGTTATTTATCTCACACGCTACCTTTACCTTCAGTAATTTGTTGGTTATCTTATGATAGGTCTAAGGAAAGGGTATTCACTACTTGGATGTGGTGGATGTTCTTGATGATTGGGACCTAGAGTGATGGAGTTTACTAGTGCAGCTGTTATCCACCTATTACATGGATTTTATGATATTTTCTTTGATAGATTATTTGTATTTTGATGATGTTCCATTTGGGTTTTCTTTTACCAATTTTATTATGGTAATTTATCCTTAAATAATGTTAATATATGGACTTGTATATTTTATATTACACTATTTTTTGGAAGAACCATTCCCACTTGATCTTGATATGATCTCAGGTGATAGTCTCCAACCCATGTAGTTCAAGAAATCCCTTCAAGCTAGGCCAAGACTAGCTCGTGTATCAACATACGAGGGTATCTAGGATAGTTCATGACATTAAAATTCTTCATTTTAAAAATACGTGACTATTTAATTTCTTCTAATGTTATAATATACTATATAATTTATGATTTAAGAAATTCATGGTAACTTATTAGATATTATTACTATGTGTATAGAAAGATACCCCCATTCATGGGACATAGAAACTAGTAAGAAGGTGTGGATGATAATGTGATTACCCTAAATAAAAGGTGAAACAATAGATTTTATAGAGTTTAATGAAATTATTCTAGAACATTTCAAAGGCAAATAAAATTGAGGAACTGTGTAATATGAATTTCTCATTGTAATTCGAGTGACATAATCCACCGATATTTCGAGGAGATTTGAGACCTAAGAAACTAGAATCATAGATGGGTGAGATGAAAAAAATATTTGATTTCCTTAAAAAAACATCTGAAATTAAGGTTGATATATAAGTTCACATTCTCAAGGATCTGGCATGATCATTGTAATATTAATCCATTTAGGCTAAGATTAATCAAGTCCTTACTTGGGAAGTATTTTAGGATTTTTTTAACAAATAATTATATCCACCTACCTTCCGGGTGTTTCAAATGAAAAAATTATTTAATCTAAAGTAAGGAAACATATCAATTATAAATTTTTTAGTATGATTCAGTTACCAATATCTCTTTGCGCAAGAGGTATTAGTTAGTGAATATCTAAAGGAATACATATTTGAGTTGGGTTTGCAACCAGATATCCACTCCAAGGTCATCATGATATATATTAAGAACTATACGGATACGGTGAACAAGGTTTTGTTAGTAGAAAAATTAATTGATAAGAATTATATGAGAGGAAATATATTTTTTTAACCAAACATACATGGTAACCCTAGTAGTGGAAATAAGTACATAAGGGATAACTACTATCAAGGTAGAAAAGCACCAGAGAACTAGTCAATTAGACCAATATCCTTTCCCTTCACTACAGTAATGAACATTGTTTCATTAAATGTGGATAATTAGGGTGAAATAAGAGGGAATGTATGAAACCATCTCTAGAGTGTCACAAATATGGCCAAAGATTGAACCTCAAGTGTTATTATACAAAACATTTGAAGTCAATGGATGGGGAAGGCTCAAATCGGCCTCATGTATCTCATGCTCAATTAGGATGATCTCAACATAGTAGTTATCACACCCAGAATAAGGTGACCCAAGGTTATTACATTAACACCTTGATATTCTAGTAAATACCAACTTAATAGGGGAATAATTATTACTTTTTGGGAACTGAACAACAACTATATAGAGTTGAGCAATAGATCACAACTTAGTAATCAAATCCCATAATGGTGTGAGGTACTGTCCTTCTTAACTCAACCCTTATACATGTCTTATTTGATACTAGAAAATATCATTCCCCTATTACTTCTTGTGTGGTATATAAATTGGGGTTTAATGTAAAAATTATATCTCATATTATTAGCATCAATGTAACATTTCGACTTGGATGACCACTAAACTGATAGCCATATCGGAAGGTCACATGGACTCAAGCACGCCTCCTAGTATTCCAGAGGCTACCGACTAGTAGCAAGGATCAAAGGTGGTGATAGTGGGGTGAATATACCCTCATGATCAGAGTAGTACAATGGTATATCAGATAATAAATAACATGGAACAATGAAATAAGTATTAAAATAAATTCAAATAATTGGAAGAATAATATAAAACGAATAATAAAAGATGGATAATACCAATATAAAACAATTTATTCATGTCCAGATGATGATACATAAATAAAAAATTATACATACAATAAGAAAAATGATACAAGGAAGTATGTGAATATAGAAAAGGAATAAAAATCCCTGAGGGAAAACTCCACAAGCATCCTGAGCTCCAGCTCAATCCTGTGCTCCTAACTCCCAAGTACAAGCAAGAAATCACAAACAATAGTCTATGGTCCCGTGAACATGATATCTACTCAGGTACCCCGATGCTATGGAGGACTAAGTAGGATTTAAGATATAAATCCTAGTAGGTTACCACCCATGATGTCTACAACTAGAACCAGTCCATGAATATAATGTAAAGTAGTGTGAAAATAATATGAATAAATAAGTAGTGATGAAAAAATAAATAAACACCAGTCAACTAAGGTTCCAATAGGACACTTGGCTGACCCTACCTACATCAGCGCACATATAGAATGAGTTTTTGATTGGTATCTATATATATAGTAATAATAATATATATATATATATATATATTATATTTCTATATTTCATAAAACTATATGAACCAAGTACATGTGGATGTAAGTGGACATATACCTGGAATACTAGGTGCTGGCTGGACCGAGGGATAACTCAGTCATCCATATCTTGTCTAAACGAGTCTGTATTCTCAAGAAATAGGGTACATAACCTACATCTCATAACGATTGGGAAACATAATTCTTGTTACTCAAGATGGTTAGTGTTCCATCTTGTTAACACTTGAATGTAGTGAGTGCACAGTCATGTGAACACTCACAAGATAGGTGGTGCACCATGCCCACCATCCTCATAATATCACTGGTGCAAGACATCATTATCATCACCCAATATAAGGGATCATGATACTTCCATTCTAAACATAACCCTTACCATTGTCCACAACCTATGTATAAGGTGTAATAATATTTATAAGAAATATCCATGAAGTAATACCTCCCATTATTTACATTTATCAAGACATTATAAGAAAGGCACAACATTTCAATTTATGAATTTAACAATACATGATCAAATGATGTTGGATTTCCACCCTTTCATAATTTATTTCATTTAAAACATTCAATTCATCCAAGTAAGGAAAACCATCATGAACATTCCATTCCATCTAATACATGTCATTTAATCTACTAAAATCTGGTAAATTCAATTATAAGGACCAAAGAATAACTTATAAGGTAATATGGTCTAATTGGGAAAATTACCTACATTGGAAATAAAATTTATTAAGAAATCCAAGAACTTATAAGGTACTTGGTTCAATATCCATTTTTAATAGGAGTTGGATAATCCATTCACTTAAAATGTGTAATGGTTCAATAACATTTATATAGAAGGGGTGTCACTCCATTTAACAAGGTCATGCAAAAAAATGCCATATATCTAAAAATAAAAAAAGGGAATAGGTAATCACCAATTTAATAATGATTATCATGATTTAAAATCGAAATCACTACCTTTTAATTTAGAAGACAATGTACCTTATTCAAGGGGTTTTATTATAAAAACATGACATTGTTTATAAAAAAATTTATTTAGCACAAATTAAGAATTACATTCAATAATCACATCTCAATTCACCAAAAGGATTATTTCAAAAAGTTACCATTTATGGAAATTCAATATAATTTTCAACATGTCATTAGAAGGTTCCATTATCAATTGGAAATTTCCAATAAGGGGAAATTACATTATTATTCTAAGCTGAATGCTTAGAAGGCGTTCCATCCATTTAACCATTTAATTAAAAAGGGTAAATTTAAGTTTTCACACCCAATGACTGTCTATACTTGAGGTTTAAATCCTCTATTTATGTAACAAGGCTCAATGAGAGTAATACAAGGTGCTTATACTAATTTAAAATGAATAATTCAATTTTAAGGCAATGCGTGACAAAGGCCGGAAAGCTGTACAAAAAAAACATTTACAATTCAACAAAATTTTTGGGAAAAGGACATAAAACACATAACTTATGAATAAGACACATTAATAATCCAATATCAAGCTCTGATTTTTCCAAATTTGGAAGAAATTTAAGAAATGGATATTCATCCTAAAAATAGGGAAAATGAGCTCGCACCACGATAACTCAGTCAAGAGGAAATTAAACATAGAAATATTAAAAAGGAATAAAGAACCTATTGAGAGGAATCTATAGGTACTAATTATGCTCAATTATAATTAAGGAATAATAATATCTTTGAAATCCTAGGTTGTCTTGTGGAGGAACCCACAACACCGAAAGAGCAGGCTCACACAGTTGAAGGAGAGAAAGAAAGAAAGAAAAGAGTTTTAAAACTAATTAAGGGAAAAAATGTCATTCAACCTCAACACTGGGCCCCATGGTTTGGATGCATGATTTTATAAACTGTGCACCAACAATGTGGCTCCCACTACTTAAGAGATCCACCTCACATGATTATTCCACACGATTTTCCATAACCGTATGCCAACCATGTGATGAATAGTGAAATCATACAACCTGAGTGTCCCTAACCATGTAGGCTAGATACAAGATTTGGGAAAATGTGCACATCTCATTTGAGGCACATATTCTCACCTACTATATCCACACAATTTTAGTTGTATGGTCACACGTTTTCATAAAAACCATGTTCCCAGTCCACTTCTTCCTATTTTTTGAGTTTTTTGAGGCTGATGCCCTCAAAACTCATCATATCCCTTGAGGAACCTCTCTAATCTTTACACAAGTCTAAAAAAACACTTTTAAGTGTTCAAAATATCATAATTATGATTTGAATCTCGGTTCAAATAATGACCAATCCACTAAATGAAAAAATTTAAATTTTCATGAAATTATACCATGTTTCGAAAACATAGGTCATTACAAACTCCCCACCTTAGAACTTCTCCTCCCCAAGAATCCTTTAGGAAAAAAAATTCACCCAACCTATAAGTGTCACAAATTATTATCCGAGCATTCATTTTGTGTTTCCAAATTCCCAATGCACTATCCAACATCACTTACACATACAACACTTAAGAAATCAAAGCTCAATCCAACACTTGTTTTACAATTGAAACACATAAACAGATCTTAACCAAGGCTATTTAACTAGAGACATGATCAAATCATCATCTCTTCAAAAATTTGGATGATGTCTCTTCCCACCATAGGGTTTAACACAAAAAGGACCTATTTTGAGTCAAGGCACCCCACCATCGGAATTGACTTAAAAATAATGCCTCTAAGAATTATAGAAATGAAACTAGTGTGGTTTCTTTAACTGAGAGAACCTGATTACTTTATAGGTTATATAACTGTCCTTATAAAAAATAAATGATCAAATCCTGATCGACCTAATTGAAATTGGCCACGCTAGTTTTCCTTGAAAGACACAACTGACATTTACACCACACCCACCTTAACTAGGTGATGTGTTTACAATGGTTCATTTTGACCATACACATTGAATAAGAGTGATAAAATGTCAAGGAACAACCAGCTAAACATTCTTAAAATGGTTGGATTAGATGACTGATGTAATTCAAACTGAACCATGATGAATTATTCCAAGGCTTCATGCACTGACAACTAGCATGCTCACTGAATCCCATACCCGACTTCTGGTGACGTTCCTTGGTCAAACCATCACACAACCATTAAATCCATCATGAATTAGCATAAAAAAGCGTGTAACCTAGATCCATCCCATTGTAATTGTCACCCTATAAACTTCACCTCCGAGCCTGACAGAAAGTCTAGGATAACCTCTGATTCATTAAACTGGAGTCCAAGGAACTAACCTGAACTTTTCAATACTCCATGCTTACAAGTGATACGTTGGTACAAATCCAATACATCCACATCATATTATTTTCTGAGCCTATAATGACATTATCCTTGTGGTCAAGTTAGAAGAAAATAATTGGTGTCCAAGAGTCTGTCCAAGGTGGTCCTACTTGGGAACACAAGTATCACATAGGACTGACCATGCCTCGATAAAAACCATGCATCAGCATGTAACTCTGATAGAGATCACTTATCAATCCCAAAAACTTTGAAAAATTTAGTGTTACATAATAACGATGCTATCTTCGGGTATCAAAGACAATGTCAAGATAGTGGACATGCTCATCACTAAGTAAGAGTACACTAATAGGATTTCAAGATCTCAAAAAGTGAACCCGAGACATGTTATCTAAATCAAATATGAAGTTCTTGGTAATAATCTATACCTTTAATACTCATCAATTAGAAGAAAATCATTCAAAACCCTACTGGTTTACTTCTTGGAAGAAGCTTGTCTTCACCTACCGACACATCGTAATTAACCAAACCACAATACCTTCACCAATCAAGGCCCATGATCATTCATGTTTTACCTCCAAAGTCCATCCATGACTAATGATGTTTCTCAAAGTTTTCATACCCAACCAACCATTAAACTATTTCTCTACCTTTCAAGAACCAACATGGTTCAAAACATGAAAACCTCAAGATAATTAAATAAAAACCAACATGACCGGCGTGTCAAAACATTCGATCCTCTAGAATTCATCCCAACCATTGGGATGAAGTTGAATCTTTTAACACCCAAGTCACTCTATTATGGAGACGACCTAAGAATGTACTCAAAAACACAAGTATCATGGATTTATCCAAACTCAATTGGTTTGTTATATCATTTAGTAACTCAATGGGACCAACATATATGAACGCACACTACCCCAAGGATTTAGAAGCAAGGAGACCATACTCAATACTTCCCATAGGTTCTTATCCCTATGAATCCAAGAATTAGATGGTCCATACAAGATATTTAATACAAATTCTTATTACCTCATATGGACATTAACTTGGACAACGACATACCAATTCATCCATCACCGAGGAAGAATAAAGAGTCACACAACCTAAGAAGTGGCAAAACATGCCTTAGGCATGTCTAACCTGTTGAAACTAATCATTAATTGATGATCACACCCATAAAATGGGTCAACGATACCATGAACACCCATACAAACAAGGTTTTTATTTAGAATCTAAGAGTCCTACTGGGGACAATGACACATGAACGACACCAAACGTCAGAAATATCAGTACAAAAAGCAAGGAATTTCAGCTCTAAGAGTGATACTTACAATTGGATACCCCCTTAAAAAATAAAAAGCATCGACCCCATCAATAGGTCATACTAAAATGATTTCACTAGGCCCTATGAATATCATTTAAGCCTTTACAAAAAAAGAAAAGAGAAAATGCCTATGGAAAATTCTCACGTTTATATTCTGAGGCAACTCAAATAGAAACTTAAACAGTCATGACATGATGGTTTAAATTAAGGATACCACCTAAGGTTCCATTTTAAGTCATTTTATTGATTCAAATTCAAACTTTAATTTTTTTAAAAGATTTTAAATTGTGAATTAAGTACCAGTTATAAAACAAAAACACTTGGTAATGATAAGGAGACCTATGAGGGTCCTGTTAAGCCAACCTAGGTTCATTATAATGAAACCCAATAGCAGTTTCTTAAATATTAAAGTTTTATAACACCTGTAGTGGGTTATCTCATAAAAATCATTCCCCAACTAACCTACTTGGGTATATTTGTGTATTTAAGAATTTTTCCATACTGGACATTATTCCAAAGCATTATAGGTACAGTCCTTAAAAAGGAAACCAATTCATTTAAAATCAAAATTAAACAAAATTTACATTTTAACCATTTCAATAAACATAATGTCATATAAATAATGGTTCGGTTATATCGGTTGCAATCTCCAAATCTATAAATCACCCATAAACTTAACAAATTGGAATTTAGTTTCCATTGATTGAAACCAATTCACTTTATAATTTGAACTTAAGAGATTTCATATTTTAACAAAGGTATATAAACATATATAAATTTCAAAGATGGTTTGAGTACATGGATTACCTTTTCCCATTTATAAGGCACCTATACACCTCACAATTGAAAATTGGTTCTCATTTAATCACAACCCATAAATTCATCCCATGAAACTAATTACACATCAATAAAAAAACTAGGCATGTTATCACAAGTAGTAAACATAGAGAAACATGATAATAATTATAGAGGCATGTGATATTGACAAAACATTCCAAATAAATAGGCAACATGAAATATAACAGAAATAAAATCATAATCAGCAAACAACCTACAAATGAAACTACATGGCATAGAATATGAATGGAATGTGAATCTATAGGTGACTATAATGATGCATGTAATTATACTTCCCTTCCATACCAAGACAAGGGAAAAATACCATACATTTCATGAATTAATAAGTAGCGGAAAGTACCAATCACTCATGGTGAAACCATAATATATTGTAACAAAAAACACCATGAACAACAATCCCATCCCTAGCCAATTGGAATTTCCACATACTTTGGTTGATCATGCCCAAGCACAGCTATTTACCAAGTGTTGAAACAATCCTATTATCCTGTCTACCATCCAAAAATAGTAAGATAAAGGAAAAATAACCTCTTATACCCCTTTGTAACATCTTGACCTAGTTCAACACTAAACTGGTATCTAGGTCAAAGGTTCACATGGCCTCAAGAATTCCTCCCCTTATACCAGAGATCGTCGACTAGTAGTGAGGGTCTAGGGTGGTGATAGTGGGGAGACAATACCCTCATGATCAGATTATCACATCGGTATATAAGATAATAAATAATAGGCAACAATGGAAGTAATAGTAAAATAAAGACATAGAAATGGAAGAATAATATAAACTCAATAAAAAAGATGTTCAATTATAATATACAATAATGCATGAATGTCCAGATGATGATACATAACTAAAATAGTATACATACAACATGAAACTTGATACAAGGTAATAAATGAATACATAAAATGAATAAGAATCCCTAAGGTTGAACTCCATGATCATCTTGAGCTCCATCTGAGTCCTATGCTTCTAACTCCCAGGTTCAAGTGAGACAATACAAGTAATATTCCATGGTCTTGTGAACATGAGATCTACTCGGGTACCCTAGTGCAATGGTGGATCGAGTAGGGTGTGAGATATAAATCCAAGTAGGTTACCACCCATGTTGTCTATAACTAAAACCTATCTATGAATATAAAGTAAATAAATGTGTAGTTAATATGAATAAATAAGCAGCACTAAATAAAAAAATAAACACTAGCCGGATTAGGTTCCAATAGGACACCTGGGAAACTCTACCTACTTTGGATCATGACCATAATGAATTTATAATTGTAAACTATATATATTGTAATAATATATATATATATATATTATAGTTCTATATTTCATCCACCTATATTTACCAAGTACATGCGGATGTAAGTTGCCATATACAAGGAATACTAGGTTATGGATGGACTAGGACGTAACTCAATCATCCATAACCAATCTAAACAAGCCTATAAGCTCAAGAAATAGGTTACATTCCCAAAATATAATATTGAGTGGGAGACATCATGAGTGTCACTTGTGATGGTGAGTGTGCCGTTATGTCAACACTCAAAAGTAGTGAGTGTGCCATGATGTCAAAACTCCCTAGGGAGGTGGTGTTCCATGACCACTATCTTTATAGTATCACTGGTGTGAGACGTCATTCTGAACACCCGATGTAAGGTAACGTGGTACTTCCATGCTCAATATAACCCTTACCACCATTTAAAACCTATGTATAAGGTGTACTCATTTTTATAACAAATATCCATGAGGCAGTACCTCTGGTGATTTACATTTATCAATCCATTATAATGAAGGAACAACATTTCAATTTAAGCATTTAACAATATATGATAAAATGGTGTGGTCTTGAAACCCTTTAATAATTTATTTAATTTAGAACATTAAATTCATCCAAGCATGTAAAAACATTATGAATATTCTATTTCATTTAATACATGCCATTTAATCTATTAAAAACATGTAAATTTAATTACACAGATCAAATAGGCACTTATAAGGTACTATAGACTAATTGGAAAAATTTAAAAAATGGTAAATCCCATTTATTAAGTAATCCAAGAACCTATAATTTACTTGGTTCATTATCCACTTTGAGTAGGAGTGTTCCAAGACATGCACTTAGAAGGTACAACAGTTCAATAACATTTATATAGAAGGGGGTCACTCCATTTAACAATGTCATTTGAGGCCATGAAAAAAATATTCCATATATCTAACAATAAAAAAAGGGAACATGTAATCACCAATGCAATAAGGCTGATCAAGATTTAAAACACAAATCACCACTTTGTAATTTAGAAGTCAAAGCACCTCATTCGAGGGGTTTTATCCTAAAACATGACATTGTTTATGAAACAATTCATTTAGCACAGATTAAAAATCACATTCAAGAATCATATCTCAATTAAATAAAATGATCATTTTAGAAATCTACCATTCATGGAAATTCAATATAAAGCTCAACATGGAACTAGAATGTGCCATTATCAATTGGAAATTGTTGAAAATGGGAAATTACATTATTATTATAAGATGGAAACTTAAAAGGCGTTATAGGCATTTAACCATTTAATTAAAAAGGTAAATTTCAAGCCGTCACACCTAAAGAGTGTCTATGTTAGAGGTTGGAATCCTCTATTTACGTAACAAGGCTCAACGAGAGTAATAGAAGGTGCATCACTACAAGAAATCAGAGTATTTGCGACGAGATCCCATCGCAAACGGACATTTGCGATGGGATCCCATCACAAATAACCCATCATGGAAAATGACATCGCAATTAAAACTATTAGTGACAGTCCCGTCGCTAATAATATTAATAGCGACGGGAAAGATTACCGTCGCGAATACTTCTCGGGTTATTTTTAAAAAACCTATTTGCGACGGGCCCGTCGCAAAGAATTTTTGCGATGGGTATCTTTGGCCACCGCAAAGAGTTATTTCAAAATAACTGTTGGTGATGTCCCATCGCAAATACCTTTTGCGATGGGCCTCTTTTCCCGCTGAAAATAGTTATTTCGAAATAACTATTTGTGACGGGCCCGACGCAAATACCTTTTGTGATGGGTCCTTATTCCCATCGCAAATAAGTATAAAAAAATAAAAAATGAAATAATAATATATTAAAAAAATAATATTTTAATAATAATAATAAAATTATAATTCAATCAAATATTAAAATAAAAAATAATTCCAATATTTACAACATTATAATTAATTATAATTTTAAATATATTTAAAATTATTAATATAATAAAATATGAATAATATTAAAAAATATTAACAATCATATTAATACTATAATATAAAAAATATAATATAAAATAATATAATAATGTTATTATTACTATTAATATTTATGAAAATCTATTATTAATTTTATTAAAATAATTAAAATATGAAAATTATCAATATTTTCAAAAAAAAAAAAAATATATAAAAACATTAAAAAAATAATACTAATAATAAATCATAATTTTTTTAAATAATTAATCATAAATTTTTATCAAAATTTGCAACAAAAAAATATAAAAAAATAATAAAATAGTAAGAGTTATATTATTATTAATAAAATAAACAAACATTAAAAAAATAATACTAATAATAAATAATAAACTATTAAAAATAAATATGAATTAAATAATGAAACATTGACACCAATATAAAAAAGACAGAAACTATAAATAGAAAATAATTCATATTTTGAATTCAAAAAACTTTATAACATCAAAATAAATCACTGGTCTGAAGGAGGGGGGGAGCTGGTCACTGGTCCAAAGGAGTGGGGGGGGGGGGGGGTGGAGCTGGAGGATCTGGAGGAGCTGGTGGAGGAAACTCTATCCCTAATGCATAAGTTAGACGGTGCATGTACTCCATCTGCTCTTGATGCTACTAGTGCTACCGACTCATCTGCTCCTCATACTCCTGCTGCTGTCATCGGTGCTCCTCCTCCTGCTGCTACTGCTGCTGACGCATCTCCTCCTGCTCCTTACAGAGACTCTCTATCTGCTCAGTCTGTGATCGCAACTGATCCTCATACTGTGATGCAGAAGATGATGCACGAGCTCCTCTCGAGTTGGACGCCTACATCGCAACACTACCATAATAAGCCGCTGGAGTCAACTGAGAGCTGATACCAACTACTCGGCCCTTCTCGAAGCCATATTGGGTAGCCTGTATCAATGCGGCCTCATCAAAATGATGGCCACTGGTCTGATCAAATGTCTCGGCCTGACCCTCAGCCTGGGTCTGTGATGTCACGACCTCATATGACTCCTTTAGTTACAATTTGAAATTAAAATTGTGAATATATTATATGCAGTTAATTTTCAAACTGGAAAAAAATAATACTAACCACAATATGACGCTGGCGATCACCTCTTATCTCCCCAGTAATTGGATCACTATACATCCTACGATATATGTTAAACTCCGTAATATCTGGCTGCTCAATAGCCTATAAGAATATATAATAAACTGTTGATATTTAAAGTTATATAAAATATTTTTAAAAAAGGTACATACCAGATGCTGTCTATGCGTATTGAATGTACGACTCCCAACTCGATAAGTCACCTCCTGTCTCCCCTGATTCTGCCTCCCCAATGATGATCTCCTCTGAAAGCCACCACTCAACCAATTTGAATCTAATCCATCCCATATGTGTGATGAAATGTACTCTGGTCGGTGGGCTCTACATCACTCATCAAACACGGTCACTCCAGCTTTTTTCATGGCCATTTTTCTTAAATTGTGTAAAAACTGACGTAATCGCTGATGCATCACCACCTCCCATGCCTCGTGGAATGCGTCACGCATGGTATCATCGATCATATACCATAAACCCTATAAATAATTTTCAATGTCAAGTTATAAATGAAATAAATTTCAAAATAAAAACTATTTATTTACGTACCAACCAATGGACAAACATGGCCTACTGCACATCAATGGGAATCTGTTCCCATGTGGTCCATAGCTAAGAAAAATAGTTGCGTAAAATAGCGCTGCCCTGTCTGACTGTTATATGCTGAAAACTGTAAAAATAATAATCGAACATTTATTATGTAAATAAAATAATGAAATCTTAATAAAATGAATAGGTTATCATACCTCCGCGTGCGTGGATCGAACCCAAGACACAGACATCACTCGGGGATGGGGTCAGGGATCATCAGTCGTGCAAGACCATGCCTCCTCCGCATATTCCCTGAAGCATCAGTAGGATGTGGGTCAGATGACTCAAAATCATCCTCATCCAAAGGTAGGTCATCCTCTGACAACTGATGAAATAGATCATCGTTCATCTGAAACAGAAAATGAATGTTGTTAGAAAATAATTAAAAATTATTATTATATATACATATATATAAGTTATGATTATATATAACTAGCATTGAATTGTATTAATTTCCACCTTCATCATCATCTTCATATCTGACGATGTCATATTCTTATTCCTCCTCAATATCATTGATATCCATTTGAGTTTCAGTTCCATCATCTCTTACCATTTCAAATTCATTTGTGACATCATTAACATCATCATCACCATCGAATCTTAATTGTGGGATGTCATCATCGATACTCATGTTTCTTTTTGAAAAATATTGATTTTGAGTATTCTCTTGAAAAACTTCAATTCCTTGCACTTCAGTGAAACAAGTTCCACTTTGAGAAAACTGATTGTCTCGAATTTTGATTTTTATTATGCTCCACCAATCACTCAGATCTCTTGACGTAGCACAATAATTTTCATAATAAACATGATGTGATTGTTGAGCCAGTAAAAATGGTTCATTTACTACAAGAAGACTTTTATATTTAGCATCGATGATTCCATGAGTAGGATGAACACGAACTCCTCTCTCAGTATCCAACCACCAACATTTGAAAATTGTTATGTAATGTTGTCCTAGATAACAGAGTTCAATAATTTCATCAAGCATGCCATAAAAGTCAAATTCATTTTCTCTATGATGAGATCCTCTCAAGAAAATTCCACTATTCATTTTTTTTGATTCCCCATATGCACATGTATGAAATCAAAATCCATTCACCACATATGCATTATAAGATTTAACCATTTTGGATGGTGGGTTACTCAATTTACACAGACGTTTGTCAATTTTATCAGCATGTTGAGACACCTGAATTTTTTTAAAATAATTATCAATATAATAAACAATAAACTGAATGAGATGTTAAAACATGAAGAATTTATGTTACCAGTTTTTGAAACCATAGAGATTTTTTTTTTCTACCGGCGTTCTTCGAGAGCAGTTGCTGTAATTTGTGGAAGTTGTTTTTTGATATGATTATCATATAACCTGAAAAAAATAAAGTTACTTATTGTAACATAAATTATAGAATAAGTGATAGAATCACTTTCAGTACAAATGATGTCATCTCTTCACAGTTGAGAAGAACATACGTATGAGCTTTTTGATGTTCATCATCCGAATGCCATCATTCATGAACTCTACCGAAACCAAGATCTGACTTATTGTCCATTCCATCATCAACATTCCCCTCGTTCCATCCCATGCGGTTGTGTTTTGAGGGATACTCAGATTCAAAATAGTGAGAGTAAAAAAAAGATATTTCTTCTTGCAAATAAGCTTCAACAATTAATCCTTCAACAAATGATTTGTTACGTACTTTTTTTTCAACTTTTGGATGAATCTTTTGAATGGGTACATACATCAAAATTGTACTAGACCTCCACACTTTTATTCATGTGGAAAATGTAATATCAAATGTTCCATTGAGTTAAAGAAAGATAGCGGAAATATTTTTTCTAGTTTATATATAATTACAACAACATCTTCTTCAAGTTTTCTTAGAACATCGTAATCTACTGTCGCTGCACAAATGTCTCGAAAAAAAATATGACATGTCTGTTATCGAATCCCGAATCATGGAATTCAACAGACCTCTTAATCCAATTGGCATAAGTCTTTCCATTATAACAAGACAATCATGACTTTTTAATCTGCCAATATAACCATTCTTTACACATATACCCAAATTGGAAGAAAAACCATATGGAAGTCTCAAATCTGCAATCCACTGACAAAATAATAAGAGACTTTCTTTGGACAGTGTATAAGCTGCTTTTGGCTTCATTAACCTTTGTGTTCTGACATTCTCAAATAGTTCGAG
Source organism: Viscum album (assembly GCA_963277665.1). Taxonomy (NCBI): domain Eukaryota; kingdom Viridiplantae; phylum Streptophyta; class Magnoliopsida; order Santalales; family Viscaceae; genus Viscum; species Viscum album. The sequence goes on along the minus strand of OY728160.1, from coordinate 1,187,357,992 downwards.
TTCTGGGCGCCTGCAAATTTGGGCAAGATCTAATCATTCCTTTAAATTATCTTTGATCTTACCAAGTGTATCCAAAACTGTATGAAATAAATTATCAAAACACTTCTTCTCAATATGCATAACATCCAGCATGTGGCAGACCAACAAATCAGACTAATATGGAAAATCCCAAAAAAATTTCCGTTTTATCCAATTGTGTTATTTCCCAAAGACAAATTTTTTTTGTTGGTTTATTGTGGGTCCAAATGTGATGGGAGGTAATGAAAATACAAATAATTTTAACTCCGTACCTGATATCATTTTAAGAGGTCCATCCCTTTCAATTGTACCTTTTCTAAAATGAGATTTGTTCCTCCAAAAAGGATGATCAGTTGGAAGAAATCTGCGATGACAGTCAAAATAACAAGGTTTTTTTCCATGGAAAAGCATAAATGCTTTGTTCTCTCCCATGCAGTAAGGACATGATTTTGGTCCATGTTTACTCCAGCCAGATAACATGCCATATGCCGGGAAGTCACTAATTGTCCACATCAATGCTGCTCTTAGTATGAAATTCTTTTTCACAACAACATCATATGTATTGACACCAATACTCCACCATAAATTTAATTCATCAATCAATGGTTTCAAATATACATCAATATTCTTTTTCGGGTCTCATGATATTAATAAGGTCAAAAAGATATAGGGATCCTTCATCAGCATCAATGGAGGTAAATTGTACGGAGTTATAAAGATAGGCCAACATGAATACTGACTAGCATAAGATCCAAACGGACAAAAACCATCAGTGGAAAGACCCAGTCACACGTTTCGAGCTTCTAAAGAAAATGACGGATTCACTCTATCAAAATGTTTCCATGAATCACCATAGGATGGATGATTCAAGCTTTTATTGGTTGAAATATTTTTTTTGTGCCATGAAATCATTGTTGCTGTATTCTTAGACATGAATAAACGCTGCAGTATGGATGTAAGCGGAAAATATCTCAACTGTTTTATAGGAATCAATCCAATCTTCCCATGTTGAGCTTCTTTATACCTCGGTTGACAACATGTGGGACAACTATCCAACGACTCATTTTCACCAGAATATAAAATGAAATCATTTTAACATGCATGAATCTTCTGACAACTAAGTCCCAAATTCCAAACCAGCCTCTTACTCTCACAGTAATTTGCAGGAAAAACATTTCTTTCGGGTAACAGTGTTTTAACCAAAGAAAATATCTGATCAAAACAGTTGTTTGAAATTCCATTATCTGATTTGATAGCCATAAATTTTTCAACTGCTTCTAAATTTATTATCTTGCAACCAGGATATAATGCATCCTCAGTAGACCTCAACAACTCATAAAATTTAGATGGTGCCAACTCAGGAGTTGAATCAATATCATCCTAATTTTCAGTATGTTGAACAGATGGACCTGAAACATCATGCACTAAATTTTGAAACCGCGATGGATCCGGAATCAAGTTAGTATCACCTTCTCTGGAACTGCGTTAACCATGCTGATACCAAGAAACATAATCCGATTGAAAACCAAAACACAAGAGATGTACCTCAACTTTATCAAATGTGTCAAATGTTCTCAGTACACATTTTTTACAAGGACATTTTATTGTGCCTTATGAAACAAATTCTGGATTTGATGATACAAATGATAAGAGAGTCTCTACACCCTCAATATATACAGGATTTAAACCAGAACCGTTTGGATTTCTATGTTGATTTATCCGTACGCAGTCTTCTAATAATGAATGTTGCCGACTTCTTTGTTCCATATTTTTCTACAAAACATTAAAACATTACTGGTTTTGAATAATTTGATATTAGAAAAATTCCCAAAAAGAGAAGATATTAGAACTACTTCTTAATAATTACCACTATTTACAAGCGACACAATTTTCAGTGAAATTACTGCTAATTAATTGGTAATTATTGGTAATTATTACTAATTATTGGTAATTATCGTTAATTATTACTAATTATTGGTAATTACTGATAATTATTTGCAACATGATTTGATCTATTATTAACATGTTCAAATCTTAAAGGGTCTTTAATATTTAGGTAATTCTCAATAAAAAGTTTGCGTCAGCTGTGTACAATGTTAACTTAGAAAAATCCCCAAAAAGAGAATATATTAGAACTACTTCTTAATAATTACCACTACTTATGAGCAGCACAATTTTCAGTGAAATTACTTCTAATTACTACTAATTAATGGTAATTATCTGTAATTATTACTAATTATTGGTAATTACTGATAATTATTCAAAACATGATTTGATCTATTCTTAACATGTTCATATCTTAAAGGTTCGTTAATATTTAGGTCATTCTCAATAAAAGTTTGCGTCATCCGTGTACAATGTAAACTCTATAATTGTCCTTGCTTGGTTGATCACCTCGCAAGTAACATTGTAATAAGACGACCCAAGTCATGTCGTTCACGTCTCTAAGAATCATCTCTCATTACCATTTACATAGATCATTTTCCTTAAAAATTTAATCCCTTAAATTTTCAAGGAACAATGGTATGTAAAGGGTCATGTGATATGATTCTTATATATGAGAAAGACATGACTTGGATCGTCTTATTGCAATGCTACTACAAGGTGATCAACCAAGTAAGGAAAATTATAGAGTTTACATTGGACACGATTGTCACAAAATTTTTATTGAACATGACCTAAATATTAATATTATTTTTTCATAAATATTAATCATATAATAATAACATATGTTAATAATTATATAATAATTATATACTAATTATGTTACTAATTAGTAATGTGAAGATATGCAGAGACTAGATGATTAACCACTGGTTCAATGGAAAAGAAAATGTTATTGAACAATCATCCACCTCAATTCTCTTTTCATCTATGTGTTGATGCTTGACAGGAAACTTATATCTCCACATATAATATTCACATTCACTGGCAGATTGATTTTGACAGTGAATGCAAATATTACATGTGGAGACAGAAGTTTTCTGTCAAGCGTCAATACATAGATGAAAAGAGAATTGAGGTGGATGAGTGGTCAATCATATTTTATTTTAATCACTTGCTAATTATTTAAATCACTTGCTAATTATTTTAATCACTTGCTAATTATTTTAATCACTTGATAATTATTTTCATCACTTGGTAAATATTTTAATCACTTGATAATTATTTTAATCACTTGCTAATTATTTTAATCACTTTCTAATTATTTTAACCACTTGCTAATTATTTTAACCACTTGCTAATTATTTTAATCACTTGCTAATTATTTTAATCACTTGCTAATTATTTTAATCACTTGCTAATTATTTTAATCACTTGCTAATTATTTTAATCACTTGCTAATTATTTTAATCACTTCTTAATTATTTTAATCACTTGCTAATTATTTTAATCACTTGATAATTATTTTAATCACTTGAATTAAATCGCTATTTATTTTAATTCCTAATTATTTGAATTAAATCGCTATTTATTTTATTTGATAATTATTTTAATTATTTGATAATTATTTTAATTATTTTCAAATTATTTGAATAAATCTAATAAAATCGCTATTTATTTTAATTGATAATTATTTTAATTATTTGCTAATTATTTTAATTATTATTTTAATCACCTTAATTAAACCACTATTTATTTTAGTTCCTAATTATTTGAATTAAATCGCTATTTATTTTAAATCACTATTTATTTTAATTGTTTTCTAATTATTTGAATAAATCTAATTAAATTACTATTTATTTTAATTACTAATTATTTTAATTATTTGATAATTATTTTAATTATTTGAATTAAATCGATATTTATTTTAATTATTTTCTAATTATTTGAATAAATCTAATTATTTGAATAAATCTAATTATTTTAGTTATTTGCAAATTATTTTAATTATTTGAAAATTTCTAACTAAATCTAATTAGTACCAAATAAATATCCCCCGGGAGTGTCAAACCAAGAGTTCCGCAAGACCTGTTGTCGTGTACAAGGATACCCCGGGTCAAGCCCAAAACTCCTCATCAGAGTTTTCACTCCTAGGTACATCTGTGCCAGAGCCGCCTCTACTCGTTCATATCCAGACAAGGATTTATTTGATTGATAAACTAAAAACTATAATTTACTACTAATTATACCAAATTAATTATGACTAATTATTACTAATTATTTATAATTATTTATAACAATATCATTTTATTAATAATACTAAATATAAATAATAAATTAATTTAAATATATTTTAATTAGAACAACAATTAAAATTTATATAAAAAAATGAAATAAATTTAAAATTAAATAAAACGTAAATACCTTTGAAATCTTGAAGCTATGGAACCCTTTTATTGCCTTTCGACAGTGTCGCAAAAAGAATCCATTTTTTTTTTGCTTAAAACTAAAGATTCAAGGAGAAGAGAGGAGAAGAAGAATATTTGAATGTTTTCAAAACTGTAACAGTTGGGGGTATATATAGGTTAACTTATTTGATATGGGATTATTTGCGACGGGTAACCCGTCACAAATACTGCTATTTGAGACGGGTCTCATCGCAAATAACCGCCGCCCGCATTAATTACGGTCGGCATTTAAAAAGGATTTTGTGACGGGAACCGTCACAAATACTTACCTGCCGACATAACTTTAGCGATGGGAGGAGTTTCCCGTCGCAAATACCCTGACGCAGTAAATACTATTTGTGATGGGTAAATCCGCCATCGCTACTGTTTACATATTTATGATGGTCCCGTCGCAATTACTATTTGTGACGGGTAAAGCCGGCCGCCGCTAATGTTATGTCTGTCGATAAGTATTTGTGATGGACCATCGAAAATACCCTCATCCGTGAAAAGGTTATTGCGACGGGCCTGTCACAAATACTTATAGACCGACATAACATTAGCAGCGGGCAGCTTTACCCGTCGCAAATAGTATTTACCATGGCAGGGTATTTGCGACGGGGAGTAGCCACCCGTCGCAAATACTTTTCCCACGTTTTGGCGCGAAATCCGCGCCAAACCTATTATGGGGACATTGTCCCCATCACAAATGACCAGTTATTTGCAATGGGAATATATTCCTGTCGCAAATAAGCCTTTCGTCGGACCTGTTGTGATGGGAATATGTCCCATCGCAAATAACCCTCTGTAATAAACCCTTTTCCCGTAGTGATATACCAATTTATAATTAAGAACAAAATTTTAAGTCAATGCATGAAAAAGGCTAGGGAGAGGCACAATGACAACATTTATAATTAAATTTAAATTTAGGGAAAAATCTATAGACCACCTACCTTATGATTAGGATGATTTACACATCCAATATTATGGTCGGATTTGGCCTGGTTTGCAAAAAATCGAAGAAACATACATTCACCTTAAAAATAGGGGAAATGATCTTACACCACAATAACTTGGTCAATAGAAAATTAAATAGAGAAATATTAAAAAAGAATAAATATATTAACAATATGAATCCATAGGGACTGATGATGCTAGATTATAATGATGGATCAAGGAGATATTTTAAAGCCTAGGTTAGCCTTTTAAAGGAACCCAAAATGCTAAAAGAGGTGGCTCACGTAGCTGGAGGAGAAGAAGAAAGAAATAAAAGAGTTTTAAAACTCATTAAGGGTAAAAATATCATTTCAACCTCAACACTGGATACACGATTTGGCTGCATAGTTTTCCAAACTGTGTACGAACCGTGCAACTCCCACTACTTAGGAAACCCACCTCACACGGTTATGACGCATGGTTTGGCCTAACCGTGTTCCAATAATGTGATTAATAGTAAGAACATACTACCTAAGTGGAATTAACCATCTGTTATGGCTGTACAGTTTGTGAAACCATGCATAGCCTATGCGGGGCACATCTTCTCACCTACTATAGCCACACAATTTTAACAGGAGGGTCCCACTATTTCAAAAAAAAAACCATGTTCCGTGTCTAGTTCTTCCTATTTTCAAGTTTTCATAGCATGATGCTCCTAAAACTTAAAGAATCACATGAGAAACCTCCTAGTCCTTTTTCCAATCTAAAAAAAACACTTTCAATTGTACCAAATCTCAGAATTATGTTCTGAAGATTGGTTCAAAGAACGACCCATCCACTAAATGATAAAATTCAAATTCCCTTGAAATCATACCTTGGCTCAAAAACATAGGTTGTTACAATCAAGACACCTCTTGAGAAATGGGAATTTAGAGGGTTTAAGTGTCCAGATTGTTCCATTATAATCGATGTAGTGTATTTTTTGTGGGAGTTCACTATCATGGAGGTGTATATATTTAATTTGATCTTGTCCATGGACTAGTTGGTATAATTTAAATTATATATCTACTATTATTCCTAACAAGTAACTTTTACATCCCTCGTTGGTGCTAATCATTTATTCAATGAGGATTGGTATATGAATGCTAGTAGAGTAGGACCTCTAGAAAATGTGGATTGAACAATCTCTTATCATCAGATAATAATGACCTTGGGTTTTATTGTTGAAATAAGGAATATGTGTCTTCCTATTATAGTATACCGATACCTTGATGTATTTCCTCATGATTTATTTGTTCTAGCACTAGAATATGAAATTTAATTTTCTATTGATCTATATCTTGGAATGATTATTATTTTTATTTTTTTATACAGAATAAAACTAATGAAATTATAGAAATTAAAGCTCTATGTAGATTAATTGAAAAATAAGGGCTTCATTAGAACAAGTACATCACCTTGGAAAACTCTTGTTCTTTTCATAATGAAGAAATACAGTTCGCTTCAATTATGTGTTGATAATCATAAACTAGGACAAGTTACATTCATGAATCGATATCCTCTTCTTCATATCGATGATCTATTTGATCAATTGATGGGATAACATTGGTTCCATAAAATTAATCCATGATTAGGGTATCACCAACTTTAATTTATGAAAGTGGATATACCAAAGAAAACTTTTTGAATATGATATGGTCACTATGAAAACTTGACCATTTCCTTTGGACTTAGAATACACCTTTAGTTTTCATGGGCTTAATGAATCATATCTTCCATAATAACCATGAATCATTTTTCATGGTATTTTTTTATGATATATTGGTGTAGTCTAAAACCATAAATGACCATTAAAGCAACTTAGAGATCATACTAGGTACATTTCATTACCACTGAATCAATGCTAAATTCAATAAATGTGACTTTTGGATATAGAAAGTATGCTTACTTGATATTTTCACTTATATGAAATTCATATATCTTGATATTGAAAATATTTAATAAATCATTTCTTAGAAATAACCTAAGAACATATTTTATATATATAGATTTCTAGGATTAATAGACTATTATCATTACTTTGTCTGATATTTCTCAATACTTGATTCTCTTATGAATGCATTAACAAGGAATGGTATTCCATTTAAATGGAATGGAAATTATCAAAAAATCATTATAGGATCTTAAGGATCGACTTACTTAGGCACATATAATCATATTTATAGAACCATGAAAAGGCTATGTAGTTTATTGTGATATTCCTGGATCTGTATTGGGTTGTGTTATTATGTCGAGTTACTATGATGTAACATATGGATCAAGAAAATTGTGAACACATGAAAAGAATTACCCAACACATGATTTGGAATTATCTACAGTGGTCAATGCATTTAAAACATGAAATTACTATATCTTCAGTGACTAATTAATCATTTTTACTAGTCATAAAATTTTGAAACACTTATTTTTAGAAAGGGATTTGAACATGAGGAAATGATGATGGGTGGAATAACTCCAGATGTTTTACCCTAACTTGGTTTGTATATATGGTAATGAAAATTCAGTGGAATATGAACTGAGTCAAAGTTTTACGAAAAAGTATCTAGAGAGGCTTGTGACTAGTAGAAACTTATGAAAGTAATTATTGACATGAATTTGGATTGTATTGTATAAAGTTATAATTCCATTTTCATTATGGTTACTCTTATTCCAAATTTAGTTAACTTGGTTTAGGAGGCTCAATAATAAGACTTATACTGCCTTAGCATTTTATCAAACCTCAATGGTTGGGAGACCATTAAATGTTGGTAAGAGGATGAAAATTTTATGTTGTGATTTTGGGATCATCATAGTTCCTTTATTGTTCCTAGAACATATTCTTTATACTTATCACTATTCAAAATGGACTATCCACCCAGGTATTCAGAAAATGTGTAGGATAATGAAGACCCATGTTTGGAAATCAATTAGGAAATTAAAGGTAACCAACTATGTTATTATATGTGTCACATGTTAATAGGTAAAGGTTAAAAATCAATTATAATGAACTGGTATGGGTTTTCCCTCTAACGAATGCCTCGACATGCCTACCACTGGACCAAAGGGTGATCCCGATCCCTAAAGGATGGAAACTAGTATCTTGGATTCACAAGAACACACTTGGGAATTTTTTTGGCCAATAATAAAAGAAAAATATAATAGTATAAGTATAATAAAAATATTACATAACCCGTTTGTATATTAGATGTTAGTACCAAAATAAAAATACAGAAATAATAAACATAATATAAAAACTAGGAAAGTATCGAATCAGAAAACGATCACCAAAAACCTCTATCAAAATCCAAACAACATCTCCTAAAAGGAAAATTCACCCACATCCAATGGCTCTACTTTTCCCACTAGAAACAATAGTCACCCTCGATCCATCAAAAGAGGTAAAATCCTAAGTGGAAAAATTAAATCATATAAAATGAAACTTTCCTAGAATTATATGAAAATTAAGTTAGGACCTACTAAATCACATAATTTGAATTCACAAGATGAATAAAATAAATTAAAAATTAACCTTAATAAATCAACGATCTCAAGATTGGACTGATGAAGAAGAACCAAAATCTTATAACTAAGATAATAATATAGGTGTGAGCACATAAGCACTCAGTAGGCCACTACTACCCACTAGAACTAAGTAGTCTCTTTATTATTACATCCTAGGAATTCTAGTTTGAAATAAAATATAAAAATTTACATTTTATATATTTTTTTACAAATAATAAATAATAAATTAAAGTGTGAAAAAAATATTTTGCAAGATTTTTATTTAATTGAAAAAAGTTTCTTGGAAATCACCTTTTCCTCAGCCAAAACCACTTGGATAAAATATTATTTTGAAGACCCACTTTAAAACCTATTCACAAACAAATATTTGATAAATACAAATTTTAAAACTCAAATAGGTTTCCATTATCACCCAGTTTTACAAGACATGTTAAAAACCAACCATTTATAAAAACGTGGCATAACAACCTAAAAATACATTTTTATAGTTTTCTCAGAATAGAACATTTTTCAAAATCATTTCTAAAAATAGTTTAGAAACAATTAAAATTCAGGAATTTACTTTCCTTCATTAAATTTTTTTCACAAAATCATTTCAAAACATTTTAAAAGTAAACCACAGAAAGAAGGAATAAAACACATAATCAAGAACCAATATTCTTAAGTCATGTAATAAGAAAACAAATGAAAAGTACATATGTTCCAAGAAAAAATAAAAAAATAGGGGATAAAATTAAAACACAAGGGAAATACCCAAAAAATGATCTAAAGGATCCCAGTGTCACGGGCTATACCCTAGGCACTATAGTGATACCATCATAGACTTCTCTCAATGGTCTAACCTATTGGTGTACGTTACATCCTAATACCATTCATATAACTAGCCTAAACCCAAGATCATCATAATGGCACACCCCATATAACCTTTTAAATAAATATAGGGAACACTAGTAGTGTGAAACTCCTTAATGAAACATAATTCTAGACTCCCACTTAGCATCCCAAGTTCATGTGAATAATAAAAATGGAGGTGAGCACAATCAATCATTCCTTAACTTAAGGCTAAAACCTTTAAAAAAATGTATGCATCACCTCCTACCATAATAAGAAAATATCCCCATGATCAACCCATATAAATATAATATACAATGCATCGATAAAAACATCCCATCATGGGGTCACAAGCCCCCATGTTCAAATAATAATCATAAGGGATCAAGAGGGTTTTACATCATTCATGAAAAATCATTTTCATAAAATTCCAAATGGGTCATCTCTTTAAAACCAAAAATGCTTGGAATTCCAAGACATTTTACCAAAAAATTTTTGAAACTCAAATGGGAACTCACTCTTACATTTTATTTTAAAATTCTTACTTGAAAACATTTAGACCCATAACGAGTTTTAAAAGAAAACCCACATGGGTTAAGTCACCATTTTAAATCACCCAACCCAAGTTAAACAATCCAAAAAATTTCAAAATATAAAACACTCGGTTTGAAAGACATTCAATTTAAAGAACACTTTTTTTAATACAACAAGCCAGTGCTTTCCATTTATTGAAAAACTAAAAGCGTTATTTAAAGGAAAATAGGGAATTTTCCCAAACACTTGGCATGGATTCGCATCCCATTACAAGTTTTAAAATCAATTTCATAAAAAATGGTCCACTCAGGGGTATACATATAGTAATAATTTTAAAATACACAAAATTTTGAAACATTCATCAATTGAAGTCACATAATAGAAAGTGATGGAAAAGAGACACTTACCTCAAAACATTTCAAATTTAATGAAAACAACTCAAATACACAATTTTATGCTTATACGCATATGCACCTTCACATATATATAAGAACACCTATCCCTAATGTGTATATTCACATTACCATAAGTGAATATGTACAATGGGGTCATTATATATATGCTTGTATTTTCATATACATGAAGATCAACTTCAATGAACAACGAGACACCCTAAATAATGAACAGGGAACTAAAAATAAAAAATAACTAATTAAAATTGGGCAAAAAAAAAGGGTAGAAGAAAAACTACATCAAATGGAAGTGGGTGCGCCAAAATTGTCTTAATTGCTTCACCTTTAGTGGTGGATGCTGAAACATATAAGAGGAGTACTCGAGAGACCCATTGAACACCCTAAAAATGGAATAAGTTACCAATAGTTGGATCCAACATTGACCTAGGGTTTGAAAAAACTAAGAGGGGTGATCGGAGAGAGAAAAACACCATAAGAGGGGATTAGAATAGAATAGGATAACTTACCTTTAGAGATCGACCAAAAATCTCCAAGAAATCTCAGAGAAATCATAAAGAGAATGGAGCTTGGGAGAGGGGCTAACATGCCACCATGTTAGAATGGAGGGGTTTTGTGTCACATGACACAAGGGGAGAGGAAGAGAAATTATGGAAGAAAAAAATAAGAGAGAAAGAAAAATAAGAAAAAAATAAAAAAAATAAAAAAAATAATTTTTTTAAAATCTGGATGTGACACACGGTTCAGGTGTGCTATTTACCAAACCATGAACCAAACAGGTTTCAACTATTACAAAAGAATTAGGAACTCATATTAATACCACTAGGTAGTTTTACAGTTAATTTAACCATTCTCAAACCATGGAATTCATCTCTGTCAAAGATAGACCCCTCACACCCTCTCATCACACAATTACTTCTAACTGTGCATAAATGGTGCACATCACCACTTCCATTATATTTTTTTAAATTTCCAACGAAATTTTTTAGTACATCATGATGTATTATAAATAATTTAATTAATTAATTAACACCATAGTGACATTGAGGGTGTTACAATATCCCCACCATACCAATTTCTACCTACAGAAAGCCTCAGGTCCTTAGTATAGGTAAAAAAGAATTAATTTCAAGATAACATTCCAAGAAAAAAAATAAATCCAAAAAAACCTCAATCAATGGATGGATATAAAGAAATGAAGACTAGGAATTGGTCTTCACACCATTTATAATTAATCTAAAATGGTGTAACAATAGACAACCTCTTACCACAAATTATAAGAACATCACCAAGAAACCATAGTCCCAAAATCACCAAAGTTAATCGAAAAACTATACTACCCAATGATAACTAACCAAAACCACAAGGAGAGTACTACTCATATAAACATCCTATGGTATTACAAAAAAGATCATAAAAACTCAAGGTGTCCAAAAAAAATTAGCATAAGAACTAGAAACATGCCTCATTAAGAAATGACTGGGCTATAACCTAACAGTCACATCCGACATACAAGTGTGTCTAGATCCAAATACTTTGAATACCATCTCATAGTAATACTTATGAAAAATGTTTCATAGTGGAAACCACAACCCAAATAAAAATCAAACTATACTCAAGTGTGTAGGAATGCATCATAGGTTCTTCCCATTTCCAAATAAACAAACATTACTTACAATAGGAAAGAACACAGGAGAATCAATAGACATAAATTATTGTGGCACAAAAAATTCCCAAAAGAAACACTATCTGTAATGGGAAACCAGAGAAGGACCCAAGGAAACACTAGTCCAAGGATTCCTTAGCCAAAAATACTCTAAAACCAATGAGTCAAAATCCAAAAAATGGCCTATAATTTTAAAAAAGACAACTAAGAACCTAAAGGTTACATAAAACGATGAATAATTAGTTAACAAAACTCAAACATATCAAAAAATATACAAAGAAATATTCCAAACCCAAACCCACACAAGAGTATCCATAAAAAACCGATTCTCACTGATCCATTTAGGCAGCCCAAGATTATAGGTCTAAACCACTAGACCCAATAATATCTAAATCAACCACTAGAGATGCACTGAATAAGATAAACCCAGATCACAACACTCTGAAAAAGAAATGGAATATTACACTCCATTAGGATCCTAAGAAGTGTCCAACAAAGGAGGAAGGACCCCTAAATCAAACACTCCACTTTTACACTAAACCTTTCTAGGGGAAGAGTGGGCCCACATCAACAAATATGAGACATAGAACCTTGAGTGACCATGTATCCAAAATCACACCAAGTTGTCCCAAAACACATAAGGGACTAGAAAAAACACAAGATTTACTAAAACAAGCAAGTATTTTCTAAAAATATTATTTTTTAAAAAATAAGGCACCATTAAAACTGGGCCTTCTTTCTTAAAAAATGAAACATAAACCACTTTAAAAATACAAAACTCAAGTCCTAACCTATCATGGTTGATTTTAAAGAATTTTAGAATTTGATTTAAAAAAACACCACTTATTTTAAAACCAAAACACCCTTTCAGGCTTCAAAATAAAAAAAATTACTTTTTGAAACAATTTTCAAATCACTTACCCATTTATAAATCAAACCCACTAGGGTAAAATTCAATTTGGAAAACACTAGTTTCCATTAAATAGGAAAATAATTCTTTAAAACACTATAAACTTGATATGATATACCAATCACACATAAAATAATTTCCAAATTTCTAAAAAAAATTTATTGTTTCAAAACATTTTATGAGATAAATCAATTTTTACAAACAGTCTATAATGCTTTGTTTTAAAACCCAAAATTTTTTTATCATGAAATCTATTTTTAGCACACAAAAAATGAACCTCACATCACCTGAAAAAACTAAATAAAAATGTCATAATACAATATTCAATCAAAAATACATCCAAATATTCCATCATATCATAAGACTGAGCATGATAATTATCCCATTGTCTAAAAACACAGTAGGAAATCCAAGGGTCAAGTGGTATAAATAAAAAAAGTAACCATTATACAGAACCATGCCGAACTTGGTGACATGGTTGATGATAACAATACAATCATGCATTGGTTCCTAAATCATGAATAAAATCAAGTGTTTGGTTTTCACATGGTTTTTTAGGCCCTACGAACCAACCTCACATCTTAATGTCCATTTGTCACCATCCCAAAACATCAAAAATGACTCCCAAGGGAAATCAAGATATAAAATTGAGGATTAAAACACCACCACTATAGGAACCAACCGTAATTTAACAAATACATCATATTTACGACTAGAATCAAGTAAAAGTACCAAATGACCATGGAAACTCGAGGGTCAATGTGAGAAAGAACTTGTGAAACTCTCCCTGCACCTACCTGTCATGTCTCGAAATATTCTAACTCAATATTACCATAAAATTCCAAATAAAAAGGGGAACCCCAAAGGATTATACTCCTATAAAAAAGGACCTAAACCAACTCTAATACCATTTTATAATGAACTAGTCTAGGATATCCCCCCAACATACACCCAACTGGCCCACCACTACCTTGAAGGGTGCTCTCGATCCCCATAGGTTGGAAACTAGTGCCTGGGAGTCACAGAAACACACTTGGGAATGTTTTTCTCAATAATAAGAGTAAAATATAATATAAATAATATGATAAAAATATGATATAACCATTCCATATATCTGATGTCCATGGAAAAATAAAAATGTAGAAATAAGAAACCTAAAATCAAAACAAGGAAAGCTTCCAAATGGTAGGTGATCACCAAAAAACTCCCTCCCTGTATGAAATGTTATCCTATAAAGAAAATAAACCCATCTGTAATGGATCTACTTCCACTAGCAGCAACTATAGTTACCCTCCATCTATATAACGTATTAAAAGCTTATCTGGACAATGTAAATTGTATAAAAAGGAAACTTTTCAGGAATTATATGAAAAGTAATGAAGTTCCCACAAAATAAAATAATGGAAACACACTGGCCGAATGAATTAAAATAAAAAATTACCTTAATAAATCAATTCTCCCAAGAGTAGTCTAATTAAGAAGAACAAAAGACTATAAATTGAGAAAATAATATAGGTGTTAACACATAATCAATTAGTAGAACACCACTACCTGCAGAAACTAAGAATTCTATTTCATATTACATACTAAGCATGATAGTTTTAAATAAAAAAGAAAAATATAAATTTTTTTATAAATTTTTACAAAGAATCAATAATATATCAAAGTGTACTAATAACTCTTTTCCAAGATCTTTATTTAAATGAAAAAAGTTGCTTGGAAATCTCTCTTCTCCTAGACTAAACAACTTGGCGAATACACTATTTTAATTTCCCACTTTTAAATTTTTTAACAAACACCTCATTTATAAATGCAACTTTTCAAAACTCAAAGAGGTTTCTATTATCAAATTGTTTTCCAAAACATGATAAAAACTAACCATTTATAATAAAAATTCATAACAACCCAAAAACCTATTATTCCACTTTTCTCACAAGGGAATATTTTTCAAACCCATTTCTCAAAATAGTTTAGAAATAATTTAAATTAATATTTCATTTACATTATTTAAAAAACTATCACAAAATCTTTTAAAAACATTTAAAAAGTAAACCACACAAATAAGGAATAAATCAAACAAACATGAACCACTATGTTCAAGTTATATAATAAGAAAAAATAACAGGCACATATATTCTAAGAAATAATCCTTCAAACTTGGGATACAATCTAAATATAAGGTAAATCCTCTAAAATGATCTAAAGAGTCCTAGTTTCATAGGATCTATGCTAGGAACTATAGTGATATCATCCTAGAATTTGATCAATGGACAAATCTGTCAGCATATATTGCATCCTAATACTATCTATTTTACTAGACTTCACCTAGCCTCATCAGAATGGAACACCCCATCCAGACCTATATCTAACTATAGGGGACACTTTTAGTGTGTGGATCCCTAGTGAAACAAAAGTCTAGACTCCAACTTAGTTACCCTGGTTCTCATGACCAATCGAAATGGATGTTTGAACAATCATGAATTCATTCACTCAAGGCTAAAACATTTTAAAACAATTCACATATCACCTCCTACCATCATAAGAAAAGAACCCCATGATCAACCCATAAAAATATAATATAAAATTCATCAATGCAAAATCCCATAATGGGATCATAAGCCACCATGGACACACATGAATCATAAGGGCTCAAGAGGGTTTTACATTATTCATGAAAAATAATTTTCATAAAATTCCAAATGAGACATCTCTTTAAAATCAATCCTGATCATAATTCCAAGAAGTTTTACTAAAAAAAATTGAAAATCAAATGGGAACTTGATATTCATATTTTTTTAAAACCCCCTTCAACACATTTAAATCCATACTGAGTTTAAAAAATAAAATCCACATGGGTTAACCCACACTTTTGAAATAACCCAACCCATGTTAAAAACTTCAAAAACTTTAAAAACATCCAACAATAAGTTTGAAATCTATTTAATTTCAAGAATATTTTTTTTAAAAAAATGCTAGTGATCAACACCACTTTAAAAACCAAAAATATTCTTTAAAGGCGAACCATACATTTTCACAAACACGTGGCATGGATTCATATCCAATGATAAGGTTTAAAATAATTTTCATAACAAATTGGTTAGTTAGAGGTATATAGATTGGCACAATTTTAAAATACAATGCATTTCTAAACATCAATCAATTTAAGGCACATAGAAAAAAGTGACAAAAATGTGACACCTAGCTCAAAACATGTCGCATTTGATGAAAACCACTAAAATACACCCTTTTATGATTAAACACATATACACCTTCACATATACATAATCACACCTTTCCCCAATGTCTATATTTTGCATTACCATATGTTAATATATACAAGGGGGTCCTTATATATATACCTATATTTTCATATACTTGTAACTAACTGTCAAAGAGCTATAAGACACCCTAAATAAAAAGAGGTAACTAAAAATAACAAAATACCTAATTAAAATTTGGAAAAAAGTAATGGGAAGAAGAAAACCTATATCAAATGAAAATGGGAGATTTGAAATGGTTCGAATCGTTTCACATTCAGTTGAGGATTCCGAAACACACCAGAAGAGGACCCATGAGACCCATTGCAAGCCCTAACAATGGAATAAATTACCAAAAATTGGGTCAACCCTTGACCTAAGGTTCAGCTGAAATAGAAGAGGTGAATGGAGAGAGAAAAACACTATAAAAGGGGAGGAGAATAGAATACGATACATTAACATGGTATATTGACCAAAAATAACGATGAAATATGGGAAACATTGTGAGGATAAGGGAGGTCGAGAGAGGGGGTGGCACACAAACATGGAGGAAAGGAGGGGCATGGAATCAAATGAAAAAAGGGGGGAGGAAGAGAAATGAGGGAGGGAAAAAATTAGATAGAAATAAAAAGAATAAAAAATAATTTTTTTTTAAATTTGAACATAGCGCATGGTTCAAGAACACAGTTTACCAAACCATACGCCAACCATACTGTCCCTACTGTACAATCACAAGGCTCTCAAATGGTTATACCTAGGATATCTCATGACTGATCTAACCATTCTCAAACTATATGATTCAACTCTATCAATGATATACTTCTCACGCATGGTTGGGGAATAGTTACTCCTAACCATGAAAAAATCGTGTGAAACACCACTTCCCTTATTTTTTTAAAAAAAATTAAACCTCTAATTCTCAGTAACTCATGGAATATTACAAATACTTAAATTAATTAATTAACTAATTATCACCACCATGGTATAAACAGTGTCACATAAATGATAATTTGACATGTTATAGTTTATACCCATACCTATCTGAAAATGGGAACACATTTCCATGGACTTTGTCATCGAGATAACATGGAAACTTCAAAAGAATGATGTTATTTAGGTAATTATGGACTAAATCACCAATTCAACACACTTCATCCCAATTTAAGAGTCAAATATTATAGAAGATCTATAAAATCTCTAAATTTATAATGTGGTGAAATTAGATTTAAGTATCGATTTTATTTATTTTTGGATGAGACCCTAAATTCACCTCATGGTTATCATGATCCTTACAATTATCCCTTGGAACCCAATTGACTATGAGCATGATATATCATCCTCTAACATATGTAAAATCAAAATATATTATCCAAAATATTGGAAGGAATTTCTAGGGATTGTGTTATGGATTTTGGTGGTTTATGAGAAGATCATTTGTCCCTAATTAAGTTTTTATATAATAAAAATTATCATTCCATGATACATATATATATGTTTGAGGAATTGTATGACCATATATGTCTATCTGCAATTTTTTAGGTAGATATTGGGTAAAATTAACTAATTGGACCAAGTCTTATCCATGAGACTAATGTGAAAATCTAGATGATCGTGAAATGGATGTACACAATATTGATCCATCAGAAATAATAAATAGATCATTTATAAAAATACTTATATTTTGACATAGGTGACCATATATTCATGAATGTTTCATCGAGATAGGGTAGCCATCATTTAGGAAAGAACATAAAATTGGATCCTTGTTTTGTCATTCCATTTGATATTGTAGACTATTTTTGGAATTTTATATATCATTTAGACTTACTAATGAGATTCAATGTTGTCTATAATGTTTTCTATGTATCTTGGATAAAGAAATACCAGCCTAATATAAGGCTTGTGATTTGTTGGGACCATGTTATTCTTGAAAAAAATTCTAGATTTATCCATGAACTAATTCATATTATAAATAGGAAATAAAAGATCTTGTGAAGAAGAAACATTTACTTATTATGAGTGATATGGATGAATGATTATATTTATGAGGAAACTTAGGAATGAGAGAAGTTTATGCTAGAGAAATGATTAAAACTATTCCAAGACTCAACCAACCTCCATCTTTCTAGGGATGGAAATCCAAATGGTATGGAGAATATCACACCCATATTTTGAGTTAATTTCCTCTTTTATTATGTATTTTGATGTTATATAATTATTGTGACTATTTACAAGAGTGTTTTAGAGAGTTTTGGAAGCATTATAGAGGGTGCATGGTTTGAGCATGGTTAAGAGAAACCACGTGTATCCCTTAGGTAATTGTGTGAGGGTTAAATCTATTTGGGAAGTTTAATAGATAGTGAAGAATTTGGGTAAACTGTACAATACCTGTACAACTTTGGAAATTTTTAGATAGTGTAATTTTTCATGATTGGTGCATTGTTTACTAAACCTTGTGGCCAAACCATGAAACCCTAGATGTTTTCCACTAATACTCATAAGTTTGGTGTATGATTTTCCAAATCATGTATCCCAACCATTCAATATGATTAATTAAATATGAAAATTGTTTTAAGAAATTAAATTTCCTCTAAAAACCTCATTCTTCCTTGTGTGATTGGGGATCTCAACTTCCAAGGATCCTCTGAGCATTTTTTTGATTCATTATCTTCTAGAGACTGATTTCAACGAATCATTTAGTATTGAAAATTGTAAGTTAGAGGTAATAATACAATTTCTGCCTCTCTATTATGATCTTTTCGATATCTTTTGAGAGGAACCCTAAAATTAGGTTTTTATGCCCAGATTTATGTTTTAGAATTTATTTTGAATATTTTTCCTTAGGATTAATTAAAGGGAAGGAGAGGAGGGATCAGATCTATGAGATTGTGAAATTATTCTTCATAATAAAATAAATTGAGATAGATATATTCTCTTTATTTACACTTTATCATATAACTCAAAGCTTTTCATTTTTTAAAATAAATCTATTTTTATTTTGGATAAAAGGATCATGTTAAAACCCTATTGAAATCTCTCTTGATGATTGATCTCTAAATATGGGGTTATGGGTGATTCCTACAATTTTTATGAGAAAATTATTCTATAGATTTTAAAATAAAGAAGGCTTTTAGGTCTGATAAATTAGAATGGAAATGGTTGGCATGAATTCATATTCATACATAAAGGGCCTTATGGGTTAGATATGGCTATAGTTCCAATTATGGGAAACACTAGATTATACCACCAAGTGATGACTTGGGACTAAGGGGATGAGTTTCCACTCACTATTGGGACTATATATAGAGAATACTAAGACAAGAGATATATTAGGCTATGCATTACATGGGTTCATAAGTTCACTCAAGGAGTATGTTTTAGTGTGGTTTATTTCCCTACTTTTTGTATATCTATCTTGAAAATTGGTTTCTATAATTTAAGTATATTTATCTTATAAATGTGAGATAGCTTGTTCTTATTTTAAATGAATTTTTTGAAAGTCATGGGGGTTTCCCACTAAGTTGATATTCTAACCCCCTAAATATGAACTTTAGTTTATATAAAAACATTTTTTACAATGATATAGGTAAGGAGAAGGTCTCATACTTTACTATTAGATCACCTTGATCCTACAATATTTTTATCTTGGAGTTGTAGCTTGGAGATCACTTGTAGTGGAGTTGGCATGGTTCCACATTAGTGTCTTGGTTTTTCGTAGCTTCTTTGTGTATTTTGTAATATATATATATATATATATATTTGATGATGGTTTTTTACTAATGTTACTATGATTATATTTTTGGTTTATTATATCATTGCATTATTATTAGGTTTTTATCAGGTATCATTGTGTTTGTCAATAAAAAGTTTTGTTTTCTTAGGGAAAACTGTCTCCCATGTTTTTTGGTAAATACCTAGGAATTTATTTCTAGGCTTTTGTGTCTAGGGGATTAAAATAAACTATCCAACCCAAAGGGTTGAGGCCGGGTTGTTATAAGTATAGTGGATAAAAATAAATAATCTATGTGTTATGTCCATCCAATTGATCAAAAATATTTTGGGTGGATTTCTAAATATATGGAATAAATAATTATAGAATATAATTAATCCCATTTTATGGGGGAAAATCATCCTACCAGCCTCTAGGAGCTGGGTTCCATGGGAATCCCACAACATTGTCTACTACCGATGGTTATTGCCTTCTAAATTTTTACTTAAAGCTAGAATCATGTATCTTTTATATTCCCATGGGGAACTGGGAAAGAATCCAATCATTCCTTTGATATTTCAGGGTCTTCCAGTATGGACTCTTAAAGTGGACACTAGTGACTTGGTAAGTGTTAATGGTACTTGGTTGTGTTGGAAGGTTCCCAGGTCTTGTTTCAAATTAAATACAGACTAATCTTGTGTATAAGGAATCTTACTCTCTAGGGGAATTTTCAGGGACACTTGGGGCTCTATAATTATGACTTTCTTGGATTTCTTTAGGATTGAAAATACTTTACACAATGAGTCTCAAGAAATGATCAGCAGGACTAATCTCTACAAGGCGAAAAATATTGGGATTTCAATGGTTGAATTAGGTTCCATATTAGTGGTCAAAGCTTTGGTGGAAAATTTCTATAACCCATGGAGGATTTTATATAATATTAGGTCTTATAGTAATATTCTATAACTATATATAAAGGTGATACACACATAGAAGGAGGAAAATATACATACTATATTTTTTTGATTCCAAAGTTAATAATGAAAAGATATTGATTATTTTTTTTCAAAATTTGGTTCCATTCCTTGAGACTTTATGAATGTCATTAGAGGGTATTCCCTTGGTCTTTATTATTTTCTCCCCCTTGAATTTGTTATCCGTTTTCCTATTTTTGGAATAAAAATATTCAATTATCAATCATTATAAATAATATATGTTGTTAACATTTAATATGATACTTTATAAATTCTACCACATCTTCTACTCTACAAATCTAATTTCATTATTTTTTATATTGATAAACATGAGGAAGGTGTATAAAATTTTATTTTTTCATGAATAAATATGGGTATATATACTTTTTCTAAAATTCTAACCATGTTTTATTGTAAATATTGTGTCCTAAATCCACCTCCCTATTTTTAAATAAGTATGTACCATGGATAACACACTTAAATTTTCAAAAAAGAAGGGACAAATTATAATTTTTCAGAGGATAAGGGTTATTGTGATCACTAAAGATGTTATAGATCTCAATATCCTCATAGGAGATCAAGGATGAGGATAAATATCCACTCAAGACCCCTTTTCCCTTAACCATAAAGCTAAAAATTGGGTTAACTCTATGAGGGAGGTACACGCTAACATGATTTTGAAAAAAAATTAAATAATTTATTAACTATTTTTGGAGCTTTAATGTGGAAATATGCATAAAAATTATTATTTAATTGAATTTATAAAATGTTTGGGTATAATTGTAATTTGGAAGAAAGTTGATGTAAATTTGGATAAAATTATATTTTAATAGTGATAATTATATTTTATATATTAATTAAACATGGATGAGACTAATAAATATTAATTTGATGTTTTTGGTGAAGTTGTGTGCAACATAAAATTGTCATGGAAAATTGACTACATGGTTGATTGTGTAGTTCATTCTAATGTAACTGTGAAAGGTAGGAATTTTAAACTAAACACTTAACCATGTAAAAGTGTTTACTTTAAAATACAGAAAAATTGAAGTGAGATTGATTTGAAAAATAAAAGACTTGGTCAAATGTGAAGAACAGTCGTGTACAACATGAAAAATAATTAAGAAATAATGAGTCCAATTGGGCATGTTGGACCATGAATATATAATACTCAACCATGAAATTTATTTTCAAAACAAAATCAATCCAAAACCTTTAAAAACAATTGTGATATCATCAAATGTGACATGAGTAATAAAAACAGTGATATAATGTTGTTCATTTGAGGGAACTAGGATATCATTACATGTGATAAAAGCATTTCATCAGTTATGAGGCAATTTCCTGAAGCGATTCACACATATTATAAATAAATCATACTACCCTGTTTTTTGTAAAAAAATCCCATAAAATGGAAGAAATATAGATAACTAATTATGATTGGGTTATATCTCTTATGGAATCTTGACCACCATACTAATGTGATCCATATCATCAAATATGATATTCTTTATTGTAAAACATAGGTGAAGATTATAAAACACAAAAAAAATGTCATAATATTGAAAGATTAATCTTAAGTAAAGTTCAAGAAGCTACTAAAATATCTATAATGATAAAAGGAAATCATTCATAACTATTGATGTCGATCATGAGATTCCAGAAATACACACACAATTCCAAGTGATAGAAATATAATGGTGGTATTATTACCTAAATTAATTTGTAAGTACACCAAAGGAACTGACACATATAATTTAATCAAGAGAGTGAGAGAGAGAGACGGAGAGATACAATGACCAAGCGATGGGATAGGTTACAAAACATTAATACTTCCATGGGATACAATCAATATTATAAAGGTCATTTGATAGAACTATAAAACATTTCATGAGAATAAATAATAGTCTAAAAATTCATGAAAATATATCATAAATATTGGGAATAAATTTAAATGATTGCAAATTCCATATATATAATGATACTATACATTGTGATGGTATTGTTAAGTTTTTTAAAATAGGTGTAACTAATGAAGAAAAGGGTTTCATACGTAGATAAGTTTTTTAGGAAGATAAAAGATTATTTCAAAATAAAGTAAATAGAAGAGGTTGAGATGGATAAATATGGATTTTTTTGAATTATGAGGATAACCACAATGATTAAGGAGAGAAGATATATGTATTTTCAACTGGATTTCATTGAGATTTATTTTCCCCTTACTTTTTATTTATATATTTGATTTCCTATATACTCGAGCTTATAATTAATTATCATTTTAGTCCATTAAATGATTCTTTTTTTATTTTTTATGTTGATTAAAATTATTATTATTATTGACTACATTTCTTTCCATGCAATGATTTATTAGCTAGTTAATGAGTAGATGAACTTAGTATATGAGTGATGTATTAATAGTGGAATCCCATGTTGTGAACTATATAATTGGAATATAAATAACTGAGGATATATTTTAACAAAGGGGGATACGGTAGTAAATTAATCATAGAACCTTGAATAAAAACCAATATAACTATGGTGACTAGATTTATCACTAATAAATTTATATGTATCTTGAAAGTGTTGTTAGTATTGGTTTTTAGAGGGGGTAAACTTATCCAAATATAGAAGAAAACATCAACTAAAATTAGTTTATACCATAAAATTGTTCCATTCAGTTTGTAGTGAACAAATAAATAAATAATGACATGCTATTTTCCTTATTGATATAAATTTTCCAAGATACATGACATGAGTTTGATAAAGCTATCCAGAAATCATCCAATGGACTCCTTCCACCTAGTGTTTCTATGAGGCATGTGAATCTTCTAATTATTATTAATGAATCTTTCTTTTTTTGGGTTTTCTAGAATATTAAAATCGAAGAGAAAGTTAAATATAAATAGATTGGTCTTGGGGATAGTTATATAATAGTAATCACACACACCAATATCGTTGTAGTATCCTTCTTATATAGACATAAATAACACACCTCAATAGTCCAAAAATCTAATAAATGTTTGATAATAAAGATGAAGGTTAGAAACCAATTTTAAAATATAAACATAAATAATAAAAAATATTACTCCTTAAACCATTTATATTTCACCTTAAAATATTATCTAAATTATAATCATATGATAATTAAATGAATACAATAGCTTAAGTGGAATATTGATAAAATAACATGAATTATCATATTATACATATTATATTTTACATATACCATGATGTGGTGACTCTCACCATGATATGGATTAATCCATCACAAACTATTTTGTGGGAAAGATGACCTCACCATGGGTTTACCTTTAATTTTATTTCTATAAATATCCCACTAACACTAAAGCATCATAAACTTGGTTCACTTTTAATATACATCACATTATAAATAACAACTTGTGAAATTATATCTAAAACTCCTTCTTCATAGCATCAAAACATTATATTAGAAAAATACAATTCATTTTCACCAAATGTTACATTATATATAACAACTTGTGAAAACCTACCCAAATCATCTTTTTTATATCCTTAAAAATACATTGAGGGTAGCTCCAAAATATTTGGAAAAATTATTTGTGAAAAAATAAATACTTATCCACACAACTATAAAGTGTGAAACCATTTACCTATTTAACATTAACAAAAATTATGAATTCTATAGTCTATAAATGTATGAAAATTGTGGCCTTTGGAAAAGTTTCAATGGTGCTAAATCTATAAAATGGATCATGTGTGATCTCTATAAAACACATATATCTTTATAAATGTGTCAAAATTTCGTATATACATAATCATATAATCCATTTGTTCAATACATTTAATAATAATGAGACACATAACATATTAATATTTTATAGCCTACTCATACATTCTCAATTCTCTATGAATAAAATGACTACTCGTATAAATATATCACATTATATTTACCTAGATGCATGAGAACATCACATTCACCTCATCCAAATAGATAAACACATATAATTTACCTTATCAAAGTATGGATATATACTTAAACATTTTATTTCAATTGAGGGATAAAATTTCATACTCATCATATTAGTGGAAAAATATTATCATCATTAAACCTAAACTGGTGACATGATTGGTAACATATTATCTTTATTAAACCCCAATTGATGACATCATCGATAAGATTACAACCACTCCTTGATTAGATTTTCCTCAAGGATAGCATAAGAAATGTATCAAAGTAGGCTTGTTTTCATTATCGGTATCTTTTTAACCTCATGTATGAGAACTCAATATGAAATATTCTACCCTAGTATACCAAATATA
Source organism: Viscum album (assembly GCA_963277665.1). Lineage (NCBI taxonomy): Eukaryota > Viridiplantae > Streptophyta > Magnoliopsida > Santalales > Viscaceae > Viscum > Viscum album. Next base: position 1,187,332,553 of record OY728160.1, on the reverse strand, counting down.
TAGTATATAACACTTTATATGGTATACATAGTGGGTTATATACTATATAAAACAATTTTTATGTCTCATGAAAAGATATAATATATCTATATTAAACTTAAACCATGATAATATCCAATTACCATCACTACCTATAATACACCATGATGACCATCGATTAGTGATAAATCAATGTCATACTTTAAGAGGTTAATTATCATTTATATTTATGAATATATGTAACCAATATGAAATAATGATAAACTATATATTTCTTTTTTATATATAATGTCACATTTTATATTCTTAAAATTATTTAATATTAATAAAATAATCATATATAATTATTTTTATAATAATATACCATATGATTTACCACCCGAGAGGCCTTACCTTTGCTGGAATTTATGGTTTTATTAAAATCATTACATCTCAATGTAATTCTGTTGAAATATTTATGTGAAAATTTGATATAACCCCCAATGCAATATATTAATAGATAATGTCTATTAAGAAATATTGTTTGTGTAATGGTGAGATTAAAATTCATATTGTTGTTCAACTTTTGAACATAGTATTAAAACATCTTTACTTAAATATAAAAAACGTTATGATATTAATGACTTATATTATCTACATAAAAATCATTCAAAGTTAATCATCATCATTATCATAGAACCTTTCCCTTCCATTTTTTTCCTTTGAGATAATTTGGTAACTAAATCCATTACAAATCTTCATATAAGGATCATTATTTACCAAAATAACCCAAACTATTTTAGAATATAAAGTGACTCTCATTTTGAATTTGAATATTATAATAACTTATTTTTTATATTTTGGAATTATTTATGTTCAAAATACTCTCACTTACCTATTTGAAATTATATATTTACCAAAATATATTTCCAAACAAAAAATAATTTGTTGTTAATAAATAAAACTTATTTATTTTATTTGATTATTCTAAAAATATACTATTAATGACCATATCATATATGTTATTCTATATTTTTAGAGAAATATTATAACAATAATACGTTTTTAATTAAAACATTCCATTAAAGAGTGGTGGTAACTATTTCTTTCACATTTTTACAAATACCTTCGATAAACTCCTTTATCTGAGATTCAACATTTTTAATTTCATCTCAATTTTAAACTTTTTATAACTTATAATGAATCAAAAACCATGTGTAATGAATATATTATCACATTTTTCTCATAAAAAGTATTTGTTTAGAAAAAAATTCACATATAATATAAGTGAAAATAATATGAAATATAGATCCTTTTTTAGAAACCCTTTTTCTTCATCACCTAAATAAATAATCTATTCCACATTTATCCTTAACATGATTTTGAACTCTTGTATATTTAAAATAATTGTAAAATATTCAGTTGGTATCATATACCATGAAAATACAAATGATTTATTTATATAATATTAATACATAATATGGCCTCTATTTGATGTTTTGTCAAACCCTCGGGTATTCTGAAAAATTCTATTTCAAATATAAATATCACCTATACTTCCACACATCTATATATAATTTTAATGACCAAGGATGACTATTATACCCACTCAAATTATTATTATGGAATAAATTTTTATCCACTTATACTTTTATCACAATAATAGATCTTGAAATTCCCATTTCCTACTTCGTTATCCTCAACACATTGAGAAGATTATGATAAATTTTAATGAAATGATTCATATTGTTTAATCCTTTTCAATAATGATAAAAAAATGAAGTCCATATCCATATAGATCTATAAATTAAACCCCAACCTCACTAAGTCAATAACATACCCAATCATATTGAGTACATTATCAAACAATAAAGTTTCTTTGGTCATATTACATCTAAATTATTCATTTTAAACCTATATAGTGAATACTTATATGATTTATATATGTATCAATATTCATTTTTAAGAAAATTCTACTATTAGAAACACATAATTGAGTCGTTCTAACACATATAGTTTTCCTTATTTATTTAGATTCATTATTAAGTTTCTATATTAGTCTATTAATTTTCTTCTATTAGGTTTCTCCCTTTCTAAAATTAATCTTAAAGTTAAGTTTTATGACTATTATTCCATTTAATCTAAAATTTAAGCTTTTATGAAATGAGAATCATGTTTTTATCCATTTAATAAGGTATTTTATTAAATTTACTCTTACTAAAATAATTACCCATTTTAATTAAATCACATACATTAGTGGGCCAAGGTCTATATTTCACTATGTAATGAGTTTCATTGGTGTTTCTCTTAGCACTTTGCTATTTTGGTAATCCATCATGCCAATGAAATAATATATGACACTTGGATAGTTGATCGGAAAAATCCTTACACAAATCTATCATATTGATTATCTCAAATGTATTCTTATGGTACCACAAACATTAAGGTTTCTTAGTTAATTGTATCCCAAATATCACCCAAAATATGGACACTTATTACTCTTATTGTCACCCAGTACTTGGTTACCTTATTCAAGATAATACATGGGAATAATTATTTATGAAAATCCATAATTGAGGTATTGAAAAGTGTTTTATTTGGAATGAATCCAACAGTTAATATTTTAAGGTGATTTTGCCTCACTATATTATCTCATCAAATCCCTTTATATATGCATGATTCTGACGATTTAGTGTTTATATCATATACCATAAACAAAACTGTTATGTTTAAAACAAATTAATGTATAATTTTTATACAACTCATTCTTTATGTTACTTTCCTAAAAAATATATGTCAATTATATTCACAAATATCTAAATACATATAATGCATATTTTATATGAAACCCTTTTATATAATGTCTTAGAATAATATAATACCAAAATCTCTATAAGATAAAGCATGGTGTGATAGGTAGCAAACCCCTAATATTCTAGATAGATACTAATCCAAAAATCTAGTGAGAATTATGACCCAAATTCCCACAACCCATGGATTAATACTCAAGAGATACATTGGTTCCAATATAATCATAACACCAAATATGTGTAAATCAGAATCCACCTATTCTTTTAAGTTCATTACACAAAATAATAATAACAAAATTATTAACCATGACCTATTCTTATGTCATACCTATAAGGTAACTCCATAAATTCATGGTATGACATTAAAAATAATAAGTTTATCACTTTAAACTAGAGCATACATCTATTCATAATATAAAACATATATTCAAGAATAGAAATATGTAATAAACTAAATAAATGAATATTTACTAAATTTAGACATGAGATAAACATTTTTAAACATATTTTAAATAAATAGGTTTTTTTAATTAAGAAATTATTTTTGAAAAATGCATAAAAAATTTTATATATATGTCACAAATATAAACACATCATATTTAATTATTTACATAAAATTTCATATGAACCCATTCATATTCATAATATGCAAATTCTTAAAATATTTTACAATCATATTAACATTTCATATATTACATAAACATTTTATATAATTTAAATAAAATATATTTTATTTTATTTAAAATTATGATAAAACCAAATAAAACATTTTTTGGAATTTTTAAAATAATTTTCCAAATAAGTCATTTCAATAAAAAATTTCATACTCGCCTTTAAAAATAATTCTTAAATCAATATAAAAACTTTCATATTTAACATTATATTATATTTTATAATCATTTTATAAATTATTCAACCATTAAAATTCACTTTAAACATATATTATATTCACTAATATATATTTTATATGGTTTAAATCCCCCCTACAATTCTATGTGGGCCATCTGAGCTCGTTTTAATAAAGGTTTTTGATATTTAAAAAAAAAATCCTTTAAAATCTCATAAACCATATCCATTTTTGATATATAACACAGGTAAAAACACATTACATGGTATCTCTATGACTTTTTTTCCTATCAACCATGATGTGCTTTATCCCCAGTAATAAAGAGAAAAATGCAAACATTTTTTTTGATCCAAGTTATTTTTTGGTTACACCATAATCCACAAAAAAACTATCATCTACCATAATGTTGGTGATTCTTATGGTGGAAAATAAATTACCATAAACCATGACATATTTATCAAGAAGTAATGATATATTGATGTGAAAAAAAGATGCACTATTTTTTGTGAAACACAATCACATCAATTTTTCAATATACATGATATAGTTTTAAAATTTTTATAAAAATATTGTAAATTTTCACATGAAACATTCAAAAGTTTTGTATTAGCCAATAAATATGATTATTTTATATAAAACACATCATTTTTCAAGAAAATCATATTTTATAATTTCTAGATCTATTCAAAACATCAATACAAACAAGAAAGATGTGGCATTGATACCACTATTAGTTTTTCGATGGGAAAACACTTGTCCAAACATCATGGAATACATTAACAAAAAATAGTTTATTCTATAGGATCATTCAATTAGGTTTAGATAAAAAAGAAAAAATAAATAACAGTGTTCCATTTTCTTTTTTGATCTGAATCAATCTAATATAATTGAAACGATATTTATAAGGATCACTAATATGTATCCAATGAACTCAGTTCACCTAAGGTATCCATGAGTAATGTGAATCTCCTAATTCTTGTAAATAATTATTTATTCTCACAGTTTAATTTTCTATTATAAATAATGATATAGAGAGAGATATATATTTTTCTTAAGAAGAGTTATTTTAAAATAATCACACATGACATCTCATTATATTTTCCTCCTTATGTTGTCATTGGGGACACTCCTCAGTAATCTAAATGTCTTATAAAAATTTCAAAAGAAAGGTGGAGGTTAAAAACCATTTATAACCTACAAACATAAATAATGAAATGATTAAATCCTTAAACTTTTCATATTACATCACCAAATCTCCACTAAATTATCAGTGTCTAGTAATAAAAAAAATGACATCTTAGGTTAAATATTGATCAAAGAACACAAATTATTATATTATACACGTTCTTCCATACCATGAACCATGATGCGGTGAATCTCATTAAAAATTGGTTTAATATATCCCAAACCATAACATGGTGCATATTATCATTCCATAGTTTTACCTTTGGTGTATATTTCTATCACATAGTAACTCTTTGGTTTCTATATAATAGTTTCAACATAATTTATTGATAGATTTAGGTTACTTGTTGATTTCATGGTTTTTTACAATTCATAGTCATTAAAGTGTATGTATATAACCTTGGTAGTTGAATCTCTTAGATAATAACTTTATATTCTCACAATCTATTATCTAGATAGTATGAACCAATAATTCACTCACAACATATCCATTTTTATATTTTAATAAATTTCAACTAAAAACAATTGTAACCTAAAACTCATCCTTGATGATTTTATTCGGAATTCAAAGTTATATATGTGATATAATTGAACCTATGAACTTATAGGGTAGAAAAACCTCAAGAACATATTAAAATAATTTTCTAATAGAGTCTATTAAGGGTGATATTTATTTGTGAGAAATTTTTAAAAATAAAAAATTAGAAATTATAATTGAATGAATATAGAATAACATTAAAAAATTGAAAATATATTTATTCACTATGTTTTTATCTTTTAAAAAAAAAATATCAAAGATAATATTTTAAAATAGAAAATAATAAGAATTTATAATACTTAAACATAAAATAAAACAGAATAAAATTTTATTAATTCATTCAATTCATTGAATTAATTGATTAATTTTTTTTAATTGTTGTCTATTCATTTTACTTCGTATATTAATTATTACATTATCACTCCACCCATAATCTAATTATAATATTTTATATTTTTTGATAAAATATAAGTTTATAGGTTTAAGAATAACCAAAGATAATCTTTCAGTGTCTACGTGTATAATCAGTCAACATGAAATATTAAAGTCAATATTAAATTAAGTGTAAATATTAATAAAATAACATCCATCCTGATATAAATATCTCCCCTCCCATGAGTGATGAACTTTATCAAATTTTTATAAGAATTAACATTCTATTAGAGATATTAAAATATTAGAAAGATAATCATGATAATTGGGTGCAATATAAAGTTTATTAGATTAAAAAAAGGGAAACTTATAGTAAATAAAAATTTGAAGTCTTTTAATAATTACCCTATACTTATATCATAACACTCCTAGTTTAATAAAATTGAATAAATTAGTGATATTTCTCATTGATTGAATTTACTGCCACAATTTAGTTTGGTTCAAAATGTTTTTCATGTATCTTAATTGGGGAAGTACCAACTTGATTATATCAATGTGATTCAATGGGATCTTGTTAATTTTGAACTAGATGTAACATTTTCCCATGAAACTATTCATATATTTGACAGAAAAGACATTGAATTTCATGGGAAACATTTTTTATTGGTTTGAGTGCTATGGAAACATGTGAGAATCCAAGGGAAAACATGGGAACTTGAGAAATAGATTCTAGAATAATATCTTGAACTTTTCCAAAGCACCAGTAATTTATAGCTTTACGAGGACAAAAAATACTAATGATGGAGAGAATTTAACACACTTGGTTTGAGGTAATTTACCCTTTTATTTATTATTTTTAAGTTTTATAATAATTTAGTTGAGTTTTAGGAGTTTATATATGGTTTTGGTATGTTTTTAAAGTGTTTTCAAGGGTTCAAAATTTGAACATGATTAGAAGAAATCATGTGGTTTTTTCTAGGAAACTATGTGATATGATTATGCGGTTAGGAGGGTTTTCATGTCTAGCACACATTTTTAAAAAAATATATAGGTTCCCATGAAAAACTAGGCTAGTGGAAATAGAAGGAAAAACATAGTTGGGGCATGGTTTTTCAAACCATGTAAACTAACCATGGATGGGAGGGTTTTTTTGGCAATATCATCCACATGGTTAATGTATAGTTTTCTAAACCATGTAGAATTACCATGTTGCATGCATTTAATACTCTAAAATTTAGAGTTTAACTTGGTTTAAACCCCCCAAACCCTCATTTTTCACCTATAATATTATGATATCTAAATACACTACTCTCCTAAGCATTCTTGGTAGTTCCATTTGATATGGAAGCTATTTTTAGCAGATCTAAGTGCATTAGATCTCTATAATCAAAAGAAAGTAACCATTTTCTATCTTTATATTTAGATCTCATCATCTTCTCTCACACAAAATGTTTTATATAATTAATTATGGATAGATATATGATCTATGATGCGTTCTTATGATATATTCATTTGATATATTTATGGAAATGATTCTCAAGACCAGATCTAGTGGCTTTGTTGTGCCATTCTTCATTTTCAGCACCTGTTGAGATGTATGTGTCGTATCTATCTTCCCCACTTCTTCTAAAAATTAAAGGCTAAGATTTTTTATTTTTTTATTTTATTCACAATGTAAATGTTAAAATATTTTTAATGGAAAACCCTATTGGTTTATGGTTTATAAATCTTGGTTATTTGACTACTTTTTTGGAAACCCCCATTTTGGTTCAATAAAGGAAAGATTTTAAATTTAATATTTTAAAATAAATAATGAATTTATATGGAATTAATTGATTTTAGAACTTGGAATAAATAGGTATCATGTGTTCATCTTTTCATTGTACTAGGCCTTGTTGGTACGAACTTGGCACTCAATGCCAGACTGGAGGCATGATAAGTTATATCATTAATTGATGAATTGGTGACAGATGAATCCCCAATCATGATTATAGGGATTTTAATTCATTATGTATGTGTGAGTGAGTGGATGGATGTGGTTGGGATATTCCAAGTGGTATTGATGGATAATTTAATTTTCTTTTTAATTTAAATGGTTTAAAATTGGAAAACTATTTTTATTTTATTTTATTTTTTATAAATTATATTTTTAACTGTAACATAATGTGTTATTATTCTAGTGTCATGAGTTGAGAAGTCTCTTAGTAATATTCTACTTGGTATGATTACTCACCCATAAATATTCACTTTGTTGAGTATACAGACATTTTTTTCATAAAAAAGGTAAATGAAGTCTCTTTTTTCACTAGCAGATCATCATGATGCTACTTTCATTGGATGGTGTTGGAGATTTTAATTTCACTTATGGATTGGTTGGAGTAATGCCACATTAGTGTTACCGCATTTGGAAATCCTTTTGTTTTATTGATTTTCCTTACCATTCTATGTCTCATCAACTATGATATTGTTTTTTTATTAGTTTTTCATATGATTAGTATTTTTTATACCTAATTAATCATATAGTTGGTTTGGTTGTTTTTATTTTGTATTAATGGGTTGTGTGGTTTTAAAAAGGTAAAATAATCCTCCAATATTGAGGCAAGAACTTGTAATTTAGTTCCAACCTTGGGGGGGCATCAACTAAGGTTAGTGGAACCATAGATCTTTCTAACATAATGGTTAGGGTCATGATGTTGGATAGATATAGATAAATTATAGTATTTATTAAGATTCTTAGGTAGGACTATAGGTTATTGAAACATTAGTCAATAAATTTATTGAGGAACATGAATTTGAGGTGATGTAATTTTATATTATTTTAGAATAATAATATTTCATATAACACACATGTATAAAACAATAGTATATCCATCCAATTTTGGAATATGTAATCATAGAGGTTAACATAAATATATTTGAATACTACTAAACTAGAAACACTTAATTAGATGATTATAAATCTATAAAAAAGTGGTCTAATGGGAAAATATTTTAAAAATTAAAGGGGATACCTACATCATATATCAACCCCCAATAGATCTCAACTATGTATTTTAAATAAAGTGGATGATGGACAAATAATTTTCTTTCACTAAAGATGGGGAACTCTAAGGGGTATTTAAGTAGCTAATCTGAATGGTTTCTTCTATAGTGTCTTGTGAGTATATGGATAATATTTTATTCATAGGATTTGAGTAGTGGATTAAATGTAGTGGTTCCAACTATGTAATACATTCATTCTATTGGAATATATTTTTTAGACAAAATATTAGTTTAAGACTAAAAACATAGCGCTTATTAGAAGGCAGCCCAAAAATTTAGGATATTCTTTTTAATTGTTTTTGTATTTTATCAAATATTTTTGTATTTACGTTTATTTATAATCAAATATCCTATAATATTTGAAAATATATCTTAAATGTTTTAGAACATTTCTTTTATAGGAGGAGAGATCAAATAACACTAACCAAAGGAAGAGCTACATCATACTCAATAAGTATTTTTATTTCCTTATATTTTATACTCACCATTTCATGTATGCACTATTGAATTAATATTTTGGATTCTTCCATCATATTTAGAACATGGATACCTTTTTTTAGTCCACGTGTTAGGGGATAAACAAGTAAAAATACACATAAATATTTGTTAAATTTTGGAACTAAGATATATGTTTTTCTTAGGATTTACATGATGCCTTGATTCAAACATCATATTCTATGACACTAATTAAAAAGTGAATTTTTGAATTATTTTCATATCACGATGAATTTAATTAATAAAACATATCTTGAAAAATTTGATGAGTTTTTTAATAGTAAATATTTTATAATCACATTCTAAATGTAAAGTTGTTATAGAAATTACTCAGAGTAATTTATAAATTTAATGAACTATGTTTAAAATTTATAAATAGGATATTTTAATTAGTATGTAAAAAAATTATATAAAAATTAATATAAAAACAAATTCACAAATTCACATGGATCGAGTAATTCACATGAAATTCATTCCTTAACAATTACTAATAGTATCAAAAGATGGTTGTTATTTAATTTACTATGTTAAAATAAATTGACTAATTATTTGGGATAACTAAATGTCACTTTACGCCACCCCTTTATTCATTTACTGAAAAACATAGTATCAAGGGGGTTTAATGGTGAGAATCATTTATTATGACATATTTGACCATTTTATATAGAAATTTATATAAATCAAAAAAATTAAAGAGTGTGTTGTGAATATTTAAAATTATAGGAGGGAATAAAGGATGAGTGAGTAAAAATTTTCAAATAAATAATTGGAATTATTAATATTAGTTAAATATTTAATTATGGAATTTTTGAATGTAATGACTTGTAATTACTTTATTAATATTATTTTAGGAATAGAGAATTGAAATAATTTTATTAATATTTTCTTAAAAAATTAGGGAAACTCTTCAATTTATAAAACTCTAAATAAGGTGTTATTTAATCCTTACATAGTGCACTATTCTATGTGAATAAATATTAATGTTGTTTCTTGAGGATAAGGATTAAGTATGGGGGTATATGATTATATAATTATTTAAAAAAATTCTATCATTATTAATATTTTTTAATATTTAATGTGAAAATTACCTTAAAAATAATAATTTAAATCATTTTGTAATATTTAAGTTTATAATTGTAATTTTTAGCTAAATTGATATAAATTTAACTATAATTTGATTTTATTTCTGAAAAGTATATTTATATGTTAAATAAACATTTTATGGACATAATTTATATAATTTATAAGTTATAGAGGATGTTTCATAAAAAATAAAAATTTCTAAGAAAATAAACTGCATAATTAATATGTTTTTTATTCCATGCTGGTTGTGAAATCTAGAAATTTTAAACCACATGTTTAACCATGGATAATAGTTGATCCAATCATGTTAAAAAATTAAAGTGATTGTGAGTTGAAATATTTTACTAGATAGTCAACCATATAGAAGGCTGGAATTTGTTGTGTAGAATAATTGATCACTTACAAGGATAACATGGAATGGTCAAATGTGAACATACAATAATCAACCATGAAATATATTTTTAGAACATAATTAAACCAAAATAATTTATAATAATTGGGATATTATCAAAGGTGGAAGAAAATTAATAAACTATGATACAATGCCACATGCCTGAGGAAAATGGGGTGTATCTATGCTTGATAAGGGTATATCATACACTATGAAATAATCATTGGAAGTAACTATCACATATCTTAATATAGAAATGAGATCTTTTTCTACATGAATAGTGTCATGACATGTAATAAATGGAGAATGATGATTATGACTGAGAGATGTCCCTTTTTGTGATTCTTATGCTTCATTGAAGTGATCTATATTATCAGATATGATATATTATATCATAAAACAAAAGAAGATATCATAAATCACATCAACATATCTAAGGCTCAAATTTGAAGATCTAGTAAGGTTTTTTATTCTATTTACATATCTAGAATGATCAATGAAAAATACTCATGTTCATTAATGAGGATTTTGAGACATAGGGAAAACATGAAAAAACTTGAGGGAGAAATACATATTCATAGTATAGAATACTGAATAAATAAAGAAATACCATTATAGACTAGAAAATTGCTACCTAAAATAAAGAGGGAATGATCAAATCATGAGATAAGTTTCACAATATTATATCTTTCATGGGATGATATAAAAATATAAGAGATCATGGGGTGAGATCATAGATCATTTTATAACAAATAATAGTATGAAATAAACAATTTTTACATTAAATAATAGTGTGAAATTAACCAATTTTTTGAATTAAATAACAATATGAAAATCCATATGGAGAAATATTAAATCCTAGAATAATTATGGAAGGATTAAAATTCCACATGAAGCACTATTGGAGTAGGTTCACTAGAACCAAATTTTGTGTACTTTATGATAACATGTATTCATTATTTTGAATATTAATAAAATATTTATCTAATAATGATTATCCTTCTACGTGACATGGTATGTGATAATGTTCTAAGAGTAGCTCTTGCACTAAAAGGTTATAGTAGTTCTTCACTATATTGAGAACCTAAAGTGCTGCGACACTATTATTGAATATAAGTTCTATAATTGGATGATATCATTTGAGGGACACAAATGATACATGATATCATAGGGGGAGACTCATAAGTCTTTGATGCACCTTCTCATGGTGTTTGACCTTAGTAATATACAATAAGATATTATTAGAACGAGACCTTCCAGTAGGAAATCCACATGTCTATGTATCATTGGAAATTTCTATCTGTAAAAATGTGTATTGATCCTTAGACATTAATATTATTATTAATGAATATTATCAGTCACGTACTTTGATGTATTGAAGAAAACCACGGAAACATATGTTCGTGGTGAAGATGGATATGTTGGGTGAATCATGAGTAACATTACATTAATGAATAATATGAGAAAGGATTTGTCCATTCTATTTTCACAAAAGTTAATAAATTATGCCCTTTGATGGAAATTATATAGCATAAATAAATACACAGACATGTTGTTTGATTAGAAAGTTCATTTTCTATGAAATCAAAGAAAGAGATATCAAGAACTTTGATTGATGACACCGACATGAAACCTTCTTGATTAGAGATTTCATCATAAAGGAATTATATTACAAAGTAAGAATATGTATGAGTTATCATGTCAATGGGGACATTAACTTCTTTCTATATGGGTGCCTTGGAGTGTTGTCGGATGCTAAACTTGGAATTTAGACTGCTCCACCTAATGCCACTGAGAGAGAGGCCTAGATGGTCACACACTAAGTGTATCCAGAATCTCAGTTAAATAAAATAATTTTATTTATTATTTAACAAGTGGAATAAATATTATTCCTATAGGTGGTTTAATAATTATTCAAGTTTTCTTGATCAAAAATATTCCACCACCAGTTATCTGAGATAATATAATGTGAGTGGAATATTTAATAAATATTTATTTTCTATTTAGTGAATACAATATTTATTTATTTATTTGTGAATAATGTAGTTATATTTATTTAATAAAAAAATAATCATTATTCAAGGCCTGATAAATATTGTGGAGGAATAGAAGAAATAGTATAAATGGTCTAGTGAGAAAATAATAAATAATAAATATTATTTTATTAAATAATATTTAATTTTAATTTTTGAGTTAATAACATGTCAAGAAATAATAATAATATTATTATTTGACATGGGTTTTCACTAGGATAAAATAAATAATTAAGAGAACATATGAAATTATTTTATTTTAACCTTAGCGATATATAAACCAAGTTATGTTATTTTCTCGATAGAACAATTCATTTGTTTAGGTTGTACACAATAGAAATGGAGAATTCAATCAATTCCTTGAGATATCTCTTCTCCAATATGTCTCCCAAGAACAGAGAGAAATATTCCTCCACTATATCAATAAAAAAACTTTGGAAGCAGTTCTCATAATGATGAAAGGCAAACGACACAAACACAAGGATATTCTATGCTAGCACCTAGAGATTCTTTTAGTGATGTCTAGTAATTCATGGAACACGTGTGGATCACCGCTATAGGGAATCTATACTTGATTCATATAATGCAATGATGGTGCATAAAAAATCTATTTATAGATCCATAAATGAAGAAATAATTCCATCAAGGTAACTGTTATTAAATTAAATTAATTATAAATAATATGTGATGATCCTCTCTCACTCGTTCTGTCCTGATTCATGTTGTCCGTCTTCTTTGATTTAATTCCATTGAACATGGAATTTATTGTCTTTTAGACCTCGGATTAATTATTGGACATGAAAAAGCAATGTTGAGCGCCACCCATTATATGATTATGTAGCACCTTTAACCTAAAAGTGGTATGAGATAGGTCACATAATTATTTATAATTATTTAAAGATCATTGTTGATTTATGCATTTTAATTTAGTTTTTCAGTTCAATTTTAATAATTTTTTAATCTGAATAAAAATATTTGTTTCTTCCTCCTCCATTTATCATAAATCTAATCAATACAATTAATTTTATGAATAAACTAAAATCGAATATCTCATCCGAATGTGCTAAGGATTCTGACCGAATAACACAGTAGTACATGCCATGTAACTAGAGTTACGTACCATGTAGTTGTATTCAATGAATCAGGAATTAATTAAGAATTAAATTAGTTATATGAATTAATGACACACAATGTAGTTATTACCTCACACCGCCTATTGACTGGGACAGATGGGCACAAAGTCAGTTGGAGTACACACTTTTTAGCCCACTTACACAGCATGTAGTCCATTTGAATCAAAGACGAGCTGTGTATTTCAATACATGACCTTCCTAACTGGTGACTATGTAATTCATAGATCAAAAAGAATATATCCCATTAGGCATCCCATATACTCCATTGTTTCAAGGTATCATATTCATGCCAAGTCCCTAGGTTTGAAACTTAGATAGACAGTGAGAGATGTAAATGCTGTATAGCTTTCCTATACACAACATGTACTTATACCAAGTTATATAGATTTAAAATTTATTTATTATATTATGTAAACCTTGAGAAATGTTCTTGTGTGTGGTCATTAAGTTTATAAGACGCACCATATGAAGGATTTAAATATTTTTATATATAAATGTTTAATTAATATCTACATAATGTTCATATATGCATACCATGTATAAATCCTAATACAATTGGTACTCTATGTGCATTGAAACATAACATGTGACCAAAAAATACTGTAATTCATGTAATAATTAAGTTGATATTACACATCATGAAAGTATGTGATAAGTCACATATTCTATATGTTACAAGAGTACATAATATACAAGTATAATACATATTGGATAGAATCCAATGGTTATTCACTGTTAGGTCCACAAGGCTGAATACCCTGAGAGGGGGTGGGGTGAATCAGGGTATGACTAATTTAAAATTAATGCTCGTTCTGATCTTGTTTTTCTATTAAGAAAAACACTCTTCTCTCTCTTTCCTGTTTCACAAAGTAAACAGAAAGTAAAGCATGCACAGGACAAAACAATTTTACTTGATTCGCCGCAAAGGGCTACGTCCAAGGAGTATATGCCGACAAGTTGTCAGTCGTACCAATTCCACTAAACTTCACTAGTTGTGGATTACAATGTTCGGGTATAGTCACTCTATCCCAGGATCACTGCCTTTGCAAGGTTTAGGGTCAGGTCACTGCTTTCCCAAGGGTCACTCCCTATTTCTCTCTCTCTGGCTCACTGCCAGTGGAGAGGATCACCTTCTTCCTCTTCCTATGATCACTACACTTAGAAGGGATCCGCTCACAGTTTATAGACCTGTAGGTCTCTTCATTTGCATGAAATAATGTGTCTTCAACTATTGATAGATGCTCTGTTGAATTCCAACTTTCATCCACTGAGGAATACCACTTTGCCTTTGACCACTGGGAAACTACCTTTGGAAAGTACCTTCACAAAGTACCCTACTTCGGGAGGCTTCCAATTTCGCAAAGCTCAAAAAATCCTTTATGAAGCTCCTGCCTTTTCGCGAAGCTCTCTCACGAAGCACTCTCACGAAGCACTCCCGCGAAGCTCAAGCCATTGCAGAGAAACTTCCCTCGCGAAGCTCACTGAGCCAATGCGGAGCTCAAAACTTTCGCGGAGCTACAATAGCCTCTGCGAAGCTCCTGTTTCGCGAAGCACACTGGCTCTGTGAACCACCTTCTCAAAACGAGAGCAAAATATTTTCTCTGAAAATTCTCTCTACTTCGCTTGAGGGGGTCGGCCTCTATTTATAGGCAATTTCACCGACCCTCCAACATTCCACGCGAAGTCAACGCCACGTCATCTCAAATCATGAAGCTCCAAAGTTTCCACCGGAATTCTGTCCAAATTGCGAAGCAGCACATCAATTTTCCATTCGCGGAGCTCGTCACAATCGCGGAGCATCCCGTCAATTCCTTCGCGCCTTCGCCGCGAAGCTCCCTCACAATGCCCTTCATCGCCACGAATCTCCCTTGCAAATTCCTTCACCGCCGTGATGCACTTCAGCCTCTGCCGTTCGAGAAGCTTGTCGTAATCGCAAAGACTCACCGCCTCCATTCTTCTGGTCTTCACGATTTCCAAACCATGCATCCTATCTTCGCGAAATTCATTCCTTTGCCATATTAAATTATGATCTTCATGGAAATCCTATTTTCGCGATGCTCACCAAACTCCAAATTTTGGACCCCAAAAATTTGGCAAACACTGGGAAATGGTGCCACCTTGTACTGCTCTTTTGTACCACCTCCAGATCGTCCTTTACTTTTTCATCGTTCTTTTTCAACTTGGATTGTCAACAAATTCTCAGGAACATGACAATTCTCCATGGAAACCTGCTTTGTCAACAAACAAAATCAACCCAAAAATACTTCAATGTTACCTTGAGGGATTTTTGCCCAACATTCACCGTGTTTCCTCCAAGGTACATCTATGTACATAGTTAATTTTAAATAAATTTATTTAATTTCTTTAAAATTATGATGGATAATAATCTCAAGGAAATTACGGTGAGAATTAAGATAAAATAATTGGTTAATTAAAGATAATAATTAATTGGTTCGAGCACAATTTATCTTAAATAAAGATGATTAATAATTGAATTATATTTTTATTAAATGTGTAATTAATTGCATGTATGTGGATGATCATGAATATAGACCAAACCTTTGTATGTGATTGGTTTTATTTAATTTATTATTAAATTAAATTTTTGGCCTACATGCCTTCTATCCTCTTATTATGAAAGGGCATATGTTCCCATGGTTTCATTTATTTAAACCCCTTTACCTCACCCGCATGCGATTAAAATCATATTTAATGGATGGAGCTCCCATGCTAGTGGAGGTGGTTCAATTTCAGAGCTGAGGTGAAGCCAATACAAGGAGATGCATAGGTGGGAAGTTGGAATGATGTGACACAAACCATAATTGGTTCAGGGTGTTTCCCCCCTAGGGCAACAATTAGTTTATCAACCATGAAAATAAAATAACCATTAATAAAGATCATGATCATACCACTTTATTATTTTATCTCTGTCAAGTTTCATGGTTATTTCATTATGGATGTTTTTTACATGATTACATAATTAATGAATTAATAATCTTGCAAGATAGAACTAAAAAAACTGGCTTATGTGTAAATATTATCTAATATATGGTATATCATTTAAGTAAACCCAATTAATATTAGAAATAATGTGATAAAGATAACAATTATAAATTTATGCATAAAATAATAAAATCCCTCAATTATATATATTAAGTCAGTATAGCCTCCCACTACTTCAGTTAAAATAAAACCATAGTTCAAAGTGATTGACTAGCCAAAGTTGGGGTGATTTCAATTATTGGGGAATTCAAAATTGAAAATTTAGGCTAACTTATCTTAGTTAACATCAAGGGTTTATTACCAAAGTAGAACTTGGTGTAACTAAGAGGAAAAGGTTGATGAAATCCAATTTAATGATTTCAATATTGGGGAGTCCACTCAGCAGATCAAGGAACTATGTGTTAATGTAGTAGGCATTTGGAATGCCTATATAAAAACATTCAAGTTGCTTGAACAACCAATGTTCTGGTAATGAGAAGAGGAATATGGACCCTTTCCACTAGGATGTCGAATAAACAAGATATTTTAAATTCAATAGTGAGGTTTATTGAGTTTCGATAAAATAGTGGGAGACTAATACATATAATATTTATTTATTTATTTGTCTAAAATTTATCAGATAAAGTACGAAAATTATAATTATATTATTTTTATAAAGAATAATAAAAATGACATCAAAAATATCATTGTGATACAAGCTTGAGAAGGAAAACCTTCTCATCAGAACAAATTTAAAATAATATAAAAGGCACTTATGTGTCATCCTTCACCATAAAAGGAAATTATAAGTGCTTGAAGAACCTTTTCCTAAATAATCTGGTAATTATTCAAGTGATGAAGATCTATCTCACTATAAGAAACATTTGAATGATACTATAAATGTTCAATGATTCATTATATCATCCATGTCCAATGGGCTTTTGAAGAAACGTGAGGATATGGATGCCTATAGCAGGATATGTCACCTTTAGGATCTCTATCAAAAGGAGGCAAGACAAGAGAGGTAAGAGATCTCCAATGATTTGTTTAAAACTAATATTAGAGAGTCTGCAGTAGCTAGGCCTCATGTGGTCAATATTATCAGCTATATTGAATTCCTAGAAAACTTAGGGATTAAATTCCCAGATGAGTTTCATACATATCTTATACTTTCATCACTACCCAATACCCTCTCTAGTTTTATTGTCAATTAATGTATGAGAAATAATGAGAAGAGTCTTTCAGAACTTCCGTCTTTGATTCTCCAAGTGGAATAGGACATGGGGAGTGATAAACCTAAAATCCTTATGGTGGATAAGAAAATGAAGAACAAGGAAAAGGGGAACAAGACTTATAAAAAAAACTAAATCTCCTGAGCACCATACTTCCAAGAAGAATAAGATCTGAAGGTAGGGTAAGGAAAATGAGGAAGTATGTTTTTCATGTGGCTAGCTAGGCCACTGGAAGAGGAACTACACCCAGAAGCTAGAGGAAGCTAAATGTGCACTATTCATAAAGTGTAATCTTTCAATATCTACAAATTTGTTATTAGATACATCTTGTGGGTCTCACATCTGTATCCAAATGTAAGAGATAAGTATATTTCAGAAGATTGTTAAAGGTATGGTGGATCTGTGAGCTATTAAGGGAGCAAGGCCGGCTGCCCTTTCCATTAGTGACTACCACATTTAGTTTCTAATGGGAATGATTTTGGTTTTAGAACATTTTCTTATGTACCTATGGTTATCAAGAATATAATTTTTGTATCATTCCTAGATGAAAATGAGTTTATTTTCAAGTTTGGAAATAAATGTTTTTTCTTTTATAAGGAAACATATGTTATGGTATGGTACATTTAAATAATGGTATTTATGTATTAAATTATGAAAACCAAGTGTTGGAAATTGATAACGAATCATGTTCACATGACTCATATAATACCCAGATTTGGCATCACTGTCTTGGTCTTATAAACAATAATAATTTTAAAAAGATCTTTCAAGATGGTTATTTAGATTGTTTTGAGCTAAAACCACTTGAATGATGTCATGCTTGTTTACAAGTAAAAATTATCAATCCACCATTTGGTGGTTAGGGTGAAAGAACCAAAGATATTATTGGATTGGTACACACTGATGTATGTGGACCATTTCTAGTAGATGATAGAGGTGTATATTCTTACTTCATAACTTTTAGTGATGACTTGAATAGATATGGATAAATCTACTTGATGAGGAATAAGTAAAAGTACTTTGAGAAATTAAATGAATTAAATAATGAATTTGAGAATCAAATTGGTAATAAGATAAATAAGCTTCAATCGGATTGAGGTGGTGAATATCATAACCAATATTTTATCAAATTTCTATAGGATTTTGGGATTCTATCTCAAATCACTCCACCTTACACACCATAGTGTAATGGTGTTAGTGAAAGGAGGAACCGTACCTTGTTAGACATGGAAAGGTCGATGATGAGTCATAAAGATCTTACATTATCCTTTTAGGGATATTCATTACAAACTATGACATACAAATTAATATGGGTTCCAACTAGAGTGGAAAATGGAATTCCATTTGAGTTATGGAGTGGAAAGAAACCTATTTTGTTGCATAAATGTGTATAGGGTTGCGAGGCATTTGTTATGGCCTTATCAGAAAACAAACTTTCACCCTAGGGCACAAAGTTTGTCTTTATAGGGAATCCAAAGGAAATAAAGGGATATTATCTCTACAACCCCACAGAAAAGAAAGTGATTATTGTTGTAGAAGCCTTGTTTCATTAGAGGGAGTACATACTAAAAAAGGATAATGGGAGAAAGATTGACTTCAATGAGGTTGATGCTTAATATACACAAGAGTAATAGTAGGAATATGTTCCATAGGTCCCCATGGAAGAAGTAGTTCTTGAAACACAAGTACTACATATGAGTGTAAGAGAGGTTAGAGAACCAAAGAGATATGGTTTTTTAGTCACCAACAATGCTGGTTTATTATTGGTTGACAATGATGAACCTCTCTCCTACAAGGAGGAAGTAGAGATCTCATAAGTTGTAATATGGAAAGAATACATGAAATCTGAAATGGTTTCCATTTATTAGAACTAAGTTTGGGTTCTGGTCTATGTGACAATTGATGTAATTATTGTTGGCAGAAAATGGGTATTCAAGAGAAAACTGAACATGAAAGGTAAAGTAAATAACTATAAATTAAGGCTAGTAGATAAAGGGTTAAAATGGCATCAAGGAATTGAATATGATGAAACCTTTTCACCATTTTCCATTTTTAACTCCCTTAGAATTTTACTTTCTATATTAGCTTACCATGACTATGAGATTTGGTAGATGGATGTCAAAACTACATTCCTTAATGGGATATTTTAGGAAGATGTATATATGAAACTACTAGAATGGTTTGTGACTCCAGGTGATGCTAAAATAATTTTCATGTTATAGAGATCCATTTATGGATTGAAACAAGAATCCAGGTCATGGAAAATTCAATTTGATGAATCCATAAAAGAATTCGGTTTCAATAAGAATGAATGCAAGTTGTGTTTTTACAAGAGGTTTAGTGTAAATGTATTCATTATCCTAGTCTTATATGTTGATGACATATTACTTATTTGAAACGACATACCTGCCTTATAGTCTATTAAGGACTAGTTAAAAAAAAATTATCCATAAAAGACTTAGGTGAAACTGTCTACATTCTAGGGATCAAAATCATTCATAATAGATCTAAGAGTTTTCATGGACTAAGTCAAAGTACATATATTGACCAGATACTAAAGATATTTACTATGGAACAATCCAAGAGGGCATTGGTTCCAATGTCACATGGTTTGAATATTTCTAAGAAACTGTGTCCCCAGGCACAAAAATAGAAAGAGAGAATGAGTAAGATTCTATAAACATAGGTGATAAGATCATTCATGTATGCCATGTTATGTAATAGACTTGATTTTTCCAATAAATTGATCATGGTAGGAAGATATCAAGCAGATCCAAGAGAACAAAATTGGACTACTGTTAAGGCTATCCTTAACTATCTAAGAAGAAATAAGGATAAGTTCCTGGTGTATGGAGGAGATGAGGATATAGTCATCAGGGGTTATAATGATGTTAGTTTTTAGATAGATCACAATGATACAAAGTCATTGTCAGGATATGTTTTTGTCTCAATGGATGATATGTGAGATATAAGAGATCAAAGAAGCCAATTGTCACTGATTCTACAGTAGAGTCTGATTATATACCATATTCTAATGTAGCAAAGGAAGCCATTTGGATTAAGAACTTTTTCCAATAGCTTGATATGGTTCCTAGAAGTAAAGATCCCATCACATTTTATTGTGATACTACTACAGTGGTGGATCTTGCAAAAGAGCTAAGGTCACACCAACTGACAAAGCATATAATCTAAAAGTATCACCTATTAAGGGATTTCCATCAGAGGGGTTAATTTATAGTAAGTAGAGTACCCATGAAAGAGAACATGGTAGACCCCTTGACTAAATTCCTATCTTAACAGAAGCATGAGTATCATGTGAGAGCCAGTGAACTGAAGGTTGTTAGTAGTTGGATTTAGTGAAAGTTGGAGTCTATTAGAGTTGGTTCCCTAGAACCATCTTCTTTGAACATAATGATAACATGTATTCATTGTTTTGAATATTAATAAACTATTTATCACATCAATATTGTTCTTCTATGGGACATAGTATGTGATAATGTCCTAAGAGTAGCTGTCACGCTAAAAGGTCATATCAGTTCCATGCTACGATGAGAACCTAAAAGTGCTACGACACTTTTATTAAATATATTTTCTATAGCCGAATAATATCATTTGAGGTACAAAAATGATACAGGCTATCAGGGGTGGATACTTATAGGACTTTGAGTCACCTTCTCATGGTGTACGTACTTGGTAATATGCAGTAGGATATTATGAGAACAAGACCCGCCAGCAGGAAATATACATTTCTATGCATCATTGGATATTTCTATCTATGGACATGTGTATTGATCCTTAGACTTTAATATTATTATTAATTAATATTATGATTAATTTACTTTTATGAATTGATTAAAAACATGATGATATATATCCATGAAGAGGTAGAATATATTGGGTGTATCGTGATTAATATTGCGTTAATGAATATTGCGAGAAAGGATTTGCCCCGTATCTTTTAAGGAAATTTGATATCTCATTCCCTTTGATGGAAATGATATAGCCTAAATAAATCAATGTACATGGTGTTTTATAGGCATGTTTATTTTTTGGGAAATCAAAGAAAGAGACATTAAACACTTTGGTTGATGGCACAAATACACAACCTTCTTGATTAGAGATATCACTATTAAGGAATTATATTACACGGTAACTGTCCATATAAGGTAACATGCCATTACAAAATTATCTTCTTTCTCTATGGGTTCCATAGTGTGTTTCTAGGCACTAAACTTGGACTTTAGGCTTCTTTAATTAGTGCCACTAAGAAATAGGCCAAGAGGGGCACACACTAAGTGTATCAAGAATTTTAGTTAACAATAAAATATTGTTTTTTTAACAATTTGAATAAATATTATTCCCACATGTGGTTTAATAATTATTCATGTTTGGTTGATCACAAATATTCCATCACCAATAACTTGATAAAATATAATGTGAGTAGAATATTTAATAAACATTTATTTTCTACTTAGTGAATAAAATATTTATTTATTTAATTGTGAATAATGTTGTGATATTTTTTTAATAAATAAATAGTCATTATTCAAGACCTGATAAATATTGTGGAGGAATGACAGACCGAGTTTGAATGATATAGTAATAAAATAATAAATATTGAATATAATTTTAATAAATAATATTTAATTTTAATTCACAAGTTTAGGGAATGTTAAGAAATAATAATAATAATATTATTATTATTTTTAATGGGGTTTTCACTGGGATTAAATAAATAACTAAGGTCACTTGGGAAATTATTTTATTTTAACCCTAGAGATAAATAAACCTAGTTATTTTATTTTCTCAATAGAACAAATCATTTATTTGGATTGTGCAAAATGAAATTAGAGAATTATCTCAATCCATTGAGATCTATCTTCTCTAAGATCTCTACCTATAATGGAGATAAGTCTTCCTCCTCCAAATCAAGGAGAAAACATTGGAATCAATTCCCATATAGATCAATGGTGGATGATGCAAGTGCAAGGATCTGCCATGATAGCACCCACAGATTCTTTCAGTGATATCTAGAGATCCATGGACCACGTGTGGATCACAACTAGAGGGAATATTCACTTGATTCCTACAATTAAATTA
This sequence comes from Viscum album, assembly GCA_963277665.1. Lineage (NCBI taxonomy): Eukaryota > Viridiplantae > Streptophyta > Magnoliopsida > Santalales > Viscaceae > Viscum > Viscum album. The sequence goes on along the minus strand of OY728160.1, from coordinate 1,187,309,352 downwards.
TTATGAATCGTAGATCTATTACCATATCCATTAATGAAGAATGAATTCCATCAGGGTAATTCTTATTAAATTAAATTAATTATAAATAATATGTGATGACCCTCTCTCTCTAGTACTGGTGTGATTCATGTTTTCTATCTTCTTTGATTCAATTCTGTTGAACAAGGAATTTATCATCGTGTAGATCTCGGATTAATCATTGAACATGACAAAAAGAAATGTTGGCCACCTCCCATCACATGCTTCCACTGCACCTGGAATCCACAAGCTAGACATAATATATTATGAGGTTATTTAAAAATATTTCAAAAGATACAGTAATAAGGTATAATATGGGTTCAAATTGGGAGAATATTATTGGGGAAGAGAACGAATCATTTAAGAAGAAAGTTAATGGAAGAGGATTAGGTGGAAAAAAGACATTGAGGGGACTGATTTTAGTTAGTATGAGAGTTGTGATGATCAATAGGAGACATAAAATAGATATATAATATATATATATCTAAAATTTAATTTCAAATTTATCTTCATATTTTACTTTTAATATTCTTGTAAGTATAATTAATTCTCATTACATTTCATTTAATAAATCTTGTTGATTTATTTTTGTTTAAAAAATTGGTTGTTAGTTTTGATTCTAATTCATTACATGTAATGCTTGAAAGACTACCCATGTAGTAGATAAACTTAGGATGTAGGTGATGTAGTGTTGGTGGAATCCTATATCGTGAGATATTAAAAATAGAACATGCCTACCTTAAGAGTGGCAGTTACTAAGGGAATGGTAGTAGCACATAAATACCAACCCAAGAACAAAAACTGCTATAATAGAGAATTTTCCCCAACTCTATGAGGAATTGATTTATCACTAGAAAATTCTTCATATATCCACAAAGTAAAAAAAGGAATATAATAGTTAATTCTTAATAATTTCAACCAAATTTATTTAAAGATTTAGGTTCTAATTTATTTCAGGATCCCCTATAATTCAATTTCACTCCAATAGATGTTTATAGTCTTGGTAGTTGAATCCCTTAGATAAGAACTTTATTTCATCACTATATTCCATATATCCTATGTGATTTGAAAAATCACACACATTATATCCCTTTATCATGTTTTATTAAAATTTAAATAAAAAAATTGTTACTTGAAACATAGGATTTGATCTGGTATCCTTGAGATTATTTTTTTCTAAGTTGATCATGTGTAGTTATGGGGTACATCGTTCCTTAAGAATAATACACTCAGAGTGTGAGTTATGGTATATTATTTATTTACATCTTCCAAGTTTTTTTTATTTTAAAACATTTTGTTTAGTTTTATTATAATATGTTATTATATTGAATACATTACTTTTGGTATAAATTAATGAAACACTTATTATTTATTAACCAACCAACAAGATATTTTAATATGGAAACTTGTTTTATTCAAATAAAAAACACATGATTTATTTTCATTTCATGAAAAATTGAAATCTAATTATAATTTAGAAGCCTTTATTCCATGTATAAGGTTAAGATCTTTACATAATGATTATTATTTCAAGGGTTCATTCAAAATTCAAAATTTTAAGGTTCTAGAGGATTATTGAGATTATCATTAGTAAAAATACAAGGGAATTCACCAAGAATAATAAATATATAAAAAATGACCATGCTAATATTTTTAGTAACCTTTCAATGATCTCCTTTTCACATGTCTATAAAACCCCACTATATTTTTAAAGATAAAATATTGAAATTTAGTTTTTCTATTTCATTTAATTTTAAAATATTATCATCCTTTCCCATATTTTTAGATTAATTTTATTAAAATTAATAAAAATATATACAATATACCTTTTATACATCATTATATATGAGCTTGGGCCTACCAAAAACTTCTATATTTTAATTAAAAACCTTTTAATATCTCACTTTACAATAGCATAGTCAGCATGACAGGATTATCAATGAATAGTGAATATCATATATAATGTAGGTCCTAAAAAATGGATTAAAATAATATAATATGTATAGAGGGAGGAATTTATAAATTAAATTAGAGAGATATGAAAATAATAGTGAAACTAAAATATTTAAAATCAATAAATAATCTCTTTACTTAATATCCTCACTCGCTTTTAATGAACTTATAAGTTCCTATATTATCATATTTGATTTATTCATTTCTTATTTTAATCAATTCCATCTATTATTATTGTTAATTTTCATTCATTCATAATTAATTCATTACATGTTTTTTATTCATAAGATTTGATGAAAAATGTCCATTTTAAGAGTTTTATGCTTACTTTGGTATCATAGATATAATATTTTTTAATGTCCATAAGGTGACACACTTCATAACTAAAAATTTAATATTTTTATAATGGTACCATAATTATATTAAATTCCAAGTTTATTCTATAATTATTATAGTTCCCATTATTGCAAATATATTTTTCATTATTCATTCATTTATGTCAATTTTATAGGATATTATTGTTATTTTTAATATATTTATTTATACATGAATAATAAAATTAAAAAAAATATGATGATTTATTAAATTCAACATTAATACTATATTAGACCATTAATTAATTTTTTTAAAAACCAAATAATCCAATGAGAGAGATGAATTAGCAAGAAATATATTATGTAAAGGATGACTTGCTACGCTCTACAAACCACACCCTATGTGCTGCCTCATTTTCAAACCATTCTAACTATTACCTCCACATCAGATATATCCTCCCAAGATCTTATTTATCCTTCACCTCCTAGGTTCTTCTCCATTTTCCAAATCCATGGTCATTCTTTACCTATTTTTAGGATGTTCTGATAGGGTGACCAGTGTTCTCCCATATAGGGACCCCCATTGGCATTATGAACCCCTCACCAGGGAACCTGGTGTCAGATCTACCAAAAAATCATGGAGTCTTGGCCAAGAGAAATGGCCCGAGTTCTTTACATGGTGGTATAGTGGGTCTCAGAACTCATCTCTCCATGCCTAGTCCCCCACCTCCAAAGTATTTCCCCAACATGGCCTTAGTTCCATAAAATACATTGGCCTCTACCTTCAGTATTTTTGAAGCTTCTCGCATGGATCCTGAGCACCCTTCTTGGCTTGTCTGTGGTAAAGGAATTCCTAGTCATTCCCAAGCTTTTCCATCTCACTATGTGACCTGGTCCCCACCAACCAGTGGTATCCTCTTTTCTTGTAAGGATGCAGTGAAGGTGCGTGGCAAAAAAACACACAAAAAATGGAGAAAAACGAATGAACACGCAAATTTTAATGTGGTTCAGAAGGATGAACTACACCCACAGGAGAAGGGGTTCAGTTCTCTATTCAATCTCTCTAGATATTGTTAGAGGAAGAAAAAATTACAAAATATTAAACCTATCAATTCATGGTATTTATATCCCATTTTATAGATGAAATAAAAAAACTTTCTCCAGTGGTTAAGGTGGTTTATCTACCCCTGAATTTTTCGTACCTCGAGCTGCTCATCCAAGAAGGCTACTCAGATTTTTTGTAGTACATGGATGGTTACTGTTGATAGTTTCTACTCCCACTACAAAGTCTCCCCTGACTGGGAGTGGCACACACAAATCTTCCCCTCATGACCAATTTGGGGTAGAAGCTAGAACTGCAATCTCCTTACAAACATTGAAAACTTCATTATCAAATCGAACACACTTCTTCATGCCGAATGAAATGGAACTTCCACTTTCTTCAATCGATCTTAGGATGACTATAGTCCCCATCAAATGATATAACTGTTGGGAATATTTCTCAGTAAGTATCA